>VXBO01003062.1:27070-44589 GCA_013400135.1 Rhinoptilus africanus
TAATTTTGTGTTTTCAGTGGCCCAAAGAGCATACACTTTGGCGGTATGAAAGATCTCAGTTTAGTTCCACTTGGAAGAATATTCTTTTAAATGTCTGAAAGCAGACACATGAAATGCTGTGTCAGCTATATCCCTTGTGTCCCAAGAGATACAGAATATACTTTTTACAAAGATTACTGCACTGAAAAGAAAAAAAGAGAGGAATTTTCAAAATGAGACATAACATAAATATTCACCATGATTAATGGTAGAATTTCTGTTGAGCTATGTACATATTAAACATATTGTTTCCCCTTTTAACTAGAATATCATTAAGAAGATTTTGCTTATATGCATATTTGTTTAGCTGATAATTAGAACAAATCTTGATACATGTCCAGCTCCTTCATGTCCTGGACAGACCTGAAATGCTGCCAGTACAATGACCTTCTACAATGCTGCTAGTTTTTCAACTGCTTCACCAGAATCACAGTTCTGTGCAATTCTGCTGATGTCCTCCTTATCTTTGGCTAGATTTTAAGACAGTACTGTGACCTGAAAAAAAGTGTCAAAGACTTGCTATTTAAATTTCCGACATGAATAATGATAAAGGCTGCTTCTCAATCCTGGCTATTAATTCCACTTCCTACATGAATTTTCATACTGCAGGCAGTTGCTCAGAGTCCAAGGTTGCACTATTCTTTTGGGTAATTCATCAGTTACTTTTGAAAGCTTTGTGGGAGATCTGGAGAAAGACTTGTTAATTTGTGATTGGAGCTGCAGCACAGAGATAAATGCAGTTTTTTTAAAATGATTACTAGTTAGCTGTTTTAGAGGTGAATAAACCAGCTAATTAAGTTACTTATTGCAGTTCAATAATATACCGAAGAAGCATAAACTTTATCTTAAGGAAGACAGTTTGTCTATACATATGCCTGAAAACAAATTCTTATGTCATTATGAAAGTTTTCTTCCAAATAGCAGCAAACTTTTACTACATTTATGGTAAATGGGATTTTATCTGTAATTCTTTGGAAATTATTAAACAGTAATCTATCTTGTTTTTTCCCCTTTCTGACTTAAATACAAATGGTATGTTAATGGCAGCAAAAGGATTCTGATTAGTTTTTCAAAGACCCTTTGAAAATAATTAGAATTTTGTTTCTCACACTGAATCATAATCCTTCATGTAAGAAATTAAACAAAACATTATATGTACTTTTTTCAAGTTTTTGGTTTGGTTTGGTTTATATCTTGAGCTCTGAACAAGTGCTCAGAATATGCAGTTAAAATGTTTTTTTGTTACGCAGGAGTAAAGAAACACCAACCACACATACATATACGATTCTGATTGTTTTGCTCATATATCTTTGTTTTTACATGAACTCGAAGAAATATGAGCAAAATAGATTTGGAATCATGACTGTGGAAAATACTACAAGTCAGATGAATTTCCATAATACAATTCCCATTCGCTTTGGTTCACAAGTGTTCTCCAGTGTGAAGACAGTAGTAGGATAAATGCGTAGAATTAGGTATTTCTGACATCCTTCACACAAAGGAAAAATATATTATTCAGTCACCGTCTGAAATAGCGAAGGCATTCAGATGGAGAAGCCTACGATCTTTCAGGTGACTGAGACTTTGCAAGCTGTTTAACATATGTGTTAATCTATCAGCTAGATTTATCTGCAAAGCCTCCTTTGGACTGTTACTGATCAGGCTGAGTCTTGTTCTGCACTTTTTGTCCACTGATGTTTCACACCAGGCTCAACACTTAATACAGATTTCCCCACAGATGGTGAAGTCCTTGCTCTGTGGGACAGAAATTTCTGTTTCTAAACCAGACTTTTCATTGAACATAAAGTATATTTCCAAAACAGAAACTAACAACTCATATACATTAGACTGAGACTGTTTAAGACTGGCCTTTTTCTTCTCCTGCAGGGAAGATGAGACTCAAGCCTTCCAATACTTTAATTTGACTTTCTTAGGAGGTAAGTACTTCTACTTTTTGTTTGTTTGTTTCACCTCTCCAATGCCCTATGACGAGTAAATGGGTAAACTCAAGAGGGAACATAAATTAGAGGGCAACAAAATTCCTGGATGCTTAGCAAAAAGGTAAAGAAAGCTACTTGGAATATGAGGCAAGACCTGAATAATTCGGAATGACCTTTGATGAATGGATGTTTTTGTGATACTGTCAAACAACTTTAAGTCAAAATGTAAGAGTCCTATTGATGCTGTTTGAAATAAAAATCTGTCAAACTCTTGCAAATAATACATATATTAGACTCAGAATTGGCTTGAGTTTGGCTAGAGGTAAAGGTTTTGGATAACTTTGTGAATTGCATTACTTCGCTGGAGTGAAAATGAAGCATGTGTGACTGACCTGGCATATTCTATATGCAATTTTATTCTATAAAACAGGAACTTAGTTGCACTGCAATAGTATATTCCTCTACTCAAGACACTGGAAACCAGAATCCAAGTTAAAAAGAATCACCTGCTGTTGTAAAACAAGCGTACAATAAAATAAGTTTGTTACAGAATAAGAAAAGGTTTTTTCTTGTATTATTAAATATTTAGTTTTTTCTCCCTGCAAGACATTCATATTGGTTATACAAACTGCATATCAGATCTGCAGTATCTGTAATTTAATGACTGATCCTAAACTTCCTGTTTTCTATTTTTCTGTTTTAATTTCCAAATAGTTTGGTCTGTTTTCTCTATATCTGAAGAATACACGCTGCAGCATATACTACAACATCTCCATCTACAGAGACTGGTATCAGTGTTGCTTAGGGACTGAGACACACATTTTTTTATACATTTAATAAAATTTATGAGACATAATTTTCATGTTCTGTTACAAATATTTAGTCTACAAAATAACAAAATTAGTATGAGAAAAGCTGCCTGACATAGCTCGTATGTGAAATCTTCAATTGCATGTTAGCAAAACAAGATGCAAAAGAAGGCTTTCACCCTTCAGTCCTTTATAAAATAATTTATGAGTGTGATGAGCCAAAGAACAGAACATATACATTATTGTATATACACAAAAAAATGTATTGACTTTGTAAATCTTCCCATTTGCATCTTTAGAGGTAGAAGACCTGCTGTTCATCAAGATGGTAAAGAAAAATAAAGTAATGGAGCTACCTCATGTCAACAATAAGCTTTACAGTAATTCTCTGAACATAAATCACAGTAAGATAAAAGTGCATGTACTGGATATGTGTGCCACTGTGGCAAAATATTTGTTTCCTTACTTCTGTCCACATTTTCAGCCTTTAAATCGCAAAATATATTTTAGAAAAATCACAATACTTCCCATTGTGTTACATTTAATGTTAAACTCAACGCTCACAAGATGTACTAAATTTGAGTTTGCCTGTCAATTAAGACTTTTCAATGGATTAAGTATGGAGTTGACCATTGCATAAGTATAAGAATCAGATAAATACTGAACCATTTAGTTTGAAGTGGTGACAGAGCAAATTCACTGTCAAAGCCTCTGTTTTTCAAACCTATGCCTTGCAGGATAAAAGTAGGGATATGTGGTTCACCCACTCTAGTAAATATGCCTGTGAACATTAATTTGTAAACACATTCAAAAATACATTTTAGGCGTGCAACTCTTCTCCCTAAAGGCCTATTCATCAACTGAACGCTGAACTTCTGTGCCTGTTTTGGTTGTTCTGGGCCTGAAGTGAGTAGCACAGATTATCACAGATCATTTTTCTCAGTGCAAAACATAGATGAGTCTCTTAAATCCCATACTGGAATTTAAAAAAATATCTCACACAAAATGTTGGCCATATAATGTATAAACAGTGCCAAACTACATCATACTCAAAGTTAGTTGCTGGATACTATGTACCCACCAGTGCGTGTCAGTCTGCATCAGGTGACTCATTCCTACAGGAATGTATGTTTTTGAAGTCAAGATATAAAGGAGATTCATAGCACAGCCATGTTTTCCATTTTTCTTTCTTCATAACAAGCTAAGAAAGCTTGTAGTCTGCAAGGTCACTATTATTTGCAGTACCAAAAGCCATATCTTTGAAACCATTTGTATTTAAGATAAAGACAGGACCTAGTGTCAGCTCAGTTTCACTCTTGGTTTGCTTTCTCAGTTTTAAAAGAAATTCAGTGAGAATATTCAGTATTCTACAGCATATACTTACCCTACCTCAGTTTAATTGTATTACAATGAGCGCAAGATCTCAACTGTGGAACAGGGAGCTGTGAATAGAGTTTCATTATGCTAGAAATCTTAATTTAAGCTCAGGTTCATTGTTGGTTTACCTTATCAAAATGCTCTCCAGCAAGCTGAGCTGACGAGATAATGCAGAATGGAATATTTGTTATCATCCGCCAAGTACATAAACACAGAACAAAAGTAAATAACTGTCATCCCAAAATTAACATACTCTTCCCCAAAGAACTGCTGTTCATAAGCATCTAATTAATTCAATAAAGGTATGGCTGGGTATATTCAATAGAGGAGATTGCTTGGTTGTTTTGTCCTCTTGTAGAGAAAGATGTGGAGACGAAGTAATCACAGTGGTAGAATTTCAGAAGTGGCACTTATGAAAATTCCTAAAATTCCTGTTTTGAAATTACTGGAATTTTAGCTCTCATATCACTTAAATACATTTTATATATAAAACCTAAAGTAATGATATCATTTCTATTCAATCTGAGCTTTATTATCATCTCAGTATGTTACATATTCCATCATCTTAACATAATGAATAAGACAACTGTGAAACTGATAATGGCATGTTCATTCATATAAATCAGCACATAATTTTACAGAATGTTTAGAGAACACCTTTGTTTTGCTTTGGTTTGTTTTGGTTTCTGTTTTGTTTCCACAGAAACAGTGTGTCCAGCAGGATTAACATCCCCCTGTACTCGGCACTGGTGAGGCCCCACCTCGAGTACTGTGTCCAGTTTTGGGCCCCTCACTACAAGAAAGACATTGAGATTCTGGAGCATGTCCAAAGAAGGGCAAGGAAACTAGTGAGGGGTCTAGAACTCAAGTCTTATGAGGTCTGGCTGAGAGAACTGGGGTTTTTTAGCCTGGAGAAAAGGAGGTTGAGGAGAGACCTTATTGTTACTGTTACTGAGACCTTACAATTACTTGAAAGGAGGTTGTAGCAAGGTGTGTGTCCATCTCTTCTCCCAAATAACACGTGATGAGACAAGAGGAAACGTCCTTGAGTTGCACCAGGCAATGTTTAGATTGGACATTAGGAAAAATGTCTTGATGGAAAGGGTTATCAAGCATTGGTACTGGCAGCGCTGGGAAGTGGTTAGGTCACTATCCTGGAGGTATTTTAAAAGACATGTAGACTTGGTGATTAGGGACATTGTTTAGTGGTCGGTTTGTAGTGTTAGGTTAATTGTTGGAGTCGGTCTTAAACATCTTTTCCAACCTGAAAGATTCTATGATCCTTACAGTACTCATAAAGCAAGGTTTGCTTATTCTATAATTATGTTTTTTATACAGTAAGAATAAAAATATCTATTTAAATTCCCACTTTTAGAATTTGGAAAAAAAAATATTTAATATCTTTTCTTCTGAACAAGACAAAACTGTGTTGTCAAGCTTTTATAGCTGCAGAGATTTAAATTTGCACACATAGACTGGACTGTGAATAACTTCAGAAAGTTTGGCTGAAGCTTCAGTAATGTTTTCATTATGTCAGAAAAGATCTGCTTCTATCTCTGTTCCCGTGGATGATGTTTAAAATACTGTAGAGCAAGAACCTCTAAGTATAGGGGAACATCTTAAATTGAAGATGATCAATTTCATAACCTCAAGATAAAATTCCTATTAAGATAAATACATGGCCTCTCATTTTAACAGTCAAAGGAAATAAAGCCAGATATGGGTGTTTGTTTCGGAAATAAAGACATTAAAGAGAGTACATTAAACTGGACATTTAGGAAAATGGTGGAGCACTCGACTTTTTGTTTAAATTCTCTCACAGGTGAAGAACACTTAGAATAGTTGACATGCAATTAGCAAATTGCTTTAAATGTTACTACATAGGCTAGACAGTCTTACTTTATAATTATTTGGTTATTTATTCCTGTTGAACTTGCTTTTTCTGTGGCTACATCTGTTTTACAACTGTTAAGTCATTTTGGTGGGATTCATATTTGTGTATGCTGTGTATTCATATTTTATAAGCTCTACGATAGAAAGAAACAAAAAAAGAAGGCAGGCAGGAAGGNATGTTTAGGTGGAACTTCCTGTGCTCAAGTTTGTGCCCGTTACCCCTTGTCCTATCACTGGGCACCACTGAAAAGAGCCTGGCCCCATCCTCCTGACACCCACCCTTCAAGTATTTATAAGTGTTAATTAAGTCCCCCCTCAGTCGCCTCTTTTCCAGGCTAAAGAGACCTAATTCCCTTAGTCTATCTTCATAGGAGAAATAGCTTAGCTGTTTTTATCTGTCTTTGAAACTAGTTACTGCTGGCAAAATCAGATATTCCACATAGAACTGCAGACCTCTGAGCATCTTTCTGCATTTTCACATACTGCCAGATGTCAGCTAAGTCACAAAACTGTCCACGTTTATACACTTACACAGAAAACTAGCATTTTTCATGTGCTGAGAGAGCAGTGTAATGCCACTGTTGTACAGTAGATTCAAAGTGATCCGTAAGTACTTGCTCATGAGTTTAAGTCCTTAATCAAAATAAGATAGGGAAAAAAAACCAACCCTCAGTGATAGCAATTTTAATAAAAATATGCAAATATCTATAAATGTTCATTTATACATATTTCCAGGGATTAGTTGTACTTTCATAGATATTCAGTGGAGACATCTGTGGTTGCAACAGAGAACTAAATAGCTCTACTACTACTGCCCCCAAACTAAAAGCCACCATCACAAAACACTACATTCCTATTCTTTAGACTTGAATCAGTTCTCAGTGTTTTAGTTAATAAGCCATATCCTGTGCCCATTCCTGCTCTGGTGCATGTCTATGTGAAAAGTCTAGTCCAGCTAGGATGACCTAGGAAGACTGGAAAACAAAAAAAACCCCAAACTAAAAGCCACCATCACCTCACCAACTCTGAAACATCAGTAATTATGTAAGCAAGTATTCTCAAGGCTGGTTTGAATTTAGGGAACTCGTCTCACTTAGATAGACAAAACACAGAGGCAAACATTACTGGCTGAATTTGGCCCTTGCAATTCTTTAAATAACTGTATTAATCCTTTTTTTTTTTTTTTCTTCAAATAGGACATTGGCTGGTTACAATAAATCCAGAATTTTTAATTCTGTGTCAGTTTAATATCAATATTAATACTATATCCACTGGAAGACATACATTTGGGTATTTATTCTTCCTGTCCTCCTGAAGAGTGTCACTGGTCAGGATACACCTTCCATTATAAATCTGCATATGTATCTTTCAAGTCAGGTATCCATGACACACTATATGAAGGGTAATCTCTTCGGGAATCCAAATTAGAAACTAGAAAATGGTGACAAGAAAACAATAGCCTTGAGAGAGAAGCAGGCTAATACCATACAGGACTGAATACTTTCAATGTTATTGTCAGTTTCTCTTAGAAAAAAAAACAAAAAAAACCCAAAAAGCCCAACAAAACTAACTCTTTAAAATGTGATATTTTGGCTTTCCATACCATGAAGAAAAATATTGAAGCTTTCTGTATGAAACACAGTACAGAAATATAGTGAGTTGTTCTTGTTCCCAAATTTTGGAATGGGTTGAAAGGGTGACATGCACAGTGTTTCACTTGGACTTGGTTTGACAATTAATGTATAATAATTGTAGTTTATTTTTATGTTTATAAGAATTGTGCAGCGCTTGTTTCTCTAAGTATCTGGTCTCCAGTGATTAAGATAATTAGACAATTTAGTGAAATTGGTTGCTCTGATGAGATATTATAAATAGCAGGTTTTCTTTAAAAAAAACCAGCAATTAATTTTAATAAGGTGGAAGAATCAAGAAACAGAAGAAGGGCTTAATAGTGACTAGTAAACAGCAGCTGCTGCTACACTGCATATTCTCTTGCTTTGCATTAGCTTTCTCTTTACAGTAAATGAAGTAAGACCTTTGCAACTTTGTGGATACTAACATGCAGATTTATATTTTTTTTTTAACTTTCAATTACAAATATAAAACCTAAACCCAATGTAACAGGACAAACTTATTGTAAATTATTTCTTCCTTCATTGTTTGTGAGGAGTGTCGTACTTCAGGGTCAAATTCTTCTAATGATTGACAATGGAGACAGGAGAAGGAAAGGACAACTAGAATGGAGAGACATGGCTGTCGATGGGAGGAGAAGAGGGAGTGCACTAAAATATTCTAGAATTTTTACAGTGATTTGATACAGTTTTTACCTGCACACCTGGACAAATTTAATTAAGGCTGTTCTTTTTATGCTTTTTCTGATTCAATTGGTGTGTTTAACTCACATCCTTTCCCACTACACTGAACTTGTACTCTGAGCGTAGACTGCCATTGAAATATGTAATGTACAAGGTACTAAATTGATCCTTAGGTAGGTTTCTTCATCTAAAATTACATAGATATTGTGAACCTATAAAGAATTTTATGGAATATAGATAAAACACCAATTATAGGCATGCTTAATTGTGCACTTATATATAAAAATGGTCTTTTTAAAATTAACATTACTTCCTAAAGCATGCTTAGATGATTTCTATTATCTGTTTACAAATTTTGTCAATGAGATGGCACACACAGGCTCACTGTGGGGAATCTTTACAATATCTTTGAAGTATTCTGTGAGTCAGAGACTCTTATTTTCTGCTTCGTGGTGTGTGGTAAGAACTACAATAACAATAATCGGGTGGTAATTACTGTCTCTAAATTACTTCAGTCGAGCTTTCTCTGCAACTTTACACATTAATTTCTCAAAAGGCAGTGCACAGAATTTGTTCCAAAGGGGAAAAAAAGGAAACTTCTGAGAAATAAAAAGATTTTTTTGTTTGTTTCTCTCAGATGAAATCAATAGGCTAGACTTGTGAACAAGTTTAGCATTTTTTGTGTGTAAAACACATATTTAGTTATTTTATGTGTGCAAAAAAAGGGAGAATTCTGTATTAGGCCTGTGATGTTCCATTTGCTTGGGTAATGACCCTGTTTTATCTGCTCACAGTTGTGACAAATGCATCTGCAAAGCTCTGTAAGTGAGTGCTAACGAATCTGTTTATAAATCTGTTAACATTTTTAAATAAGTAGTGACATATAAACAACTAGGAGGACATATTTCTCTGGTAAAGCAAGAGTGTATAGAACATACACAATTTAGAGATATGTCTAAGTAGTGATAGGAAGCTGGTACTTCCATAAACAGCAAGTATTAGTTATGGGTCTGTTCCTTTTATGGCTAAGCAAGGAGCTTTTGAGAAATAGGGAAGAAACCATTCGTACTTCTCAACTCATAAAATGTGATTAAAATACAAATCAGGAATGTGCTGGAGCTAAAGGATACAATTTAATCAGATCATCAGTGCTGAATGTAAGAAGAAAATCTGAAAACTAGGTAGACTCAGCAGTGACTCACACACTTGTGGTCCTCTAAAGTCATTGTGTGAAATGAATCTGTGCAGATTAGATTTTAACATCTTTAGATTACATTGACAAATGTGCACATTTCTTTCTGAATATATCATTTTGTCCATTTATAACATGGATATGAGATTCATTTTTAGTACTTGAAATAAGTAGCACCTGAGTTTTGGGTACATCTATATCTAAGTTTCAGTTCCGCTCAGAGAAAGCTTCAAAAGTGAATCGCCCAGAAAATCAGTTAGCTGTGATTGATCAATAAACCCTTACTCTGGAAGAAGGCTCCCTGGAGACAGGCAAGGGCAATGTGCCCGTGAAGCTCAGGGAATGATGTAGGGTGTGAATGACCATAGCTATGGCAAAGAAAGCTGACTTTATCTCAGTACAAAGGGGACTAAAGAGGGTGGCTTTTGTTTTTGGCAAACAGCTATGTCAGTCGATTTAAGTGGATCAGCTGCTGGTACAAATGTTTCTCCAGAATGTCTCCCTGATTTAGACAGATCAACATGGGGGAAATGTACATGTCTCAGTCCAACCCAGAGTATAAGAACTATACAAACCCAAAAGAATTTCAAAGAGAGCAACGGGCTTGAGCTGGTTTCAACCAAGGTAAAGTCGTGGCTCAGTTTATTCCAGCATAAATTGTGGTTAAAAATCAGCCAAATAGCACATTTCACCCAGCTCTCAGAACCAAACCACCACAAAAAAACCCACAAAGCACAAATGAATAATAACACAACACATAAATTAGATTAAAGCAGCATTGCGTCAACCATTTTCAAACAAAACTCTATAGCCATGACACAATGTTTTGCTTAAGAACGGCATGATGTGAGCTGACTGTTTTAATTTCCAACCCCTCAAAACTTTCAAAGGAAAAAATCTGATATTCTCTCAACTGAGCAAGCCAGAATTTGTATTATTCAGGTAATCTGTCAGAACCTTGGTTGAGCCCCACGTTGGGTGCCAGTTAATCTGTCTTGGTTTAGGCTGAACTGTCCACTAAATGAACAAAAGATGCTCTCTTTTAACTTCTCTCTCACTTATGAGAAAAGAAGGGAGAGAAAATAAGGCAGAGATTTACAAGTTAAAAAGAAACTAAACCCACTTTAACGAATTATGAAACTAAAGCTATTAACAATAAAAAGGTAATAATATTAATAAGAAAATAATGAAATATATACAAACCAAATATGGAGCTCCCAGGTTGATGATCATGTCACCATCAGGCTGTGAAAATCCCAGACTGAACTCAGTGACAGACAGGAACTGGATTGAGGAACTGGATTCAGGAATGCATGGATCAGGATCAAAGGCAGATGAACAGACAGAGTCCTCCTTGGGCGTTGGCCACTGAAGAAAGACAGCTGACCCTTTGATCCCTCAGTTTTATACTGACCATGATGTAGATGGGATGGAATACCACATTGGTCAGTTTTGGGTCACCTGTCCTGTCCGTTTCTCCCCACAGGTGGGACCCCTCTGTGCTCTTTCTCCTCTTGTCCCCCAGTGGGGCACATACCAAAATTAGCCAACCTTGGTTGTTCCAGCAAGTAGTATAAGCAAGAGCCTCTCTGCTTACCATTCCTTGGTATTGGCTATAAGTATCAGACGTTATCTGCTAGAAGGAGCCACTGTCTGAAATACCGTTAATTTCAGAGAGTGCAGTCAGTTAGAAGAGACTTAAGTGAAAAGGAAAATTACTGAAAAGAAAAATGGTTCTTTTCTGTCTCAGACCAGGACAACACCATTTAGCAGGAAGGGTCCATGGTGAGGCAGAGTAAGGAGCAGCTGATATTTATCTTTCTATAGTAGTGCTTTGCAGAAAGGACAGACAAATAGTTCTAAAAGAAGAACAAAAATCCACCAGTGAAAATGATGTTGATTTAATAGTATCAACAACCATAAGGAAATGGAGTTAGCGGGTGGTACCTTGGCAGAGGGTTGTGCCTGGTTAAATATTGTTTACTCACAGATGGCTCCCCTACAACCCCCTTTACCAGCAGCGTGGTTACCACAGTGACAGAGATGGCCAATCACCAGGCTCCACGCGAACTTGAGCCAATCGGAAGCAAGTATTCTGTACCCACCCACCCCTATGACCAAGGGGTCAGGGGTCACTCTGGGGAGGGGCTCCACCAGAGGATTTCAATGTATGTAGGGCCATGGGAGTCCCTCCAGACAGCAAAAAACCAGTAATTTGTTGCTGGTACAGGTTTTGGACAATATGCACTTTTACCACAACTGCCTCAGACCTGTTTCGACCCCTGATGGCAGTAGGATCTTAGCCACAGCCTGACATCTCCATTGCTCCACGTTTTGTTGTGAAGAAGGCAGACTGCAATTGTCCTGAAACAAAGAAGAAGCAGTAAAGCACATTGCTAAAGTTAAATGTTAATAATGTAAAAACATTAGTCGAACACTTCCCTTGTATTCCGTTAATCCATATGTATTAAGAAAAACCATTCTGCTCAGTTTCAGTTAGTACAGCAAACAACATTGCTGGGCACACACCCCCTGCAATTGCCTGCATCTGGAGAAAAATATATCCTTCTTTTCAGTAATGCTTTGGTCCAGAGTTGAGTGTCCCTTTGTCAAAGGAAAAAAAATTGCTTTACCCATTTTCACTCAGTGCAGAAAGGCAGAGTGATAAAAGAGAAGAGAAAGAGTAAGAGGGAGCTTAGCTTTGCTGCCAACCTGTTATCTGGAAAATCTACAAACAGATAATAAAAATAAGCTTCAGGCTTTGTGTAGCTTTTGATGAAAGTTTTAAAGAAAGTAAGTAATTTCATAGTGGAACAAAAAATAGTATACAATAAAAGCATAGGAACACCCTGATTTGCCATAGCCATACCCTACTGACAGAGTTTACAGTTTTCTCCCTAGACATTTGGCATCATCTTGGAGCACACTGATATGTTTTATCAGAAATGCTGCCTCAACAGCAATCTTTGTCCTGTTTTACCTGTTTATGACCTTGTTCATGGATAAACTTGTCATCCTTAAGATGGATGGAAATATTAAGGTGAAAAGGAGTATTTCAAGAATGAATAAATCCAGGTCATCATTTGTTCTCATCATATGCCCCAATGGCTGAGTACAATTTAATGTTCTTATGGCTCACCTGAAAGTATTGAAAAGTTCAGAATAATTATTTTTTTTTTACATTTTTGCTGTCAAACAACTATAGAATTCTAAATATTGATGTCTACTGAGGAAAAAAAAAGCATAGGCCTTCAGTAGTCTTAGTAAAAAGTTTTACTTAAGTAGTATTAAAATTTAAAAGGAGAGTGTTAATGAAGAATGAGAACTCTGCAGCTATCAGAGTTGTAATATATGATATTATAAAGGTTAGGAAAATTTTTAGTGATATACCCCTACAGTGCATACTCATTATACTATGTATTTACATTCCTTCATTCCATCACTTTGTCAACTGAAAAATGAACACCAGAGCTACTGTTTCCACAAAATATTACAATTTTTTTATTAATAAAAATAATTTTAAAAGTATTACAAGCTCAGCATGGGTGTATTTCTCCTGAGAATAATCTGCATTTGTCATATATAGCATAAATGTACATCTTGGGCTTCAAGCTCTACAGAGCTGAAGTTGTAGTGTGTCATCTAATATTTTTCTGAACCAAATATACAAAGGCAGAGGAACGGGCAAAACAAAACTTTATGTGCAGGCACAAAATATCTGTTACATTTAACTGAAAATCATTTTTAATGCAGTAACTCATGCCTAGCTATGGGGAAAGCATAATCCTTTGAAGAGTTTATCTTTGTGGGAATAAGAGTATAATGTGCTTCATAACTTGGAATATTTCCTTCTGTTATGTAGTAATTGGATCTATCCATTCTGCCTGTACATGAATTCACGTAGCAGAAGAAGAAAAGAGGGATTAGAAGTCCATACACACTTGAAGAGCTATGATCTCGTTAGGACTGCAGATATGTGGTGGGATAAGTTGCCTGACTGGGTGCTATAGTGGATGGTTATAGGCTCCTTAGGAAGCCAGCTTGGGCGGATGAGGAGATGTGGCTGTCTTGATATCGCTTAATGACATAAATGAACAGACAGGGGAGATGTTCTGCCTGACTTAACAATTACAACCAAGGAAAAACTAGTTTGGGATGTGGAGCAAGCGTGATGTGTTGAATTTTAAAATCTTTAGAGAAGTTAATAAGGCAAATTATTAACAAACAGGATGACCATGAGCCAGCAATGTGCCCTGGTGGCCAAGAAGGCCAATGGCANATCACAAACAATGGACTTCAAGGCAGGGAGATTTGGCCTTCTTCAAGAGTCTTCTTGGCAGTATCCTCTGGGAGACTTTCCTGAAAGGCAAAAGGTGAAAGCAGAACTGGATGATATTGAAAAACAATTTCTTCAAAGCACAAGAACAGTCCTTTTCAATATTCAGTGTAGCCAGAGTAGCAGACAATGCAGAGCAGCACAGATAATACCGCGGTAGTGTAAGACCAACAAAATATGTTCCAAAAATTAGTTTTAATGCTGTCACAAAAAGGTAGAACAGTTAAAATGAACAGGAATCTTATATTACAAACACTTTGGCAGACATAACTTTGATACAGGTTCAGGTTGTCAGTTGGAAACTAATACTACACGCTAAATCTAAGCTTGAAATGATGACTGAAAATGCGGAAACCACTCACCTGTAAGGCAAGGACACTCAGTCCCAGGGAGGTTACTTTGGAACTTACATCTCAATCCAAGGGGAGGGCTTCTGATCACAGACCTGCTGCTCTGAGGGGAATCACTCAAAGGAGATCTCTGGCAAGGGCCCAATTTTATAGCCTGGGTCAGATCTGAACTATGGTCATCTATTGGTCATAGTCATATATATAGCATTCATTGGTTGAGGGGTCTCCTAGGCAAATGTATTGGCTGAGGTCGTCTCTGGGGCTCAGGTATCTGGGATATGTGGCTGCGAGTTGTTTGCATACCTGACCAGCAGCTCACATGTCAGGCCAGCTATCAAGCCCCTGTACTGCTCTGTTAGACCCGCAAGGGAGCGGGGTGCTTCTGCCACTGATAAACAAATAAGTACGCAGCAAAAGAAAGCATACAGAAAATGGAAGTGAGAATGACCTACCAAAGACAACTACAGAGACAACACCTGGAAATGCGGGAATAGGATTAAGAAGTCAAATCTCACTTGGACTTGGAGCTAGCATGAATGTGAGAGTCAAAAAGGACTTCTTTGTCAGCTAAAAAAGCCCCAACAAAAAAACAAAAACCCCGAAGAAAAATTTGGGCCCACTGCTCAGTAGAGCAAGGTACCTAGTGGCAAAGGACATAGAGAACACAAAGTTATTTAATGGTGTTTGCTTGGTTTTGTTTATTCCTCCTTCCCTCAGTTTTCACTGGTCAATTCTTGCCTCTGACTTCCTAGTTTCCAAAGCTGTTTCCTTCCAAATAAGAGGAATAAAGGATTATCCAAAATCAAGAAAAATGCAGCTAGGGAATGTTTAAAGCAGCAGGACAATTAAAGGGCCATGGAAACAGGTGGGATGTACCTAAGGGTACTGAGAGAGCGGTAGTCAATGCCATTACAAGGCTGTTTTCTGTGATCTTTGAAAAGTCATAGGAAATAAAAGGTTCCTGAGCACTAGAAAGGGCTAATATCACACTCATCTTCGAGACTGGAAAGAAAGACGATCTGGAAAACTACATGACGACCATTTAATCTCAGATTCTGAGAAGATTATGGACCAAATCCTGGAAGTCATTTCTTGAAAAAGCAAGAATATGATTGGCTAGACTAGATTTCCCAAGAGCAAATCATACTTGATCAACCTGATTGCCTTCTGTAGTAAAATAACTAGAATAAACAGTAGATGGTATTTACCTTGACTTTAGCAAGGCCTTTTACATACTCTCCCATAGTCCCCTTAGAGTCAAAATGGTTATGGGCTGAAGAAGCAGACAATAAGTTTAGTGAAAATTGACTGATCTATCTAAATTAAAACATCAGGTGTAGAAAATCCAGCTGGGGCTTGGTTACCGGTGGCATGTCTCAGAGATCAATATTTGGCCAATGCCATTTAATTTATTTATTAGCAACCTGGTTGACAGCATAGAGTGCCCTCTCAGCAATTTTGTGGACAATACCAAATAGGGAGGAAATGGTTAATGTCCTGGGCAAGGATGCTATTTATGGAGACCTTGAGAAGCTACAGAAGAGGGCTGACTGGAATGTCATGAATTTCAGCAAAGGCAAATGCAAAGTCTTGCATCTGGAACAAAATAGCCGCACACAGCAGTTACAGGGTTTAAGCCCACTAACCGGAATGCCCTTTTGTGAACAGAAGTCATGAGTGTGCAGTGAAGGTCGTCCGGATACTTGGCTATAGCCAACAGGTTAAGGGAAGTGATCTTTCTGTGCTATTGGGCAATTTTGAGATCACATATGGAGCACCGTGTCCAGTTCTGTGTTCTTCAGTACTGTAAAATCAGAGTTGTAGCACAGGGCGCCTGAGGAAAAGCTGAGAAAACTGGATTTGTTCATGATGCTAAAGAAGGATCTTACTGCTGTCAAGGGAGGGTATAATGATGATGGAACCAGATGTTCCCTACTGATCCACAGGGATACGATAAAAAGCAACAGACAGAGCTTGTAACAGCGTGGAAATTCTGTCTCAGTGTAAGAAGGAAAAAATTGAGGATGGTCAAACACTGGAACACGTTGCCCAGAGACACCATGGAATCTCCACTTGGAGATTTTGAGAACTCAAACAGAAAAGGTCCTGAGCAATCTGTTCTCAGTGGATGCACTTTGAGAAAAAAGTTGGGTCAGGTGGCTCACAAAGATCCCTTCCAATCTCTACAATTCTATGAGTAAAGTTTATAAAGAAAAATACATTACTTACTTTGTTATTTTTCATAATATACATTACTAAAGTACTGGGGGAAAAATTCTCCTCTGCATAAAATTGTGAAAAAAGAACAAATAGAAGTACTAAGAGAAAATTATAGCTTTCTGTAAGATATGAATAAGAAAAAAAAAACACTGCAACGTTACTATTATATACCAAGATTAAGAGTTTCCTCTACTTTTTTAATTCTTCTTTTTTTTTCTTCAAAACAATAATCTTTTTCAGAAAAGGTTTTTTTATTGTGACTTTGGGAAAAACATTTAAATTGTTAATCCTTAAAAATACTAGGCCTTTGGGAAGCCTGAAGCAGAATGTAAGGCAGATATTTGCATATGTCATCTTCACTCTACATAAAAGTAAACAAGCCACAAAAAAAAAAAAAAGCATGATCTTCCCTTATTTCCTTTTAATGACTCTTTAATGAGCATTAAAAGCTTTCAAAAACTCACTATTGAATCTTTGTATTTCAACATGCAAGTTTTTGGAATGACAATAACAAGATTAAAATATACCTATAAAGTTTAGTGGAAATAATGACACTGTAAAGAAATACAGTTCTTGCTTCTCAGTCAGGTTAGAATAGCTTAGTTGATAGTGCACGTTTAATAACTGTCACCAACCAAAGTATGTAGAATTAAATGCAAACAAAAAAATTCCTAGATAACTTGTTCAGTCTTCATCCTCAGAGGTTTCCAGGAGTATACTAGATATAGTCTTAATCAGCCTGGTCTGAGCTCACAGCTGACTCTACTTTGTCCAGGACGTTGGACTAGAAACACCTTGAGGTCCGTAGCAATCTGAATTGTCCTTATGTAGACAGTGGTATTTATCCTGTGTAGAATGTAACACAAATTTCTTCTCAAATTTTCATTCTATCAAAATTTGCAAATTCTAACATTTTCTTAAATCCTCTGGGGAAAAAAAAAAACAGCGCCATCACCAACAACCTCCCCTCTATATTAGAAATCTCAGTTTAAAAATAAAATAAAATAAAATAAAATAAAATAAAATAAAATAAAATAAAATAAAATAA
>VXBO01003062.1:56390-66970 GCA_013400135.1 Rhinoptilus africanus
TTTTTTTTCCATCACCATTAACGTGGTATTGATTTGTGTGGCAGACTTTTTATAATGGAAAAAAAAAAAATCTCTCTACTTCTTTACTAGCTCTTAGAGAATTTCTCAAATAGAACCTGCAGAAAAGGATGTCAGGGAAAAGCTAGAGTTCCTAGCTTCTACAACTGTCCTTTTTAAAATTTTTAATAAAGGGAGATGGATCTTCTCTGAATCTGTTCTTAGTTTTTCCTTAATCAGTGATTTTGACTATTAAGTTTGACTAAGAGTTCCTTACTGTGTTTCACATTGCTACAAATAGTCTTTATTTTCAGATACATAAAGCTGTCCCTAAAAATTCCTCTATTTCCTTCAAAGCAAAGAGGTACTTAATGAAAATCCTTTATCCACAAGACTTGTATCTGAGCTCATCCAAGTACTTCTCATTTTACATAATGGTCATAAACTGGCATGCCTAGACCACAACTCGTTTCATCTGCAGTAGATGCCTTTAGCTGGTCAGACTAACCTTAATGTAGTGGACCATATTTTTTTCTATTGCTTATAAAAATAGCATCATAGAAATAGAGACTAGTTCAAATGCAGATATCCGTATGTGGTCAAAGGAATTACCATTCTGCATAATTTGGAAACAGGCAATTGTGTTCTACATTTCATTTTTCAATCACTCAGAAGTGAATACAATTCTGGAAACAGTATTGTAGTAGAAAGTATTCTTCAAAAAATATTAAGTGCAGTTGTCTGGATACAAGTGATTATACAAAGAGTTTTTATTTATCAAGATGTGTTGGACAGTCCTGTATAGAATTGTATGCAGTAATACAGTACAGGCAGATTGTGGTTCTGATGTTGGAATTCAGACCCTCTGACATTCAGTAAAATAAAAAGTTTTCAGTTGTGCTAGGCTAGGATATTATTCATAATATTACTACTATCTCCCATTTACCAACAAACTGAAGAAAAATCATTTTACCTCTTTGCACAATTGCACTCCTGAGTTTTGTAACCTGTAATTGTTATAGGCTTGAGTCATTTATTCCTTCTGGCAAACTACCTCTTTTTTGAGCTAATGAAAGAAATTTGCAATATGAAAATAAAATGCTAAGAGGCTTGATTTTATAAAGAGGATTATGTTTTCAGTGATATACTTGCAGTGTGAAAAAAAGCTGACAATGATGGGATGAGCATCAAGAACAGATGAGAAACAGGAAAGCAACAATTACGAACTAGGCAGAAATTTGTTTTAATTCACAAGTGTTTCACAAATAGTTGTTCACAGGGCAGCAGCTAAAAAAGAAGAGACTGCCAAAAAAATGTTCCAATTTTACCAGTCTTTTCATTTTTCATCAGTTTATTTGAAAGTCTCAGCTTGGGTGTAAACTGACTGTAAAGAATATGTAAAAATCAGAAAACAAGTTTAAAGCTATTGAAGGCAACATATAATGTTTTCTTTTTTTTTTTTTTTTATTTCTTAATTGTTAAGTGGAACAATATGTTAAACACTTCTTTTTGTACTAAAGGCACTCTACAACTCAGATGAAAATAGTATGTACAGCAACTAACAATAATGCTTTATAAATAATCTCAATCTTATTTTAATTTTAGTTATTTAGTGATTGTTTGGTATTGGAAAGGCTATGTGTAAACAAGTTTATCTCAGTAAAACAAACAAACAAGAAAATAAATCCCTCTTTTTGTTGAAAATGTCATCACATTGGAACTAGCATAATGAGTTTATGTGAATACATTTATTATTGCTGTCCCCAAGATGTCGCCTCTCATTTCCAGGCAGTTTCTGGAACACTACAGATAGCAGTAGCATGCACTTAAACTTTTGCCAAATGCCTGAAACGTGGCTCAATGCACTGTAGGAGGGTACTGTGAAAGTCTGATGGTTTTGAGTACTGGTTTTCTAGTACTCCTAAATCTTATTGTGTATCTAATGTATCATACTATAAGAACAGCTACCCGTTTAGAAGTGCAGTATAGTTAGAAAGGACTAGTCTGGCCCCATATTAGCAAAATGGTAAGCTCCCATGATGGAAGATATGTATGTTCTTAATGATAAGTATTTCTTTTAACAAGCAGTAGAACTGCTTGTATTGACACTTAAATGTTTTGGGATTTTTTTTTTTTTCTCGACAGGCAGAAATTACTCATTATATATTTGAGGTTTTGATTGACGTTCTCTGTGACTACTATTTGCTCTGTATGGATTACGGCTTTCCTCTAATAATTCTGCACTGTATTTAATTCTACACGCTGATGATATGCAGATAACATCTTAAAACAGAAACACACTTTTCTATGATGCTTGATTGTTCTATAATAAATTAGAAGTCTATGTTTAGCTTCTGATATAGAAATTGTTTCTGGTCATGATCAATAAATCAGCAATACAAGATGCACAAGGGAATGCTCATATACCAGAAATGGACAACAGAAATTTGTAACTTTTGGTTTTCGTTTCAGTAGAATTTCAATAATTTATTAAATAGTTTCACAGGCTAAAGCCTACCTGAACACTAAGACAAATGAGACCTTGACTATACCTGCCCAGCTTTAGCAAACTGGTGTAATGCTAATCCAATGAGCTAGAAAAATGAGGAAACAAATATGAACCTTATATAATTATTGCTAGCTGCACAATTTTGTAACAGATTTGAGGCTGGAGACTGGAAGGTGATAAAATCCCTGGTGACAAAGGCTAATTGGTCTTAGATGCAGAGGGAGTCAAAGAAACCAAGTCTGGGACTGCATTCCTAATGAGGCCACTGGCAGTTTATGCTGAAAAAGTAGAAAGTAATACATACTGAAAACAGTAGCCCCTTAGGTGTAAGAAAGACACCCATGCTCCTGGACATCTGACACTGTAAAAGGCTGAGCCTGGGTTGGAGCCGCTACACATTGGAGCTGGGAGCCCAGACAGAATGCAGTCAGAACATGAATCCAGTTCCTCTGAGTTCATGATCTAAATGGACCAGGGAAGTGAGACTGGTGTCAGTTTGAAGTGTGCCTCTGTTGTCTGGGCACAAACTTGAGTATAGGAAGTTCCACCTAAACATGAGGAAGAACTTCTTTACCTTGAAGGTGGCAGAGCACTGGAACAGGCTGCCCAGGGAGGTGGTGGAGTCTCTGTCTCTGGAGACATTCAAAACCCGCCTGGACGCGTTCCTGTGCAACCTGCTCTAAGGTGGCCCTGCTCTGGCAGGGGGGTTGGACTAGATGATCTACTAAGGTCCCTTCGAACCCTATGATTCTGTGATTTTGTAATAGAAATCTTAGACTAGAAATTTCTGTCCACCTGCTAGATCCATTCTGCTGAGTACATGCATTTTACAGTATACATCATTGAATGCTGTGGTTTTCTTCTTGTGGCCACTCTACCCTTAACTACCTGTGACAAGCTTTTTTGTGCTTTCTCTTCTTTTATTCTAAGTAACTATTAAATATAATAAAATTAAATATAATATACTCTATGCAGATCTCAAAGGTTTGAATTATTGTTTTATGCAATTTCTTTTGCCTAGAAACTCATGGACTCATGGAAGCAGGAAGCTTCCACTGAATGACTGAGTCTGAAGGATTCCCAGGAACCCAGAGGCCAGTGATGTATGCGTGCTGAAAACTCAGCTCCCATATGGCTATGCAACTTAGATGCTGTAACTGATAACACCATGGTAATTTCATTCTCTTTTATCCCTCTCTCCTTATGTGTTTCATCTTCCTATGATATCCTGGCTGTGATGCAGGCCACAGCTACCAATTTTGTACTGAATGACTGAGAATTTTTTCTTCAGAAGAAATAATAAGCAACAGAGGATGGCAATCAATAAGCAATTTTTGCATAAGTGTAAAAAGTGTAAAAGACTATACAAATCAAACTCTCTGAAAACAAAGGCATTATTGGAAACATTTGATTGTTCTTTTCACCTTGGGGAACATCTATTCAGGGTGGAAAAAAAAAGAAAGAAGAAAAAAACATAAAAGGAAAAAGAAAAAAGATAAAATAAAAAAGGAAGGAATAAAGAAAAGAGAAGAAAAAAAAGACAAAGGAAAAAAAAAAAAGCTCCAGGCTCCAGGGATGAAAAATAATTGAATTATGGCTTAGACCTTTCAGATATCTTTTTACAATAAATTTCTGAAAAATAGATTGGATTCTTTCTACTTCTTTTAATTTCTTTTGACTTATGATTTCCGTATTCAAGATCATGAGTTTTCTTCAGTTTCAAGTTCCAGAAAGCAAGCAAAGAAGTTTTAAATTACTTCAGAATATTATAAAATTAAAAATTCTATTACTTAAGAAAATGGGTTTGCATATAAAAATTTTACTATGTGAGTTTCTCTCTTTTAAACAGCATGTGGACCTTTTTTGAGCTTATAATAGAAAGATATTATGGCATCTCCTTTACATTTTGCTTTCTCTTTTAGACACTTGACATCTCTATTTTGCTTTACCATCAAAAAGAAATAACACACTAACTTAAGGGAAAATATAATTTGAAACAGAAGGGGAAAAATATTATTTTTCTACGTCTATATTTTAGAAGTATCGTAATTAATTATTTCATTTGTTATGCAAATAGGTGTATTTTTCATTATTAAATTATCTTTTTGGAGATAATGTACAAGGTTTTTCCTTTAATATCTTTACTGTATTTAAGATTTAGGTAAGGAAAATAAAAACACATTTTGATTTTCTGAGAATCCAAAAAAAATTAAAATCCAATGGTTAGATGAAAGGCATTGGTATCTTAGAGTATGTTTACTATTATTTACTATCATTTTTGTTTGTGCTGTAAACATATATACACATTAGATAGGCTAAATCATTAAATTGTTTCACCCTTTTCTACTTCAAATTTCTTTAATGAGTAGAAAAAAAGCTTTACAATTGAGGGCCCAGGCATGAACAAGAAGAATACAGCATTTAGTCTACATCTCAGACTACCTTCCCACTATAACAACAATTAATGTGATATTCTGAAAAAAATGAAAAGAGAGGTGAGTGCATAAAATGCACGTCTGTTACTCCCATGTAGATGGTGCAGGATATGAACCAAGGACAAAATCTTGCATAGTGAGAGTGATTCTTTTATGAAGCAGCCAATGAATAAGCCTTTCAAAGGAAATGTAGTGTCTAATTTGATATTCTGTAATAGTCAAGAGAACTAGTTTGAAGTCGTTAAATGGAACCACCATTTTGTAACTGTCGTGGTTTTGGCTTCAGATGGCAACAAAGAACCACGCCCCTCTCGCTCCAGGCTTTCCTGATGGAAAGCACAAGGAAAGGGCAGAACTCGTGGGCTGAGACAACGGCAGTTTTAATAGAATAACAAAGGTAGCACAAAAAAACCCAACATTAACAACAATAACAACAGTAACTAGGACAGAGGAGTATACAGACGCGGTTAGGGAACCGCCGCTCACCGACCGCACCCGGGGCGCCCCCGCCGCTCCAAGCAGTGACTGCCCGCCCCCTCCCGGCAGCTCAGCGCAGGCGTGGCTCACATGGGATGGAATGTTTATAGCCCCGGGCCGGGGAGAGTTAACCCTCTCCCTGCCGGAACCAGGACAGTAACATTCATCAAAATGTACAAAATCATTTAACATTCTTACAGAAGGAAAAAAGCTAAAATATCCACCCCATTTGTGTTAACCTTCAAAAAAATTCTTTACCTAAAAATGAAGGAACTTTCAAATGCACTAAAAAGGAGCAATTAGGTGAGTCAAGTCTTTATAGATGTCATAGACGCTACTGAAAGATACCATAGTGGAAGTGATGTGCTGGTACATACCATATGTCAGGAAAGCCTCAGGAAAGGTTAAAACAAGTGTAAATAACTAAACTGCAGTTTGCTAGAGCAGAGAAGTTTTCATTAAAGCTGAAAGTGCAATAAATTAATAGTAATGATCATAACCATTTTCAACTTAAATTAAAGCATATACACCAGTCAGTTCTGCTATTGATATTATGTAAGGTGTCTTCACAGAGAGATGCTGTGGGTGAAGACATGGTGGTTTTGGCAGAAGACTCTGCAGCCACTGGAGCTTGCAAAAGAGCTGACAGATTCATGCCTCAGAGCTGATGACAGGACAAAAGGGTTCACAGATGAAACAGGGCTACAAGCGCAGATGCTGCCATGGGCTGGAGGTTGCAAGCACTTTTCCCAGTAATCCGTATGCCCAAAAAGACAAATAAGGAGACAGAGAAGTAAGAAAAAGAAACACCCATATCTGCAAGCAGGGAACACACGTCTATTAATCTTCTTTCTTTAATAAGTGGAAGGTTGAAAGGGGAGGAAAGGAGAGAGGAGGAAAGCTATGATCTTATAAGGCAGTAGGAACATGGGCAAGTTTGCTCTGCCCCACTCCTTCTCAAAATGCATCTTCATGTGTGGGTAGAAAATGTGGGGAATTCCAGAGATACCTCTTCAGCACCAAGTTTAAACCATACTGAGTCGAGATTTCTACCTACAGTGCCAAACACAGTGCCAGACACCAGACTTCCGTTGCTTGGTGTGCAGTAATCTGGGTGTTGGAGTATGAGTACCTCTACTAGGAGCGAGAGCAGGAGCTCAGTAGTGTCTATGCCAGCAACAGTGTCAGGTAAGTCTGGGATTGGGGTTGTGGTGCTGCACTGGCAACGGTGGCGATGACCTTCCTGATTTCCTGGCTCAGTCAGAAAAAGAGCCAGGCACAGGAGCAACTTTCTTTTAGTAGGCACAACCCACTTAAAATGTAGCAAGAACTAGGCAGGGAAAGTCATTAGTCCTGGATTACCTAATGTTGCAGGTAAGCTTTTAGGTAGACATTTTGCTTGAATCAGTACAGCTGTACTTTCATCCTCCTCTCCTCTCCTCTCCTCTCCTCTTACTTTATGAACAATCAGTGACCAATTTTATTTGTTTAAGAGTGCAGGATGATTGACCCTTGTTTTTTTCATGCAAATAATTCCCGCTGGCTTCAAAAACTGTTTTGCATTCTTTACTGGAGTGTATTTTAAAACACATTTTGGTGTGCTTTGCAGCCTACGTGCTGCAGTAAGTCAACACAGTTTTTATATACTTCCATAGTTACTTTACTACTATATCATATCTAGAACATATTTTTCTTCCCTGTTGTTGGCTCAATCTGTACCTCTTCTTAACTTTTTTCCTGACTTGAATTTACCTTACAGAGTGCAATTTCAAGTTGTTGGTTTTTTTTAAAGACCTGAAGAACATTTAGTTGTTTTTATTTTTAACAGAGCTAATTACAAGGTAGTTTACAAATAAGCATAATTTTGATGTAGAATAGCTGCCTTTGCCCTCTCTATAAGTATCCCAAGGGATGAAAGTAGACCTTTAAAGATAAAAGTGAATTTAGAAATCTAATGAAAGTAGGTTTAACATCTTAGCTTTTGCCATAAGCTTTGCTATACAACCATGCAAATTGACTGCTTCTGCATGTGGCAACTGTATTGTGCATTTCTCCCTCTTGGATAATGTGCTTTCTCCTACTTCAAAGAATCCTAAAATAATTGAACTTGTGTTATACGTTGGAAACCAGGGTAAAATTAATTGAAATTGATGTTAATTGTATTATTTTCTTAATTGCTGCAAATGTGGGTCAACACTGCTTTGGACTTCATATAGATTTTAATAGAACTGTGAATTCTAAGATATTTTTGGATTTGCTTCAAGCATTAAGTTCTTATAAAAATGAAATTATTGGATCTCATACCTGATGCCTTCCCAGTGAGACCAGATTTTGAGTGGCCTCTAACAAGTGAATATTCACTTTAGGAGTGTACAAGACACGGATGGCTCGCTGTTCTAATACAGGAACTCAAAATATGCTTTCTAAAAATCTCACCTAGCTTCAGAAAGAGAACAGTGTTACAGATATAGAAAATAGAAAGAGAGTGCATGGTTCAGTTGTTAGCATGAAAGTGTCTAATGCCACTTCTTTTGGGTGCTCTCTGTTATACCAGTTGCTGGTGTGAAAACTCAGAGGTTGCCCTTAAGTCCTATGACACACCTCTCAGCTCTATGCAAAAGCTTTCATTGCTTTAGGGCCTCTGAAATGGCAGTATTCATCTGTGTTTAATGAAGATGGTAAGTTGTAAAGGAGATTTCAGTTATTCCATATAATGTGGGTAAATGTTTGTTCAAGATGAAAACAATAAAATAGATGTCATCAGTAACTGCTTCTTGGAAAAAATAATCAGACAACCACAAGAAGAGAATTTTTTATAGCTATGCGTATGACTCAGATACAGTGCCATAAAAAAATAACGTGTAATACTGACCACAGAAATATTCTAGTTTACCCAGAAGTAAAATTCTCAAAGGAGAAAAAAGGTACAAGTGAGACCCTCAACAGTGAAGTATAAGGTCAATAAAGAAAGCTACAGAAAAATGGTGTGGTTATTTTAAAGGAAAATGAAAAGGAAAAAAAAGAATGGATAAAAAAGTAAAATACTTGCATGTGGCATGAAGACTTTTCAAGGATATTTTTTAAAAGAAATTTTCCAGAAAAAATATCTTTTAAAATAAATATTTATTCAGAATAATGTGGGGGTTTATGTCACTCAAGAATGAACTTGAAGTAGATAAATAAAAAAAATGATAGAGCAGATCAGAAAAAAATCATCAAAGGCTAGTTATCAGAGAAAGATGGCTATTAAAAAAAATGTTTCAAAAAAGGAACAGATGTTTTCAAATGAAGAGAGCATGCATTCTAGCACAATAAATGTGTATGCACTATTACTTCATTTACACTTCATGTGTGTACCTCAGTAAGATACAGATGTTAAGATTTTGAGTAATATTGTGTCAAAACTACTTGTATAAGAAGGAAGAAACCTCTCAAAGATTCTGCACTGCTTAAAAGTGACCAAGGTGTAAAAGGAATTAAAAAATAGGAATCCCATTGCACGAGTGTTCAAAGAATTCACATATTAAATTGTGGATGTACTAATTAATATGAAAATTATCACTTCAATTGGCTTAAGTAGCTGAAGTAGAAGAAAGCAGTAAATTTGTTACTATTTTTAAAGGATTCCAGAGGTAATATAAGGTACAGACTGTAGCTCTGACTCTTTTCTAATAGAAACTTCAGTAAAGAATATTCTTTGTACATATTCTTTAGCTGTACATATACTTTTGCTGTAAAAAGAGGGTACGTCTCTCAAAATTTCTGGAGATTTTTATAAGATCTAAAAGGATATATAGAAGAAAAAGAGTAAAAACTGTAACTGCTGGAACCACATCACAGTCAGGGTCACCTCAGTCCTTGGGGAAGGTAATGGAGCAAAGAGTTCTGGAAACCATTGCCAAACATACTAAGGATAAGAAGGTGACACTGGTGAGACACATCTGGAGTGCTGGGTCCAGGTCTGGGCTCCCCAGTACAAAGAAGACATGCACATACTGGAGGGAGTCCTCTGAAGGGCCCTGAAGGTAATTTAGAGTGTGAAACATCTCTCATATGAAGAGAAGCTAGGATTGTTGAGCCTGGAGAAGTGAAGATTCAGAGGGATCAACATGTATAAATACCTGATGGGAATGTGTAAAGAAGATAAAACTAGACTCTTCTGAGAGGCAGACAGTCACAGGGCAAGAGGCAAAGGGTACAAACTGAAATATGGGAAATTTGGTTTCAGGATAAAAAAATACTTTTTTTCTGTGAGAGTGGTCAAACACTGGAAAGAATTTGTTGTTAGTCTGTAAATCTTAACAACGTAATTAGAATGCCACATTTATTTTTCAGTCTCGTCATAATTCTTGCTCTTTTAGTCAAAATTGCTAAAGGAAAAACTCAGTAATAATTCCCTAAAATTAAAATGTTATGCTTGAAAATATATTAATATCTATGCCCTCTTTTTGATATCTTTCTCTCTTATCCATGCTCCTCTAGGCCCTAAGGCTGATCACGTATCCCTGAATCAGTGATGTGTTGGGGTGTCCATAGTAAGTAGTCAACAACCTAAGTTCTCTGTAGCAGGTATTCAGGGGGAGCTTGGTGTTCACTTAAAGTCTGAAAGCTGCACTGTAGCCTCCACCAATCATTATAATGTAGTGACTTTATCACTGGGTTTCTCACGCCTTTACTGTATGAGGTATTCACAGAGCTTCAGCTTTAGCACCATAGGGGCAATAGTCGCCTGACCGCTAGGGAGTGGCTAAAACCAGGTCAGGCCAAGGCAAACCCTGACAAGCCCTTAGACCCAGCACTGTCTTGTGCTGGAAGCAAAGTCTGTGGTCCTTTATTATTAATGGCAAAAATAACCTTTACTGCTCGATAACTTCACTCTGTTTCTGACTCTTGTTTCCATAAACATTCAGTAATGCCATAGGTGGAACTTAGATCTTAGGCTCTTAAGATGCTTGATTTGTTGAGGTGAGGAAGGTCTTGTACAAGGTGATAGTCTACTTGGGGTTTGTGCAATTTATCCCCCAGGACTGCCCTCCAGAAGAGGGAGTTTTCTAAGCAGAAGGATCTCAAAAACTACTTACTTAAGAAGCACAAAAGTCAAACTGAGCCTTGAAGCAAATAACAAACACAGTTTGAATAACAGGTTGATTTTTTTTTTTTTT
>VXBO01003062.1:67016-96532 GCA_013400135.1 Rhinoptilus africanus
AACACGTTTTTTTTTTTTTTTTTTTTTTTTTTTACCAAGTACATGTGCCTGAGATTTGAAAGGGTCTGCCCTTCCCCTTGCTTTGGTTATTCCTGCTGTTCTCTCTGCCTTTAAAATCCAGAGTCTGGTACCCACTGTGTCTTGGTACCTAATTAACAAGGTACAAACTGATAGAGTTAAAGCAACAAGCGTGTGATCTGAAACTGGGTTCTACACATCTTAAAGTAGGAAAGCTGAGCAGAAAGGTTACTTTCCACTGCTGTACTTTGCATGATAAATTGGTTTAGAGGGAGGTTGTTCTTATTCTTTCTCATCAAGGGTTTAAAACAGAGGAAATTTTGGGGTTGTTTTTCAGAAGCTCAGTTGTCCTGAGTTTTATTTAAAGCATTTCAGAGGCAAAATCATCCATAAAGTGTGGGTTTGTTCTTCGGCAGATATCGAGGTACTGGAGTATAAGCAGACACAAGAAAGCAAAACTTGATATCTCTACAATGAAACAGGTTAAAATAGTTGTCTTGAAGATATTTAAGAAAATTTTAAAAAGTGACATTTCAATTAGATCCAAAATATTTTTTTATTGTTTTGATGATATTTTCTTTCTCTTTTCCCTGTTATTTTTCCTTTCTATTTTTGTTTAATGTTTCTTGCTAAGTTTCATATGTGTAGGCACTACTCCTGCTGAAGTGGATCTGAAAGCTATTACAAAGCTGAGCACAAGGCAATGTCATACTGTTGTGAAAAAAGGGAATATCTTTTATGTGTCTTAAAAATGTGTAGCTTGTAAGACGGGTAAAATAAATTTTCTGCTCTTCTCTGCCCTCTTTAGACATCAGATAAACTAGATCCGAGTATTATACATCTGCGAAGGTGAGGGCTGATTCAAGAAAATCCATATCAGAAAAACAAGAATAGTTAAAAATCAGGCCAATGTGACCTCAAATTTAAGTCAGTTTATACTAAGGGGATACGCTAGTATTCAAATATGTAAAAAAGTTT
This sequence comes from Rhinoptilus africanus, assembly GCA_013400135.1. Classification (NCBI taxonomy): domain Eukaryota; kingdom Metazoa; phylum Chordata; class Aves; order Charadriiformes; family Glareolidae; genus Rhinoptilus; species Rhinoptilus africanus. The sequence continues at coordinate 68,013 of VXBO01003062.1, forward strand.
TTTTAAAAAGAAGGCGATAATTGCCTTCCTATACTTTAAAAAAAACAAGAAATAAATGGATATAAATTGCAGCAAGAAAAACTCAGAACAGATATGAGGAAAAGTTTCACTGTGATATGAACATCAGCATAGCCTGCCTGGGCTGCTCCTTGACTAAATTGCACAGCAGGTGTGCTGTGCCTGCTCTTGTACCTTACTGAGCTTGACCTTGCCTTGCTGACTTGCTTTCCTGAGCTCCAGTCTGCCTTTTCATTAAAGACTTGCATGGCAGTCTGTTGGCTAAACCTGGTTGCCGTCACTGGACCTACATTTCTGGTTTGGGTCTGCACTTTCGTTGGAGGGAGTCATTGTCTTGCCTGCCTCACTGTCACTCCCAGTTTATGTCTCCTAACAGGACAGTTTAACCCTGACATCTCCACTGCAGGTGGTCTTTAACAACAAGATAAAAAAATTTTGCAAAAATGACACAGATAAACCCTTTTAAAGCTTTCTAGTTCTGCATTTATGCTTATAGTTCGGGCCTTTCTTGCAATAATTTATATAAGTGTTCAATTTTTTATTATTATTTACAGGTATTTCATGTGATTACATTTCAGATTGTTAAAGGATCTAATTTTTTAATTGTTATTATTGATAAAAAATATCTAATATACATCTCAAAGAGTTTGCATTTGATTTATCTTTTGTATTTTATACAGGTATCTACTGCCAGATAAAGAGTAAGATCCCACTACATTCCAAAAATTATAAAATTTACTTGCAGGGAGAGGAAAGAGAAAGGATTAGAGAACAACTGTGTATGCCAGGCATCCAACAGTGAAATCCTCTGAGGAGTTAACATTACACAAGATATCCCTATTCTAACAAGTTTCTTTATGTTCATGCTTTGAAGAAAAAGGTATTAGAGAGATAAAGGAATATATTTCTTTTATTTGTGCTGCTTTTTAAAATACAAAGTCATCACATCCCATAGCTACACTGCACAGTAATTGATTTAAGATAAGATAAAACAGGGACTTGCTAACATTATGTGAGAAAAAAAGAATCTTCTTTACATTGTTACTCTAGGCATTCTGGTCTAGATAGCAGAGGTAAAAGGCAAGAGAAAAGCATAGGTTTAAAGTTGTTTTGAAAACAATTAAAAAATGGGGAGTCATGTCATTCCCCTAATGACTCCAGCATGATAAGTTTATTTGCTTAGTCACAAGAAAGTAGTAAGGGCATAATTAGACAGAGAAAGTATTTTCAGTCTTTCCACCTATTCCCTAGCGTGACCCAGATGCTCTTTGACACTGGTTGGTTTCTTATAAAAGCTCAGTGGAACTTTGCTGACTGTAATTATGTGCTGAGTGATAGCGTAACCTGTCAGACTTAGTAGGAACATATAAAACCAGCACTGAGTATTTTTTTTAATATTTCAATTCCTGTATCTTACGATTGAGCAACTGAAGAACACTTAAGTTCCTTTGCTAAAACTTGTCAGTAGACTGAAATTTTTTTTGTGTTTATGGTTTCAGTATTTGTAGATAGATATTTTTATATAATTGCAACTGTAAACCCTTCACGGATCTATCTGACAGCAGCATTTCTCCCACTGATTAAGTACTTTATGATTTTTGTGAAAAATATTTTCTTTCTCCTCCATTTCCTATATTTGAAGTTTATATTTTAGTTAAATTCTTAGTATCTGCAAGGGTGGAGAATCATAACATTTCTGGGCAAACTCTTACAGTGCTGCAATGGTGAAAACAAACAAAAAAAATCTCTGTAATTAATCTGATTTTTGCTGTTGCAACCTCTGTCCATTTCCTCTCATTCTATCTCTATATACCTCTGAGAAGAGTCTGGCACCATCTTCTGTATACTGTGCTGTTAGGTACAGCAGTAAGATCTCCCTTTGGTTAGCTCCTAGTAATTCTAAACCCAGTTTTCTCCTCTTCTCTTCACACGGTGAGCTGTGGCAAACAGGACAATAAAAACGTGAGCACAATGTGATAAGACTATGGATCAACAAATGACAGGACAACAATACCTGAAACTGTGGGGAATCTGCACCGGGATATCACCACCGGCTAACCTGATTAATGCCTGGTGGAGATACCTCTTGAGGAAAGCTAGGAGTGGCCACCTCCTCCAGCCACCCCTGCCCAAGACCCTCCTGCTCAGCTGCGGGAGCCCAGCCCAGTGCCCCAGGGCCTGGGGGTCTCTGCCCAGGATGAGGGACACAGCTACCGCTTTCACCTTTGCAGGTTCGGCCAGTGGCAAAGCTGAGCACGTGTTCCAGACATACACAGAGAACACTGACACGGCCGTTCACAAAGATGGACACAGACAAAGCCCTGCCTCCATCAGCACCCATGTTCAGGACTCACACCAGACACAGGCACAGACAGCCACCTCCCCTTGGGCTGGCAGAGGCAGATGGTCAATGGTGCAGCGCACACACCACCCTACCCGGGTTCACAAGCACATGCACATTCATAGATCCCCCAAGCACCGTCGTGGCCCCACTGCTCCCCCCGGCACCCTTGCCCAGGTCCCAGAGATCCTTAACAACACCATGGATCCCCAGCTCTTCAGCTGGTCCCGCTGGGTGCTCACTGCATACAGGCAGCACTCACACATTTGTCCCACAGGCACCACACACTTATGGGTCCCCTTGAATACCAGCACAGACCCTCTGCCTGCCTGATACCACTGCCTGGACCCAGTGTGATCAGGCACAGGGCTCTGACATACAAGCCAACTCACCAGCCCATTTTACACTTGACTGTACCCTTTTATACCTTTACTGTCCATTTCCCCTGCTTTGTCCCCCACTGATTCCTCTTTCCCTACCTCCTTTATCATTTGTCCCTCAGTTTTGTGACTCTGTATGTTCTTATTTATGACTTCCTTCTTTTCTTTTTTAAATTTATTTATTTATTTGAAAATACTTTTGACCAGATATCCTTAGAGGAGCAGACACTCTGCTTTCACATAACCTTGCAGTACCTAGCTGTAAAGATCTGCAGCCGTAAAGACTGAGGAGAACACTGTTAAACAGGTGTCCAAACTGTATAGTCACATGTCACTGGATTGATAACTATGGTGGATCTCCATTGATTTGTGTACATGAGTTATGGGAGAAGCTTTTCCTTGACAGCCTATCTGTCACTTTTTGTGCTTCATAAGTTGAACTCGGCAGTGTCGCTTTTTCCCTCAATGACACATCCTGTGCTCCAACCCCCCCAACCATCCTTAATAGCACTCCGCCTGACTTAATTCCAGCATGTCAAAATCTTCCTTGTATTGCAGACCCAACAGTGCAGGACACAGTACTCCAGGTGCCAACCTGTGCCAGCTGCCTTCAGTCTTGCTAATACAGTCCGGCAGGTGATGCTGGGCTTTCTTTGCTGCAAGGGCCATCAATAGATGGCTCATGCTCAGCTTCTTGTCCTGCACATCGCAATCTTTTTTCCCACAGCAGGAGTCTAGTCTGCACCCTTGCACGGGAGGTATTCGGCTCACTGCAAGACTTTACATTTGCCTTCATTAAATCTTATGACATTCCTCAAGCCTGTGGACGTCTCTATGAGTAGCAGCTCTCCCCATCATATCAGTTTCTCCCCATATGCGGTTATTGTCTGAGGGGTTGATGAGGTTTTTTTATCCCATCTTCCAGGTCTTTAATAATAGTAAGCAGTCAACAGAGCTTATTTTCTGTTCCAGAAGGCTATCAAATAGGCCAGGCATGATTTGGCCTTGCTCCTTCTTTATCAGGTATTCCTAATCACCTTCTTGTCCTTCATGTAACTGGGCATGACTTACAGAGGGATATGGCAGACTGAGGGGCCTCTAGTTCCCTAAGATTTTATTCTTACCCTTCTTAAATAAAAGAGCGTAGATTTGTCTTTTTTAATACTTGTCTGTTAATACTTACAATAATGTAAAGGCAAACTACTGCAGTTGCAGTGAACAACTATGGGTTAATTTCCATACAACATCCTATCTACAATAGCGAATAAGATTTATAGGAACAAAAATAATTTTTCTTCTCTAAGATTGCGTATTTGGCCATCTTGATTTTCATTTATGAAAACTGTAACAACTTCAAAGATCTGCCATGCTTTTGTAGTTTTCTCTCATCATTAGCAGGAAGTATACTCTTTGTCTGTGGCGTGGTTAGCTGGCAACTAAGCACCAAGCAGCCACTCACTCACTCCCCCCATGGTGAGATGGGGGAAAGAATCAGAAGAATAAAAGTGAGGAAACTCGGGGGTCGACATAAAGACAGTTTAATAGGCAAAGCAAAAGCTGTGTGCACAAGCAAAGCAAAACAAGGAATTAATTCACTGCTTCCCATCAGCAAGCAGGTGTTCAGCCATCCCCAGGAGAGCAGGACTCAATCACATGTAATGGTTACTTGGGAACACAAAATGTCGTAACTCTGAATGTCTGCTCCTTTCGTTTTCTTTCTCCAGCTTTATATACCAAGCATGATGTCATATGGCACGGAATATCCCTTTGGTCAGTTGGGGTCAGCTGTCCCAGCTGTGTCCTCTCCCAGCTTCTCGTGCACTCCCAGCCTACTTGCTGGTGGGCTGGTGCAAGAAGCAGAAAAGGCTTTGACTCTGTGTGAGCACTGCTCAGAAATAACTAAAACATCCCTGTACTATAAACACTCTTTCCAGCACAAATCCAAAACATAGGCCCATACAAGCTACTATGAAGAAAATTAACTGTATCCCAGCCAAAACCAGCACAGTCTGTAATCAACATGACTTCTGCACTACACGTGGTAAGTGAACTTTTTCTGCAGCTCTTCTTGTGGGATGACATTGGTTTCAGACATTTATAACTCCATGGCATCAGTAATCAACATTTTCTCTGCTCAAACTACCATCAGCAAGAGCATAACAACCTTCAGATTGTTCCAGAGTGCGATCATATTCCTGACAGAACAAATTTACAATAAACCATAATCAACAAAGACACTGGTCAGAATTCATTCCCACTTATACTGATGAAAATCCAAAGCCAGCTGAACTTAGTTAAAATGTTATCATCTGACTCAAAACGGAGTTCTTAAACAGTAACAGAATTTGTCCATTTGAACCCTGAAGTATAATTCCTTGAGTTTATGTTGGTATATCTGAAATATTATTGACCTTTGCTGTCTAGATGATGCTTATCAGTGTCTTGTCCAGTAGCTCATACAGCACTGTGTTTTGTTATAATTATGAATGTCAATGACAGTATGAAATGCTTCTTTTTCTCTCTCTCAAAACAATTTTTAAAAATTGGGCAGATAAAATGCACATGGATCTAAAATCTAAGAAATACAAAGTAAAGAGAAATGTTCCAGCTTCAGGATTACTATGAGCCTGACTGCATATTAGCTTTACATTGTAAATCACATAAGGAGAGCACTTAATTCAGAACAAATACATAAAATTAATGAAGTCCAGCACTCATTAATCCTATTAGAAAAAAAAATGGTTTAATAAGCACTTTAAGGTTTTCTGTTTCTTTTAAATCCTTAGCAAACTTTAATATTCATTTATATATGCAATGCAAAGCCCCAGAATTTGTCTATTGACATATGTCCATGTGTCTGTGTATCTGCCTGATTATGAAAAGTAATTGAGAGTTCTCCTTAGTTGGACTCTGAACAGAATGCCTCCAGAGCATCCTCCTTCATAAATGTTTCAGCAATTTAGCTTTGTATTAATATTAGTACTAGTATTAGTATAAATTTTAGTATTAGTACTATTATGATTATTATTTACAAAGCTGAGGGAGAGTAAAATGGTATTTTTTGAATATGCGGCATGTAGAGGTAGGGACTGATAATATTTCTAGCAGTATTAGTGATTCCCAGGTGAGTCAGTTCTTCAAGCATCAAGCTCCTAACACAGACAATGATTCTGTCATCTGTACCAAATATACATAGTTGTTTTAGTTGTGTGGGGGTTTTTTACAGCTTTTAAGGTTGTTTTTTTTTTGAGTTTTTACAACTTTTAAAGTTTAAAACAAGTTTAAAAGTCTACAACTCTAAAAGCCTCTAAAATGATGAACAGTGTGTTATTTACCACTATTCAGTAACTCAAAAGTGGGATAATATAATTATTCTCCCAAAAATTAAAAGCAGCAAACCAGAATTAAACATACATTTACAAAAATATTTCATTTAGACCATGAGTGTTCAAGGAAGAAAAGAAAAAATTGTGACCCTTTGAAAACATGAGATAACAACAGAAATTATAATAATTATTTCTCTTTACCATTTAAATATCTGATAATGGAGATTTTGCTTAAAGATAAAAGAATGTTCTCCTTAATTAAATATTGAAAAGGTCAATATATCTTAGGCTAACCTTAATGACTATCTGTGGATATCTATTTAAGAGAAAATATATGGTTTGTCTTGGTCAGCTTCTTTTATTTTTCCACTACTGTTTATTTTCCCTAAAAAATCACAGTAAGTGGCAGCACTATCCTTTTCACTTGATCATTAGATTAGTATGGAGATGGCTTTTTCATTCAAAAGAGAGAAGGTGGTGATATTGCTTTGAGAATTTCACAATGATAAGAAGATGAAGTTTTGACAATTTTGACAATTTTTTATAATAAAAAGAGTTGTACCTTCTAATTACAGAGAAATAATACAAATAATAATAATGGTGGTATTTTGGTCATCCTTTTCAGATAAGCACAAAATTGCAAGAGAAGCATTTGATATATGAGTTGTAGACTTGTAGAATACCAGGTTGGAAGGCACCTCAGGAATCATCTGATCCAACCTTTCTTGGCAAAATATTGTCCTGATAAGGTGGCCCAGCAGCCTGTCCAGCTGAATCTTAAAAATGTCCAGTGTTGGGGAACTCAATATACAGATATTGTTTCTTATGATCACAATGATGATAAATATTTAATACATAAGCTGTGAAGTTATTCAAAATCCCTGATTCAAGAAGTTATGCAAACCGAAGCAGAACAAAAGGTACAGTACAAACCTCAATATAAGTATGCTGCTGGGCTTAGCACTTTTTAATAATTTTTGCTTAGTCAACCTTGTTTCAAACTTCACCTTTCTACTACAGGAAATATAGCAGAAAACAAATGGTGTTGTGACTCATCTAAGAAATCACTTCCTAGTTATTTACTTTCAAAATTTAACAGATGATTCAGGTTGGGATTAATTTTGAACCTATATTTAGAGATCTAAGAGTTAGCCTTCAGAATCTGAGCAAAGATCACTTTGTAATCCATGAAGAGAAAATAAACATCTCCAGAAGAAAATTCAGTTTGTTACAAGACAGGCATCTACCATAAATTAGACAAGTGTCTTCTGGAGATATTTATTCTTTTCCTCTGGACATAATGAGAGTTTAGGATAACTTAGATGGTCTAAATTTAGATGAAATTACTGTGCCTTATTACATGTCAGTAAGTTTAAAAGGTTCTTTTCCATGAAATTCAACTAACTGTAAAGCCCATTTCAAGGAATAAAATGCATCTACTCTTCAGTACTTAATCATCCTTGTCAGGGCTAATAAATTAAACATATCCAGGACTATTTTCTGACATTGAAGCCAGCTGCCACAGAAAGGTTTGTGCCCATACTGTTGAACTTTGGTGCTCTCCAAATGAGTGAACCCACAACAACCCAACAGGGACTGGACTCTTGCCTATACAGCAGTGCAGAGTGCCTGCTGGTCCAAGTCAGGCTGTGCCAGGGATTATTCCCACAAGTTATCTTGATAAGCAGTCAGTCCCAGAGCTTGTGAACACTCTGTGACACTAACTTAATTTGTGAATTTATTAATACCTTCTTGTCTGTCAATGAACTTAAGTGAGGGTGAATAAAATACAAAATTACAGCTACATTAACAGATTACATTACTGATGAGCATTATTGTGTTTTTTAACCATGAAACTATTATGTTCACCTTAAGTGAAATGAACAACGTGAAGTGAGATGGATACGTGTTTGCAAGAATAGCAACAAACAAGTGGTTTCTTAGTACACACTTCAATGGTTTTCAGATGCTTAAAAGGATCCCTGAAGCACCGTGCAGACATATTCATTCAGTACTTCAGAGTAAAGTGAAATGATAATACCGTATTCCTTTTCATCCTCTCATCTAGGATTTTAGATCATAAAGAAAACAAAATTTGAAAATGGATCTTTTTGTTCATACACTACATAAGAATTACATATGCTAATGTGACCTTAAATTAGCATTTTAAAATCCTGTTTTAGTGCCATGCAGAACTAATTTTAAGGACAGTAAACAGGAAATTGCTGGTTTCTGGCCAAGAAAAAGAGCCTCCTGGGTAAGTTAGGGAAGAGTGAAAATGGTAAGTAAAAGTGGCCAATACTGGGCTCTATTGACAGGCCCTATGAATCAGTAGTTGTGTCTGCTACTTGAAAGAAGCAACCTAGTGCTAGAATATACAAGAAACCAATTACTTTGTAACTTTGTATTTGAATGTCATTACATCCCAATTATATCTTAAAGACATTGAATGGACATCCGATCATTCAATCAGTAAGTAAATTTTAGGGTACGCTCATATGTATATAATTTATAATATAACTATTTTTTTCCCCTTTTAATTTGAACCAGGCACATTTCTCACTGATAAGCTTTTGGGACTTTTTAATAGAAAATTTAATTTGAGCAGCTTTTCTTTATGACCTTTTAATGTTTTAGGAAAGACCTCCAAATATCTTGTGTGGAAGAACTAGAAAGAGCCGCTGAAGAAGGCACCACTGTGGATTGTGTTAGAACCCTTCTGTGCTGTAGCATCTTGGGCCAAACTCTGGCAGAGGGAATAGAAGCTAATTCTGTAAATGCACATTCTGTTGTCAAAAGCAAATTCTGTCAGAGGGTTTGCTTCTGAAATTCAATTACAAACATCAGAATGGCCTCTTTAGTGTTTTCATATTTAAAGGGTAATAGTTGTAAATGTCAAATATCTTCAGTAAACACTCTTATTCAGTAAACTTTAGTAAAGATATAAGGCCAAATTATTCTCCAAATGACAGAAGTTGATGGTATTACAGAATGTAGTTCAAAACTAATTTATAAAGGATACACATTTTGTGGATGAGACGAATGTGTTATCAGCTACTTTACATTCTTTATATGACTGTACTGTGTACTGTGTTTAAGACACTTTTATGGTTTAATCTAACCGATTTGTTTAATCTTCATTCCACTGTTCTCCTTTCTCATCACGCCTTTCGCCTTTTTTTCTTTCTAACAAGTTCCCTTAATCTAATTAAAGTTCATGACATATTCAGCAAGTAGAAGTATTTGGGTTTGGATACACAAACATTCATGAATACTGACTAACGTAATATGAAGAAAAAGGAGTTCAATTAACCTATTTGTGCATGTGTATTTAAATTTGACTTTGTTTTCCATCACACACATTTTTTTATTGTTCTTAATAGGAAGAGATAACTTGAAAGATGTTTCAAAAACTTTTTATTTTTTAAAGTAGAAGTCTTTTTCTGCATAAAGTAGAAGACAGAAACAAAAAATAAGCAATTAAATAAAATAGCTAAGGTCATGTATCAACAGCAACTCCAGGACATGCAATGAAATCCTATTCTCTTTGCCCATTTAGAATGTAAAACTGGTTCTACACTGAAATTGCTAAGTGTTTTAATGAAAGCCGGGATCTGCAGTAGCTCTGCAAGGCTTCATAGGTTTCATACACAGGGGGGGAAAAAAAAAAAAGAAAAAAAAAAAAAAAAAAAGCAGAGTTAAAGACTTTTAAGAATGTCAGTAGTGTAATCAGGCAATAAGATCAAACTGAAGCTAGTGCTGCTACTTCCTCACTGGCCAACCAGAATTCGTATCTCACATTTGTATTTCATATCACATTTTCTTTTCCTCCACAGACAGATTAACTATCTATCTAATTTATCTAATCTATTTATTACTCTATGATTCTATCTATATCTCTATTCCTTTTTCTAAATATAAACACATGTATACACATACCAGTTTTTTTAGAACTGGTATGTTTGTAAAGGTAAAAGACCCCAAATTAGTAGGAGTTAAGAAAACCCAAGAAGACTTTAAGCATCCTACTCTTTTCTGTAAGGACAAAATTAAATTATAACAGCTGAAACACACAGTAGATTGATTTATATATAAGAATAGAAGCCTATATAGATATCTTTAAGTTGCATTTAGTTTCTTACTTTCAGGATAGTGCTAAGACAGAGACAGATCCAAACTCTGGACAGCAAATCCTAGCTAACCTACAATATAATAACATTGCAGAAAGCAATGTCTGTAAAAGCTTGTTTAAATTTCCAGCAAGGCAGATACCCAATTAACAGCAAAACCTGCATGAACTATGACAGCAAGGATATTCCATTTCGTGAACAAGAATCAATTATTAAAAGAGAAATCTATATAAGAAATATTATAAAAGGTCTCCCTGTACTCTTTTCATCAGACTTCAAAGGAAATTTTCTCAAAGGCACTAAGAATATACTATAATTCAAAGGTTGCATTATGTTGTGATATTAGCTGCAAGAAGGAGCAGAACTGAAATATGCATACTGTAAAGAGTGTAGTTTTTGTTTCTTCTGAAGAGCAGTGATAATTTCAGCAACAGAATTTTTTCATGGACTTCAAATTTCAAAAGGAAAAGAAGTATATGCTGTATTTTCTTGAATGATCTGAAAAAAATCAAAGAAATCAATATAATCTGAGTCAAATAAAAGTGACTTAGCCAATATGATTTTCTTAAAGATTGGATAAAGAGAATAGTAATGAGCAATAAGGATATTTCTGAACAGATTGCCCAGGGAGGTTGTGGATGCCCCTTCCCTGGAAGTGTTCAAGGCCAGGCTGGATGGGGCTTTGAGCAGCCTGGTCTAGTTGGAGGTGTCCCTGGCCATGGCAAGGGATTGGAACTAGGTGATCTTTAAGGTCCTTTCCAACTTGAACCATTCTATGATTCTATTATTCTGCATTACGCATGGGTGGAACTAATAATGGAAAGCCATGACTAGTTCTTGTATCTGCAGTCCAAGAAGAAAATATTAGCTGCAGAAGACTCAAAGAAGACCAAAGGAACTATTCCTAACTTTAAAAGCATTCTAAATAGTTTGAAACACCACATATTAAATCATTTTAGTGTAACAAAAAATGTTAGGGTATACTTTATTCAGCATATACCGAGAATGAACAAATGATAACAGAAAACATTTTAAAGCAGAAGAAAAGAGCAAAATTACATCTACTGAGATGATCAGTCCATAGCAGAAATAATCAGGTAAATTTTCTATTACTGACATACTTGGGACAAGCTTGGATATTCTTCTGGTGATATGTTTTAGTTGACCCCAAAATTAGCAAAGAGAAGCCTTATATTTTTTTATATTGAACTATTTATTTTGTTTTTCGTATAAGATCATACTAAGCTGACAGTTCTTAACAAAGCAGTAGTCATCAGAAAATCAGAATACCTTTACAAAACTCTAATTTTATTTATTTTGTCTTTTTTTTTTTTTTTTTTTTTTTTTTTTTTTTTTTGTATTCTGAAGGATATATGTGGAAGATCAGTGATCTATAAAATGTCAGTTATTTGTCTTTGAAACAGCTGAGGTGGGGTAGTACAACAAATATACAGTCTTTCTTAGGAATGTGGTCCTGTGATACAATCTTTCAAAGATTCCAGAGATTTCTTTTACACATATGGATATCCCATCCCAGACAAAGCTGATAGTGAATTGACAATATTTCTTTTACAGTCTCTGAAGCATCCTTACCCTCTAATGTAATAATAACAGTTTGGGGCTTTTTTTTTGTTTGGTTTGGTTTGATTTTCAAAATTATAGATAAGTCTAAACATTGCTATATGCATTCTCACTCTATACAGTTAAATAATTATCTATAATGCAGCATAATTTGTAACATTTTCCAACAACTGCAATGCAGTTTAAATGCTTGTTTACCTATCATCATGCTGATTGTCTATTTATGGATACATAAAGCCATTTCTGGAGTTAAAGGTGTTAAAACACTGAGCTTGTCTACTTTATATGTGAAAATACCCTGGAGGCATAACTGTGAACACTGACAAACAAATGAAAGGAGGTTTTAAAGTATGTATCACAAAGAATATACATGAAGAAAGACAAGGGAAGGGAAGGGAAGGGAAGGGAAGGGAAGNTTGGAGGGGGGTGGGGGGAAGGAAAAAAAAAAGGAAGAGCAGAGTTCAAGAAACATTTGATCATGAAAAGATTTGTAAAGGTGGAATAGCCTATGAAGAGTAATCATGGAGTCAATGGCATTGGAGCTCTTGCAACAATTAGATGGAATCCTAGGAGACATGTAGTGCTAAAAAGGACTTTGATGGATTGAGCAATCCTTAGTCATTTCACTAATATCTCTATCTTTAATGTTTGGGTTTTTTTGCCCCCTTGGCTGTGTAAGGCAATACTTTTCTTTCCATCTGTTATAAATTGTTCAGAGTATTGCACAGTGAATTAGGGATTTACAGGTTCATCTAGAAAAGTTATTACAGAGGTATTTCTTTTTTATTATTTTTAAGAAAATTTTAAAAATGAAGGAAAAAAAACAGTAAACCAGAAGTTCTTAAAGTAAATTTAAACAAAAAATTATATTTTGTATACTGGAAAATACTACACTTGGTCTTTCTCCGCAGGAATATAAAATGAAGCAATTTGGAAAAGTAATAGGATTTCCATTCAGTCCAACCATCACTACTAATCTGTATGTTGATGCACATGTATCTGTGAAAAAAAGGAACCACCTTAATTGCATTACTCATTTATGCCAGTCCCAGAGAAAATAATGAGATGATTCATGTAATTAACATCTGCAGAGTTTGGCTTATGTGTTAGAAATATTAATGGCGTTTGGAATACTTAATAAGTACTCAATTATAATGAATACTTCATAATCCTTACCACTCTTTTGGTGTAAATACTTAATGCTTTACTAAAAATATTAATACCTTGTTTTCCTTTCATATATGAATTTTGATAAGTAAAAAATTAAACAAATTTTAAGATGTTACAAAAAGTTAAAAACCTAAAATATATTTTATGAACAAATATGTTACTATAGTTATGAATTAGCAATATTTGTCATTTAAATTATTAAAATTACATTTACTTATGTTTCATTTTATTTTATCTACTATATAATTTCTTATCCTGTACTTTTGTTTTAAATTCCAAAGCTACAATTAATGAAAGAAGAGTCCTCTTTATAGCCAGTGAATGTTAACTATGTATTGTTTAATTGTTATTTCATTCTAAACTAGATAGAAGAATTAATTCTTAATAAATACAAAACATTTATTGGTTTATTTTCTATTTTTTTAGTTAATAGTTCATTCCTTTCAGTTCTCACTCATATACATACTTCCAGTATTTACTCATAATGATTTAAACCATTTTTGCTGCAATCTTTGTGTTGACATCCACATCGTTACAAGGGGTTACTTTCTCCTAAGCCGTAGTACAGTACTGTATCTTTGGAGGTGTTGTGTTTTAGGCTGGGCTGACCACTAAACAAATGACAGGTTAATTTTTAGGTTAAAAGGAAAGTCAGTGAACTGCAGCTGGGATGCAAGTCAAGTCATTTATCTTTTTCACAGTTATATTCTGTTCTTAAAATTCAGAGGACAAGCAATATGCAAAGTAATTTTCGTTTTTCTAGACAACTCCATTTTCAAATAACCCTTCAAAAAATTTGGCCTTCTGGAAAAGAAGTATTCTAAAATCTTTTCTGCAATGCTACCTCTCTCCTTAATCAACAGAAAGAAGGAAAAAAAAAAAAAAAGAAACAAACAAAAGCTACTGCATAGAATCAAAACTGTCAATATTCCTTTGGAAGCTAAGTAAAACACCTAAAGAATCTGGGCCTAAGGTATAGAGTGGATGCAAATTAAGCTGGTTTACAAAAAGATTTGTCAGGCATGAGGGAGGTCTAGAAAGATGGAGTGCACTGAAGGTAGAGGAGTAATGAGGAAAGGGGTTTGGAGGAGAACAAGACTGCTCCTTTTGGCGACATTAACCATTCAGTGGTCTTCATGGCACTACCAAACCACACTTCCAGGATCTCAGTGATTAAAAGAGCACCAATTAATGAGGTCAGGCAGTGGATGCAGATCTTCCACGCTGCTTGTTTCAGGCCATTTCAGATAAATCTTTCCAAGATAATGACTGGACATAGCTTGGAGCATGATTCCCTTCAGTTACAGCTCCTGAAAGAGAACAAGATGCTGCTGCAACAGGATTGACCCTTTATTCTCTACACAATTCTCTGACATTAATGCAAAGATGTTCTGCACTTTCATATACTCTCACATTCTCTGAAGACATGCAAGATATACTGTCTTCTTCAGAAGCACTGCTCAACACATACTGTCAAATCCTAACATTTCAGACATTTTGGCCTGAAAATTTTTAAAAATAACAGTTATGACTGGGTACTTGTGGTCTAAAGAGTAATGGAATCTGACAACATGTTATAAAACAAAGCTTTATTGAGACAGTAAAAAGGATGAGAAACAACATATCAATACAGCAATTCATCTGATCACCAATAGCAAACACAGGATCATAAGTGATGTTATGTCTCTGTCAGAGTGCCAGGGACACTTAGTATCCTGGTTATCTGGCAGCAACAGCCAATCATACAAATGTCTTTTGAATACAGGTACGAATTGCGTTGTCCCTTGGCTCCACCAGTATGATTTGAAAGAATCGCACCTTACGTGAATAGCTTGGATGGCATCCTGCCTGTGCTACTAATTTTTTAAGTTGGAAAATATCTTTAAGACTGACTACAACAATCAACCTAACACTGCCAAGTCCACCACTAATGTCCCTAAGCACCATGTCTACCCATCTTTTAAATACCTCCAGGGATGGTGATTCCACCACTTCCCAGGGCAGCCTGTTCCAATGCTTGAAACCCTTTCTGTAAATAAGTTTTTCTTAATATCTAATCTAAATATTGCCTGGCTGTCGTGGTTTGGCCTCAGACGGCAACAAAGAACCACGTGTCGCTCGCTCTGAGCCTTCCCAGCATTGGAAAGCACAAGAAAAAGGCAGAACTCGTGGGTAGAGACAAAGGCAATTTAACAGAACAGTAAGAGGTAATGCAAAAATAACAATAATAACAGGGACAGAGGAATATACAAATGCGATTATGGAACCGTCACTCACCGACCAGACCTAGGACGCCCCTACCCACTCCAAGCAGTGACTTCCTGTCCCCTTCCAGCAGCTCAGGGAGGAGTGTGGCTCACATGGGATGGAATACTTACACCCCAAGCCGGGGGAGAATTAACCCTGTCCCTTCCGGAACCAGGACACTGGCACAACTCAAGAATGTTCCTTCTTGTCCTATCATGTGTTACTTGGGAGAAAAGACCAACCCCCACCTCTCTGCAACTTCTTTTCAGGTAGTTGGAGAGAGTCAGAAGGTCTCCCCTCGGCCTCCTTTCCATTAGATTAACAAAAGCCAGTTCCTTCAGCTGCTCCTCATAAGACTTGTTCTCCAGACCCCTTACCAGCTTCATTGCCCTTCTCTGGACATGCTCCAGGATCTCAGTGTCTTTCTTGTAGTGAGGGGCCCAAAACTGAACACAATACTCGAAGCCGGGCATCATCAATGAGGAGTACAGGGGGATGATCACTTCCCAAGTCCTGCTGGCCACACTATTTCTGATACAAGCTAGGACACTGTTGGCCTTCTTGGCCACCTGATCACACTGCTGGGTCATAATCAGCTGCTGTCAACCAGCATCCCCAGTTCCTTTTCTAATGGGCAGCTTTCCAGTCACTCTTCTCCAGGTATCAGTAAAGGGTCAGAGTATCAGGAGGCAGGATGCTGGCAGTCTGTCTACAACTATGTTAGTCAAGGGGCAGGATATTAAGAGGCAGAGTGTCAGTACTGCATGAACTAAGATGAAATTGGGACCAACATCAAATATTATGGATATATTCAATCAGCTATAAAAAGGATGAGTTCCACCTAGTCTCAACTTGAGTCTACTTGTGCAGCTTATATCTGGAGCCAAGAAGTGGTCCCTGCCTCTGTTTTATTTATCAATATAAAATACAGTCACAACATATTATAACCATAGCCTCAGGTTTAAACTTTATCTCAGTAATCAAAGTAGAAACTTTAACCTCAGTTCATGTAACTCAGGTATTGCCAAACTCATCAGGTTACGGCTATGGGCTACAGCTTACATCTATCTTAATTTCTCATGCTAGAGAATTTCTATTTTATATTAATAATTAAATAGTAACTGCCTGCAAGAAAAAATGCTTCATATACCCAAGAAAAGAATTGTACTGTCAAAGGTAGAATTCTGAATAATGACTCTTTTTTGTGGGTATGACAACCATCTCTTGTTGTCTCCTTTCACAGGACTGTTTCATTTAATGTAAGTGGGAATTAAACTTCTAAATCACATAGGTAGCTTATGAAAAAGTGGAACATCAAACAAGCTGCCTGAGCCCAATACAATGATTAACCTTGTGGTAGCTACTTGTATACTTGAAAGTTACATTGAAAATAACATCAGAAAAAAGAAATGACAAACAGCTCTATTACAAGTCGAAGAGAATCTTTTATTCTTATTTGAACATTGCTGACAGCATGAGCTATAAAGAAAATAAGAACTGTGTTGTAGAAAGCATTTTTTATTCTATTTTCATTTTTCATTGAATAGTTTAAAATAAGTTTCCATCTCACGTAGTCTGACCAAAAAAATTCATCTGGATTTAAGAATCACTTCCTTGTTGTTAAGATAAGTTAAATCAGCTCTTCTAAAAAGCCATCACAGTATATCAGTTATACTATCTGCACAAACACAGTTAGTTATTATCAAAATGTTTGTCTTACAGGAAGAATGAAAGACTGCTAAAAACAATGACACTGAATGAATTAACAATCTGCAGAACAGGATAGAAGTCTGGATTTGTAAAAGTAGTATGTACTAGCACAGATCTAGCTATTGACAATTAAAGAAACAGAAGAAATCAGTCCAACTGCCTCTTAGTGGCTTCTCACTCTGTATAATTAAGGCGTGGATCTCCTTGTCACAAGACTTTGTGGTTGTTAAAAATTTATGGGGGAAATAATTCCCTTGATGGCCATTAAAAAACAAAAGTTTAACTTCAGGCTCGGGAATTTGCAGATTGCTGGAGGCTGTCAGAATAGTCTGGCAAAATATCACTGCATAAGGGTCCTATTACTGTGCTGCTTCACATTAATCCCCTTTAGCTACTGCTGAAAACAGACTGCTGGACTGATGGGCCTCTGGGCTGACATCCTGCATAGTTTGGTCATTTATCTTTTCATTTACAAATGACCTTTTTTTCAGTAGCTGAGCTGTCTGCAGAAACAAGAAGTTTTCTGACAATGTATGCCTGTAGAGTCTGAAGACATCAAGGTAGACAAAAGCTGCGCTCTATTTTCTGTTAGGGGATAATACTTCCTTCCTCTTGAAGATTTTTCAAGTTGTCAGACTAGCCTTCTGCTTGGAAAACCTCTTGTATGTTACATTAATTGGCTACATTAGTTTACAAAGTTTTAGTTTCAATCTCAGAAAGGCAGATATATTGTTGATGAAATCAGTCACATGTTCAAATCTTTCTATGTTCAACAGCAACAGTCTTGACAATGAACAGAAGAATTTCAAAGAGCAACAGGCTTGAGCTGGCATTGACCCATGTACTCCTTCCTGGCAACTGGGGATGCCCAACATTGTGATAGTGAGCATACCATGGAGAGCAGTAATGGGAATCCTATCGGTTTGGCAGGGGGGTTGGACTAGATGATCTCCGAAGGTCCCCTCCAACCCCTGCCATTCTGTGATTTTAAGATTCTGTGGTTGTGGTGGAACGGTGCATTGCAATTGCTGTATTTTGCTAAGTGTAGCAAACATCTGATTGTGTTATGCAGTATATTTTGCATCACTCTGCTAAATAAGAAATCCTGTGTAACATCAACTATTTTTAAAATAAGTAAATTCAATGTAAAGTAGAACACTCTCCATGCATGAAGTGTATGAAAGAACATGGTCAGAGAGTTTTCGACTCTGACAGGGATGATGAGGCCTTCTATTATTTTTTGCAATGGACAACATTCATAGAAAATACTTTTCTGGGGCATGGTAATCAGTAATAATAATAATAAAAAAGAAAATTCACATGTGTATCTGTTTGTATACATAAACATATATGTATGCATATACACATATATGTGTACACAATTTTGTGTGCAATATGTCATGTAGAGAGGATGAACTAATTCAGACAGGTCTGTAAGAATAGTCTGGATTTCTGACTTCCTCAGAGTCTCTGGGCAAAAAAATCAATATCTATACCTGGTGTCTTGTTTACTGTCATTTCTGTTCATAACGCTGCTCTATCTAATCATGGTGTGGTGAAGAAAAGCCTGTGAGTGATTATGAGATAATGAGATACTGCAAGAACATCATACAAGAAATGACATTAATATTAACTTCTAATTTGACATATCGACATTAAAAGACTAAGTCTATTTTGCAAAACTGGTTGAAAGTTTACAGGGAAAAATCAGTATTCTGCTGTTAATAAAAAATGGTGATTGTAAACACTATTTCTGGCACTTTGTCACTTACAGAATCTTTATTCGAGTTTTTTTTTTTTCTTTTCAGAATAACAACATAAAACCTTTTTGAGATCACTATGTTCAATTACTGTTTCATTTTAAAAAAATGGCACAGCATTAGTAACTTGTTGTCAAACTAATTATTTATATTTCTTTATACTGAACTGCATTTACCCTCTGCTGTCTCAATTACATAAATAGTCTAAAAGCTTTTGAATCTAGTTTAATGGTTACTACTATTTGCTATGGTTTCAAATTTATTGCTAATTTGAACAGTGTTTTCACTACCATTTTCCAAGCTGTCTATGGGAGATTATCTGTAAAGTTACATGCTCCATTAAGAAAGTTTTTTGCTACCATAGTGTGGCAAAGCAGCTTGATACTGAAGCAAAGAATTCTAGGGAAATAAAGTCATAGGATCATTTTGCTTGGAAGGGACATCTGGACATCCACTAGTCCAACCCCTGCTTAGATCAGGGTCAGCAAGAGCAGGTTGCTCACAGCTGTATCTGGTTGAGGTTTGAGTATCACCAAGGATGAATGCCACAACATCTCTGGTAAACCTTTTCTGAGTTATGACTGTGTTATATTGAAAATGTTTTTCTTCTTATCTGTATTTTATATTTGTATCCAGAAGTATGTATCTAGAAATATTTATCCAGAAATATTTATGTATCCAGAAATATTCTGTTGCCTTCTGTTCTTTTCTGTCAAGTTTTGCCAAAAATGACTCCTGTTTGTGAGAAAAAAAAATCTTAGAAGAGAGGACTAAGAGAAAAGAAGGAGTGGAATATGAACAACAAGATCAAAGGAAAGCTAGACAGTGTACAGCAATTTTTAGCGCTGAGACTGAAAGATAAACTGGATTATAGAACAGCTGGCTGGATTTGAAGAATTGTAATTTCTTTTATTAAAAGATGAACTCTTTGCTGCAGCTGCATCCTCAACTGTGTTCTGCAACACAATTTTCTTTGCAATATATGCAGCAATTAGCAAGTGACTTTACAGGCCATATTGTTGTGGCCCAATATATTTCAGTAGTCCAGAGGCTGTGCTTGTGGGTTATTGATGCGCATTTTAGGGTTCCCGAAAACCCAAAACTCAGAAAACTAACGTAAAATTTACTGTTTAAAATAAATAAATAAATAAATAAAGTCATTACAAACTCATATTTTTGTATAGCTGGTTTTTTATTTGTTGGGATAAAATAGCAAATTGAGTTAACAAACCTACTCAAATAAAAACCTAAGAACTGCAGTTTTACCTGTACTTTTTCATCCTTTCTTTTTTTGCATTCTTACTTTAAGCAAGGGTTTAGATTTGGTGAATCCATGGTATAGCCAACAAAAAGAGGCAAGTAGTTCACAGCATTTGCAGAGAGAGACTCCCCAGTATTTAGAGAAAAATCTAGTGAATTAAACACTCTTCACTGATTAGGTTGAAACTTTATATACCTGCTGCTTCACTGAAAATGGAATTTAGCCTCAGATTCAAAGACCTAAACCTAAGTGTCTACAAAGTTTGTGTCCATATATAGGTGAAGAAGTGTTGAGACAAAGGCTATTTACAATTATAAAGTTCTGTATGTATTCACATTTTATCAGGGTATATTTTATCTTTCATATGCATTATGACATAAATACCATAAGTTTTTGCTCAAATAAATAGTGAAAATATGACATAGTACCCTAAACCAGCAAAAGTATACATGGAGGAAGTCTTATTCAGCCAATCGGTATACGCCTATCTGACAGAGTCCTGATTCCTTCAGCAGGAAACAAGAATTTTTGCAAGAGCAACAAAAGAAAGCATCTGAATGTACCTTCAAATGTTTATCACTTAAGAATAAGTAAAACAAACATTTGTTACTAACTACTCAGCTTTCAAATAATGCTTTTGGTTTTGTTTTTTTTTTTTTTTTTTAACTCTTCTCCCCCCACTGCAAGGCATGAAACATAAGATATACTACCAGAGAATTATCCTAATACAGTGAAAAGCAGTGCATTACAATACACAGCTCTTCCTAAGCACAGCTTCTGTAATTTTTTATTGAAACATACAAATGCAGATTTTGTCTCTTTACTTCAGTATTTTGCATTCTGTAGGAATCTGTCAGAGGTGAACAAAAAGGATGAAATATCTCATATTGCAGAGGATGTTTTTAATTATGAAAATCTTTTAATAATCCTGTGATTTCCTTTTACTTATACAGCTATTAAATCTTTTAGTTTACAATTCCAGTTTATGGAAAGAGTCAAGATGATATTCTTCATCTCTGAACTGTATATGCCATTTCTTTTCTACAAGCACAATACTCAAGTTGTAATGACAATGCGAATCCTCTAGGGAATAAGACCTTTATTTTCTGAAATACCATTTGTGAGTTATGCTTATTCAGTTCTGTATTTAAGAAAAATTTAACATTTTTTTCTGAATAAAGAAGAGAGTGATTATTCCCACAATGAATTCAGAGATAGATTCTGTATTTCTACAGAGGCAGAGTTTTTCTACAAACAAGCTAGGTAAAACCAAATTTTAATCAGTTTTGCAAATTGGCTTCTACAGTAAATTCGGAGTTCCTTTTACCTATTAGCATCTTGATTGCTTTATCTGATTGAAAATAACTAAATTGAGTAATATATAAATATTTGTTTATGAGTTTGATCCTTTTGCTGTTCTTTGTTGGTGTAGTCATGGTTTATATGTAGACAGTGCCTCTGCATTTTTATGTCTTTAGTTTCTCATATCTATTTTTTCTGTTTACACCTTTTTTTTTAACTCTATTTTCAACATACACCAACAACTTCATGATAAGTATTTAAATAATTCTGAGATATACTTCTGTGTACACTACAGGTGTTTTTAAAGTTAATATGATTATGTTGGAGATGTGGCTATCATGTTTAAATCTACCTCTATCTCCTCGGGAAGTAAAAGCTGCAAAACATAATTCTATTTTTATATTATGCAGTAAAGACATATGGATTCTTCGTCACTAAGGTTCTGTCACTAAAACATCTTAAAAGGGGCTTTTTATTGAGTGTGCTGTCTAAATCAGCTTTCCCATCAATTTTGCAGCCATTTGTAGTCAAAAGTAATGAGTGTCTCAGCTCATAGGTTTCAAAGTAATATATTAGAAAATCAAAGTAAGAGTGCACTGAAAGGAAACTGCATTGAACTTCAGAAAGCAATATTGATACTTTTTTTCCCGCTGAGGCAATTATAGCGAACAGCAAAAACTGGTTTTGATGCTATTAGCTGTTGACAATTTAATTATTCTAAGGAATTTCTTAAGAAGTTCCTTCAAAGTATTAATGTGCACAAAGTTGAGTTGCTTTTTTTAACAAGGAATTATAAATTGCTACTAGATTGCATTTAAAATGTAATATGAAAGCTTTAAAACTAGACATATGTTTTCTCTGAAGGGAACTTAATGCAATAGATCAGTTCTTTTTCTCTATATTTATAATACTCAGAAAATAAAGAAAGGTTCTGTCTTCTTTCATATCAATTTTCCCTGCATTGATGGAGTCAGTATAGGCAACATTTTTTTTTCTTCAATGTAAAATACTAGCAATGGACCTTTTAAAATCCTAATTCAAGCTATATTCACCATGAGAAAGGAGTGAGAAAATCAGATCTATAAAGAGGAAATCATAAAACAGAAAAGATAAAAGTTGGTAAAGAGGACATAACGAATATTTCATCCCTGGAAATGGTGGAAAGGTGGACCCAGAAGGGTTAAGATCATGTAGAGAAATTACAAGAAGCAACTAACCTAGCATTATATACTGTTTGGACTCTAGTTTGGAAGCACGTTACTTCTCCTCAGAAAAACTGATGTACTTGATCGAGTTTAATGATAACTGAATGAAGAACCGCAGAAACAACTTATTTTCAACTCTAAATTGGAAATGTAAAATTAAAAATATGATCTCTCTCATCCCCAGTGATGAGGAAAAGCTTTTTTTTTTTTCAATATCTGCTAGATAGTTTACCTAAATTACATTAAAAAACCCAAGAGACTCTCATGCAAATTTCTTAATGGGGAAAAATACATTTGAAATAATTCTATCCTACTTAACAAAGGTCTCCATTGTACTTTCCACTTTCCAGTTTCTTTAGACCTCTCACAGGCTGAATTTAATTCAGCGTTAACTACATATTCCTACTGTGGCATACCTATGAATGTGTCTCTAGCACACATAACAAAAATAGGTGATAGAGCAGTTTATCCCCTATTGTCAACCCTAAAACTTAGGATGACTGGATGAAACTCTAAGAGCTTGCCCTGCATACTGAAGAATGATACTACAATCAAGAACTTCTGCAGCACCAATCACAGACTCATAGAATCACAGAATGGTAGGGGTTGGAGGGGGCCTTTGGAGATCATCTAGTTTAACCGCCCTGCCAAAGCAGGTTCACCAAGAGCAGGTTGCACAGGAACACGTCCAGGTGGGTATTGAATATCTCCAGAGACGGAGACTCCAAAACCCCTCTGGGCAGCCTGTTCCAGTGCTCTGCCACCCTCAAAGTAAAGAAGTTCCTCCACATGTTGAGATGGAACTTCCTATTTGGAACTTCCAATTATCTTTTACTTTGTAGGAAAAGAACAAAGGGAACAATTACATAATGGAATTATTTTCTTATCCTCTGTCAGTTAAGTAATAGAAGACTGAATTAGTTGAAAACAGGAAAAATTGCTAAGGTATTTTTTCAGAACAGATCTTCATCCATTGGTGAAATGATGTTCACCTCATATTGTTATGCATATGTTTTGCACCTTATGAAAGCTGGTTTAAAAAAATACAGAATGGGGAAGAGACAAGATAGCACACAATTTAGTTGAAGTATCTCTGACATTTCATCTAGATAGGTAGGAGATCACTGTCAAGAGCTTTTGGCCTTTGGATGTATAAGTTGTTGAACAGCAGGCAAATATCCTTCTTTGGCTGACACTTTAAACCGGTTATGTTAAAAAAAAACCTCAAACAATTATTTGTTTGGGGTTTTTTTCTTTTTCATTGCCATAAACTAACTAGAAACAATATTCTTCTCAATGGTTGGCTTGAGTACGTATTGAATATGATCACATGGTGGAAAGGGGTAACTGAGGGGATGCCACCCTTGCTAAAGCTGTCAGAAAATCCTAAGTGTCCTTTTTGGGTAGGATGTGGAAGATTCCCTAATGGTCTGGCAAAAGGATCTGCATTTGAACAAATAAAAAAGTTAATAATAAAAATATCGACCTGGTAATGATACAACAACGATTATTTCCTGTGTGTTTTCGTTTTCATCTTCTAGTGTTTCACTTTTTAATTTCACCTACAGCTATCAGAAGGAGAAATGCTGCATGAATCATTGCCTAGAAAATGAACCTGTACTTGCATAGAACTTCATCAATGACATGAAGCAAAAGATACTTTGAAAGAGTACAAGAGGGTTATATGATTTGAAATTTTCAGTCACTTCAGTTCTGAAATATGGAAAACTTGGAAGAAACTCCATGTAAATATTCATTGATTGCGTATGTTCCTTTGTTGGAGACCTTGCCAGAAATTTCTCCTCAGAGGTCTGCATCTAATTATAGGAACAGCCTCAGAAGCTAACAAAATTATTTAGTGTCCTGTTCAACAGTGAAATATAATTACAGAATTATCTTTGACTGATTCAGTTGTAAACTGGTAACCTCTACTAGTCATTCCACACCAGAAGCAAAATAGTGTAAAAATGGCGTCTTACTGAATTCTGTCTCCTGTGATGCTTCCCCCTTGCTCCCAAGCCATAAAAATTTGCACTGTATTTTTTTTCAGAAAGCCTACTCTTTCATCTAAGCGTACACCTTCATCTGGTGTACTCTTGTTCTTCGTACACCTTCATCTGGTGGAAGAACTTGATCCCCATCCTAACCATTTGTTGTCAGAATTTCATGCGTGTCTTTAGTGATAATTTAAGCAGATTAGCTAAACAAACTAGTAAGTAATGGTAGGTTATGCTTTTTTGTGTAATGATAACTTAATTCTTTATGAAATTAGTAGTGTTTCTCATCATAGTAAATAGGAATTCAGCATTGCCACTGTTAGGAAAACAGGCAAAAAAATACTGTAACATTCACAACATCAATCTGTGATTCTGTGATTACTAGAAAACAGAAATTTGTGTTCCAGGCTCGGTATGGTGAAAGGCTTTTATTAAACATACAAATAAAGTAGTGAAACATAAATACTGCAATGATAAAAGGTATTCTGCTAGAGGCTCTCCTAATTTAAAATCTCTTGCTCCTGTGTACCATCTATTGTAAAAAAAGAGATGTGAGACCTTGAGTCAGCTGTTGTCTAGGTAAAGACAGACACAAACTCAAAGACACTCTATATATATGCATTTTGTCCCTAGGTGACAAGCCTTAGAAAAGACATTTCCTCTCTTCCTAGAGCATTGGAGAAAGCCTCATAGGTTCCCGGGAGCTACAGATAATAATGCTTTAGTCACTAAGAGAAAATGCTTAAAAATCTAATTTCTTCTCTGCTATTTTTTTCTTGTATTTATTCAGTACTTATTTAAGGAGAGAGAAGAATTTGTTCCGATAATAATTGTTTTCACATTGACTGCTAAATTTACCAGATTGTTTCAGTAAATAGAGATAACAATTTATATGTGTCTGTTAAGCTGCAAGTTATAGTAAGTTTTAAATCTAAGTTCTTTTAGCAAGGGAGGTTCACAGTAGCTGAATTTTCCTTTAACTTAAAAACATCATTGCCATAAATATAATCTTCTACTGGAGGTGAAAAAATGTGCTAATTAACCTTTCCTTAAAATAAAATCTAGATTTATGAAGGCATTAGTGTTATGTTATGTAGATCCACCAGGGAGAGCAAGAGCTAAAAAAATTGAAAACTGCAGTGGAACTCTTAGTATTAATTTCAGGCCATACCTGTAGCTGTGTGAATAGTAAAGAAACTTCGAAGTACATTGGTCATTTGCTTTATTTCCCAGGTTTGTTCATGCATTAATGTTTTTATAGTCCAGCTAAATGAATATTTTGCTCTCCAGACTGAACAGTCACAGCTCTCAGCCTTTCCGCGTAGGAGAGATGCTCTAGTCCCTTCATCATCATCATGGCCTTTTGCTGGAGTTTCTCCCTTATGGACATGTCTTTCTTTTACTGGGGAGCCCAGAACTGAACACGGCACTACAGGTGTGGCTTCAGTAGTGCTGGATAGAGGGGAAGGATCGACCTGCTTTGCCTAATGCAGCACAGGATACCATTAGCCTTCTTTGTGGCAAGGGTACATTGCTGGCTCCTGTTCAACTTGGTTTCCACTAGGATTGCCAGGGCCTTTTCTGTCAAGCAGCTTTCTAGCTTGGGTGGCCCACAGAATGTATCTTTTCCTCCTTAGTGCAGTTGTCCTCCTTGAATTTCATAAGGTTCCTGACAGCCCATTTCTCCAGCGTGTCAGGGTCCCTCTGGATGGCAGCATGACCCTCTGGTATGTCAGCCACTCTTCCCAGTTTTGTGTCATCATCAAACTTTCTGAGGGTACACTCTGCCCCATCATCCAAATCATTAACAAAGATGTTGAACAGGATTGGACCCAGTATTGCTCCTGAGATACACTGTTATTCACTGGCTCCTAACTAGACCTTGTGCTACTGATCACCATCCTCTGGGGCTGGTGATTCAGCCAGTTTTCAATCCTGTTCTCTGTCTGCTTATCCAGCCCATACATCAACAACTTGTCTATGAGAATCTTATGTAAGACTGTCAAAAACCTTACTGATGTCAAGGTAGACAATATCCACTGCTTTCCACTCTACTGCCAAGTCAGTCATTTCATCATAGAAGGTTATCAAGTTGCTGAGGCATGACTTCCCCTTGATGAGTTCATGCTGCCTATTCCTGATGCCTGTCCTGTCCTTGTGAATGGAATTCCAGGATTAGTTATTCAATCACCTTCCTGGGGATCAAGGTAAGGATGATGAGTCTGCAGTTCCTTGGGTCCTCCTTCTTGACCCTTTTGAGGATAGGAGTGACAATTGTTTTTCTTCAGCCTCAGGTACTTCTCCTAGTCACCATGATCAGTCAAAGATTGTCAAGAATGGCCTCACAGTGACATCAGCCAGCTCCATCAGTGCTTGTGTGTGTATCCCAATAGGCACTATGGACTGCATATCCAGCTTGCCTAAACGGTCTCTAACCTGATCTTTTTCCATCAAAGGTGTGTCTTCTAGCCTTTCCCCTTGGTGTCAGACACCTGGGATTCCCCAAGACTGGTCTGGCTAGTTGTAGCAAGTAATAGGCAAAGGCAGCATTCACTATCTCAGCCTTTTCCATGTCTTGTGTCACTTGCCCCATTCAGTGGCAGGACCACATTTCCCCATGAGTCTTCCTTGTGTCACCTACGTACTTATAGAAGTCCTTCCTGTTGCCTTTGACATCCCTGGCCTTCTTTGCCTCAGTCTTTAGTAGTAAGACCAGTTGTTCCCCAAGTACTCAGTCCCATGAACTAAAAGACAGGGGTGGGGAGCAGAATGAAGCCCCCATAGTCCAAAGGGAAATGGTGAGGGACCTGCTACAGCACTTAGACATATACAAACCTATGGGGCCAGATGGGATCCACCCAACGGTACTGAGGGAGCTGGCGGAAGTACTCATCAAGCCACTTTCCATCATTTATCAGCAGTCTTGGCAAACCAGGGAGGTCCCAGTTGACTGGAGTTTAGCAAATCCACAAGAAAGGCAATAAGGAGGATCTGGGGAATTACTGGCCTGTCAGTTTGACCATGGTGCTTGTGAAGGTTATGGAACAGATCACCTTGAGAGCCTTTATGTGGCACAGGCAGGACAACCAGGTGATTAAGCCCAGTCAGCATGGGTTTATGAAAGGTAGATCCTGCTTGACAAACCTGATCTCCTTCTAAGACACAATGTCCAGCTCAGTGGATGAGGAAAAGTCTGTGGATGCTGTTTACCTGGACTTAAGTAAGACCTTTGACACAGCTTCCCACAGCATTCTCCTGGAGAAACTGGTTACTCATGGCTTGTATAGACATATGCTTCACTGGGTAAAAAAATGGCTGGAGGGACAGCCCCAAAGAGTTCTGGTGAATGTAGTTAAATCCAGTTGGTGGCCACTCACAAGTGGTGTTCCACAGGGCTCAGTATTGGGGCCAGTTCTCTTTCATGTCTTTATCAATGGTCTGGACGAGGGGAATGAGTGCCCTCTCAGTAAGTTTGCAGATGACACCAGGTTTGGTGGGAGTGTCAATCTGCTTGAGGGTAGAAAGGCTCTATAGAGGGGTCTGTGCAGGCTGGATCAATGGCCCAAAGCCAATGGTATGAGATTCAACAAGGCAAAGTACTGGGTTCAGCATTTGGGTCACAATAACCCCATGCAGTGCTATGGGCCTGGGGAATAGTGACTAGAGAGCTGCCTGGCAGAAAAGAACCTGGGGGTGTTGGTCAACTGTCAGCTGAATATGAGCCAGCGGTGTGCTCAGGTGGCCAAAAAGGCCAACATTAACTCTGTATCACCTTATTTCAGTACTGTTGAGGGTAAGCTTGCTATTTTGTTGGGGGAAAAGATAATGACATAGCTGCAGGTAGACTGGTAAAATATAAGATTGGAAACTTTGGCTATCATCTGAATGTCTTTCACCGAAGAATGTCACAGTGAAATGTAATATGCTGGTGAAAATGTAGATTAGAAATATCTGCATATTATCTCATATGAGATAGGTTGAATGTCTCATTGCCTTGTTCTCTGCCAATAGGATTACTTGCCTGATCGTGTCCTTTGTAATGAACCACTAAAACCTCTGTAGGCATCACACCACAAAAAAAAAAAAAAAAAA
>VXBO01003062.1:96808-107032 GCA_013400135.1 Rhinoptilus africanus
AAAGGGTGAATTCTAAGAGTTGCAGGTTGGATTTGGAACGAAAACCATTTGATTTCAATATTTTGTAAAGCAAAAATCAGTTGCATCCTAGTCAGTTGTGTTTATTGACTTACTAATTATACTAATCTTCTAAAAAGATTCGCATAACTAATAAGTTATAGTATATCTGAGTATTTGATAGCAGACAAGATTTAGATTAAGAGCAAAGACTTAGATTCTTACATCTATAATTCTTATATTCAAAATATCTTCAAATTCCATCATTTTTTGTAAATAGGAAAATCTTAAATCATGGAGGAATAAAGAAGCTTCTTTCTAAGCTTGTTTATTGGACTATCAGTTGCAGACAATATACATTCGTAGTGACTTCTTTTTCTCCAATATAAGATGAAAAAGAGGTGAAGTAGGAGTATATAAACTTTTGCTTTGCCTTTTAGGGCATTTTTCGGTGTTTTGGTTTTTTGGATTTCTTTGTTACCTTTTTTTTTAAACTTATAATAGCTAGTAGGATTTTGTCTTCCAATGCACATTTTGTTGTTGTGATGTTCTTCAGTCTTTAGTAATACCAGCATAATGTTCAAAATAGAAGACTCTTCTGCTTCTCAGCTGGAGTAGGCTTTTGGAATTGATACTGGCTGGATATGATGTGTAGTGGGCAAAATCTCTCACTCATTCAAAATCTTCTGTGGACTTCTATAGAGAGGCCATAGCTTGGGCAAGGCTAATATCTGTGTAAGTATATATAACATCTGCAGTTTAACAACAGCTTGACAATCCTGATTTTATGTCTCTGCAGGCACTGAGGCCGTTGTTGGGCTAATGCCAGGTCCATCAGTGTGATGGCATCAATGGTGTGGGGGGGGTAGGGGGGTGGGAGAGGGGCACCAGTGGGCTCTCCCAAGGATGCCCATGTCTCCCTGGTCCTGGGGAGCCCAGACCCGGGCACAGCACTGCAGGCACGGTGTCACCAGTGCTGAGCAGAGGGGAAGGGTCCCCTCCCTCCAGCTGATGGCAAGGCTGGAGGACCCTGCCAGTGCAGCCCAGGGTACCACTCACTGCTGCCTTTGGGCAGGGGCACCTTGCTGGCTCCTGGTCAAGTTGGTGTCCACTAGGGCCCCTGGGGCCTTCTCTGCCATGCTGTTTTTCAGCAGCTTCATAGAATCATAGGCTTATAGAATTGTCTTGGTTGGAAGGGACCTTTAAGATCATTGAGTCCAACCATCAACATAACACTGCCAAAATCACTGCTAAACTGTGTCCCTAAGCACCATGTCTACCTAACTTTTAAATATCTCCAGGCATGGTGATTCCACCTCCTACCTGGGCAGCCATTTCCAATGTTTGATACCTCTTTTGATGAAGAAGTTCTTCCAAAGATCCAATCTAAACCTCTCCTGGCGTAACTTGAGCGCATATCCTCTTGACTTACTGCTTGTTCTCTGGCAGAAAAGAGTGACTCCCACTTCTCTACAAAGTCCATTTTCATCTTTGCCGAGCTTTTTTGGTCAAGAATATTTGTGAATCTGTCCCTGGGATGCTTTGTGCCCGTACCGGTGCCATCCACAGTCCGTGCCATCCACAATCCATCCCATCTACTTGCTGCAGGCCTTCCTGCGCTGCTGCTGTGAGGGTGAGAAGGGCATGCTTCCTCCAGTCAAAGCAGGGGTCCAAGTGGAAAGGTGGTCTCCTGTCACGGGACAGGGAGAAAGAGGATGCACCCTGGCGACAGGGTCCAGAGATGGAGTGTTCACAGAACTCCATCTTTCTCTTTTTTCCCTAACTCCNCAAACACTGACATCTTGCAAGCCTGGACTGTGGTAATAAGCAAGAAGAAATGGGAAATAAGCAAGAGATGCACGCACGCCTCCAGGGCTATGATCTTATTGGCATCACAGAGATATGGTGGGGTGGCTCTTATGATGTATACGGCAAATAACTTAAATTCAACTACCAGGAAGAAACTCTATAGAAGCTTTTTGCTTCACACAGCAATTTTATTAAAAGTACTGCTATTTAAGTGAAGCCATGGTGAGTGTGTATTATTTATTTATTTTTACACCAGGGATTGTGTGTATGTATATAAGTCGGTTTATTTTAAACCTGTTTGTCAAATGTACCTCATTGTGAACGATGTCTCTTATGTTATACTCAAATCTGATATTATGCTAAATTTATTCTTTTAAATTACTTATCTCAGAAATGCTGAATCAGTACATTTAAGTGATTCAAAATGTTACACTGTATCTGCTTTCACATTAGGACCATGACGGGGGGCCTCACTACTGGGATCACATTCACTGCCAATACCTTATTTAGCTAACAACAAAGGAACTTTCCTGATGATAACATATGCAGGGAAAACAAAAAAAAAAAAAANGACAGAGAAGAATCTCCAAGAAGCAGAGCAGAGCAAAAGAGTGGAGCCCAGGAGCTTGCAGGCATGTCCTGCTTGGTGGGCAGAGGGAAGAAAGCAGTCCTTCTGCCTGCTTGGGCCAGCCTTGTTGTCTCTTTGGCTCCAAAGATATGAAGCTATATCAGGAGTAGCTAAAAATCAAAACCCAAGCTGTTGTGTGCAATTTGGGAGAGGAAGGAAGGGAGGAAGGGAGGNGGGAAAATAAAAAAAAAAAAAAAAAAAATTCAGTGCAGGATAAGAAGAGTGGGAAGTTAATATTACTGTCTTGAATATTGTGATTGATACTTGATTGGCCAGTGTGTTCTGCTGTCACTTATCTCCCGTTTGTTGATGGGAAAATAACCATGTGGGTTATTTTTGAAGAAATTCTAAATGGTCCTCCTGGTACACTTCAAAAGAGGTAGGTGAGGAGGCTGAGGGAAGGTGATTCTGCCCCTCTATTCTGCTCTGGTGAGACCCCACCTTGAGTACTGCATACAGTTCTGGAGTCTTCAGCACAGGAAGGACATGAATCTGTGGGAGTCAGTCCAGAGGAAGACCACAAAAATGATCAGTGGGATGAAGCAGATCTACTATGAAGACAGACTGAGAGAACTGGGGTTGTTTAGCCTTGAGAAGAGAAGGCTCCTGGGAGACATTATAGTGACCTTCCAGTACCTAAAGGGAGCCTACAGGAAAGATGAGGAGGGACTCTTTATCAGAGAGTGTAGGGATAGGACGAGGGGTAATGGTTTTAAACCAAAAGAAGGCAGATTTAGATTAGATATTAGGAAGAAACTCTTTACTGTGAGGCTGGTGAGACACTGGAACAGGTTGTCCAGAGAAGCTGTGGATGCCCCATCCCTGGAGGTGTTCAAGGTCGGGTTAGAAGGGGCTTTGAGCAGCCTGGTCAAGTGGGAGGTGTCCCTGCCCTTGGCAAGGGGGTTGGAACTAGATGATCTTTAAGGTCCCTTCAAATCCAAACCACTCTATGATTCTATATAAATTTGCATATAATTGTTATTGCTTTATGCTGTGAGAAATAAATTCAAGGGTGATCAGATTATCATACCATCAACACAAGTATTCAGAAATCATGTGTTATATTTTTAATGTCACAATTTTCCTTCAAAAATAATTGAAATAAAAATAATTTTAAAGATTCCAAATTCAGCCCTTTGTTACTGGATTTCTGTAAATAACCTTGTTATATTGTAGACGACTTTGCACAAGGTCTTTTTTCTTTCCTATGACAATATGTCTATCATCTTTTCAATACTGAGAAACTGAAGACAGTAGTAATGAAAATGCTTTGTATGAAGCCCACAACATATTGAGCATAGTACTTTGAAGCTGAATTAAATACTTTATTGTGGGTTTTTTTTTTTGTTGTTTTACTTAAGATGCAAGCATAGCATCATTGCAGTATCTGATACCTGTAGCAGCTTGACCATTTTTTATAGCAGCAGTAAGATTAATGTGCTTGTTTAATAGCCTAATTAGGTATAAATTTGGTTTCTCAGGTGTCTGAAAAGTCCTTGAGATTTCTGAAGAAGAGAGATTAGTGAGAGGATTATTCTTTCTGGAATAGGAACTGAAAAATATTTATTTCATAAAGAAGAAAAAGATATGTTTGTGTTTATATTCTTCTTTGGAAATGTTTCCACCCTATTTGTAGGCAATTAAAAATGAAATGTATAAGGGTTAATATTTTTAATATGCAACAGTCATCAATATATGCTTCTAGTTCTTTTTCTGGCTAAGCAGTCATTCTCTGTGACAGAACATGATTTATTGCTCAGAAAACTCAAAGGAATCACTAAGTTTAGGAAAAACAAGTAAAAAATCATGTACTGAAGTGTAAGGATTGGTAAGTAAAGATTCTTTTCATTCCCCAGAGGAAGGGAAAGTTGCTAATGGGAAACATAAGCCACCCCATAACAACATACACATAATTCTTTAAAATAATCAGTCCTATTTAATGCAACTTTCATACCAAAGAAGATCTTTGAATAATTCATTGCGAGGAATAGCGTGGTTAATGGTCACACTTTGTTTGGTTTTGTTTTGTTTTGTTTTCTGATTATTTATTTTTTTAAAGTCCAGGCTACACATGCCTTGCTTTAATTTTACCATGTGATAGGTTTGAGTATTTTCAGCACTGAAGAAAATAAAAGAAGTTTTTTTCTCCCTTTCAGCTTCTCTCTAAGTACACATCAGACAGTTCTTCACTTCTGTGTTCAGTCCTGCTCAGCAGCCACAAAAGCAGGTTTTAGAACTGTCCATCATGTAAGGCAATTTCTTATGCTCTTCAATGTGACTGCACATTTTTACCCTGCTTTTCTCTTCTCTCCCTTCAGGGACCTGGGTGTTTTTGTGTTTTTTGTCTTTTTTTTTTTTTTCACAGCAAATCCATAGATCTTTTGTTGCCTTTTTGTACTGTGCAGCAGAAACAACTGAAACTTCATGTTTGCTTCATCTTTTTCCTTATGCCTTCAGTAAATTCTTCACTCTGCACTGATTTTGAATCATTCTAATTTTTCTTTGATGTTGTTTGTCATTACTACACCTGAGAAAACAGATTTTAGAAAACAGGAAGTCATGTGCTGAATACAGGACATTTTTCACAATTTTACACTTACTATTTTACAATTATTGTTTGCCTCTTCTATTTTTCCTGTGTCATTATTTCCATTAGCTTTCTGTCCATTATGTGTGACTTACCACAGAAACTTCTGAACAAGGTTCCCAGTCTGCCAGCCTCATTGTATTACACTTTTACTCTTGAGCTTTGCACCCAAAGTATGAACGTATTAATTCTTCTCCTTTGGATTTTTCCTTCAAGTGCAAACTTAACACACCTTTTTAAAGTTCCTTTCACTTACCATAGTAGTAAATTATCAGAAGAAGCCTATCACAAATAAAAAGCATTTGGTACTCAATGCAGTTGCCCACAGAAAGCCATCTACTACCATTTGCAATGCTCAGAGCTGTTGAACTTCCACTTCAGAAGAGGGCACTTGAAATTATCTTTCAGACGCGTGGAAGATTCTCATGGTTTTCTTGCAAGCATTTATTCTATAAGTATTAGGAGTATGTTACTGATCAGAAACAGAAATAAAGACCTTCCAAGTTACCTGTAATATGAGATTACCTCCGGTCACATACAGGTTATTAACAAATAACACCTAAACCACAACAAATTAACACAAAAACAACAAATTAACACCAACCGTGTGGGTTGACCACACGGCTAGGCATGCACAGTCCAGGAGGCTCCTCCAGTGTATTGATGATAACTTTTTGACACAGGTGGTGCAAGAACCAACAAGGAGAGGAGCACTCCTGGACCTAGTATTAACAAACGCAGAGGGACTAGTGGAGGACATTAGGGTTGGGGGCACCCTGGGCTGTAGTGATCATGAAAAAATAGAGTTCAGGATCACGGGTGCTGCACACAAAGCAGCAAGTAGGGTCACAACCCTGGACTTNCCTATGATTCTATGATTCTATGAAAAGCTATCAGTTTGATTCTTCAAAATGAGACACTGTTAGCATGACACTTCAGTGCTTCAAGGAATGTGAACAATCTGACAGCAAGCATAATTAGGTAGATCAGTTTTCCATACAATTACAGAGAAAAGTGCAAAGGAGAATGTTCTGTCTTTCTTGCAGAAGAACCACTCCCCCCAAAAGAATCCAAAGATCAAACTTGTACATTAAAAATTGTTTAGAAAAAATTATTAGACATAGGAGACACAGAAGCAAACAAGAAGTCCATGAGCAACAACCACGGATATTTCATACACCTGGTTCAGTTTCTTCAATCTTGTTTTAGTTTCGTGACACCTGGCTTCTCAAACTCTGCAGTGACCTTTTGTCAACAAGCCATTCATTTACTGTGCTAAGCAGTCACAACTTGATATCCTCTTGGCTAAAGTATGTATGTCTTATCTTAGTATTGCAAAACCTCACATCTTCCCCTAAATCTATGGTTATTGAGTGGACAGTAGTTTCACTTGAAATTATCCAGATTGATTTTATAAAGAAAGTATTGCATAGAATAATGTGGAGAATTTCTGTACTCCTAATAATAACAAAAGGCGTCTGCTGTTGTTTTAAGCTGTCCATCTAACTCCGTCCCTCAGGGAAATTAGCAGAGGGTGTTCTGATGGCATCTAGATCAATAAAAAGTATCCATGAAAATCATTCCCCAAAGCTACATTTACTACAGTACCCCTTTTTTTAATGACATAATAGGAGCTGTGTCTAGGACTCGCAAAGGATTTCTAAAACTCTAGATAAACTTTCGGCAGTGTGTCATACTGCCATTAAAAAAAACAAAAACAAAACCAAAAATCAGTTTTATAATCTAACAAAGATGGTAAAATGTGAAATTGCACAGTGAAAAAGCTTGGAAGGTTTATTATTTTATCTAGAAAACTCTTTCAACCAACTCACAGGAATTTAAATGTTGCTTTTTTTCATTAAAATGGTTTGTCTTTTGTGAGTTATCATCAAAACTTAGATGGTTTTCGGTGAGGGAAATTGAGCACTGAGGTCTGCAGCTTTTACATAAAAAAAAGTATTCGCACCATTGCAAGTCTTAGCTTCCTATTAAAGGTCATCTAAAAGGGCTCAAATGAGTACATAGTGTTCATGCAAAATATGAACCATCAACAAAATACACTCTCTTTGGACTCAAGCTAGGAAAATTACTCTTTTTGTCATGTAAGATAGCCTTGATGTGTGCATTCAGAGGAATACAATAATCATGACACATTAAACATCATGTTTTATACAATTTAAGTACATTTTGGCTCTCTTATGTAAATGTTATACTTTATGTTTCTAGAATTTGTCCCAAACAGTGCCTCAGATATGGGAAATCACCAGTGTAAGTTTTTTGAAAAACTGAATTTTTATTTTCATGCAAATCTGAATAGGTTTGGTTTTTATGACTTGGCGTGGTTATGTTTGTTTCAAATAATTAACTTTTTAAAATGTATAATGACTTCATATAAAAATGTACTTTCAAAAACCTCAAATGTTTTACTTTTAGTTCTGGTTTCTGTCTATTGGATAGAAAGAATCATATTTTGTTCTGTATCTTCCATGGAATGAAAGGTAACATACCAGCATAAATAGTTGATCTATACCACATGCTCTGATGGCAGCGTCAAAAAGATGCAAGCACTCTGCTGTGTATAATTTTATATCACTCTCTTCATAAACCTATCACCTTCTTCTCAGATGCAACCACCTCACTTAGCATCCATGTCATTACATTTTGTCATTATCCAAGGGATTTCACTGCTGTTGCAAAGTCGTAAGTTGCATCTTTATCACTATACCTGATAAATGTGTATACTGACAAGCACTCCTGACAGAGATCAGATATAATTCCACTTCACTCACTCTGGTTTGGACTGTAAGTTAAAATATAGCTCTATAATATCAACTACCTATTAATAGTGAATGTGGGTCAAAAGAAGAACAGTAAAGATACTGACTATGGGCCAAATCTTTAAAAATACCGAGCAAGAATACACTGAGATGTAGCCCTGGCAGTACACTAAGTGAAGATACAAAGCTTAAGTCTTACATTGAATGCCTCACTCAGGAGATACAGAAAGGTCCTTTTGCAGTCTACAGTTTCCAGGTAAGGTCAGGTATCTACATTCATTCTTCCAAATAATTGAGCGAAGCTCAAGTTTGTTTGTTTGCTTGCTTGTTTTTTTAAACCAGTTTTGAGTTTGCCTGCTTTTTCAACAACTGCCTGTATGTTAAAGAAAAATTACTTAGGAAGAGGGAGATAGAGGTCCAGTTCCTTTCTGTGTGTGAGTAGATTAAAAACCATATTTCAATTTTCCACTTAAGTGCTCTTACCATTGTCTAAGCTACTAAGTCTATTACCATGGTTCCACTTTGCAGAACATAATTCAAGAATCACTGGGTCATACAAAGAAAACATAAAAAGGAGCACAGTTTTGTAGCTTTAGTAGTTATAGACCTTCCAAAGCTGGGAAGAAGCCTAAATCTAGTGATGACTTATGGGACAGCTTCTGTATTTTAACCAGTGGAATTTGCATATAAAGCTCAAGTTTTTTTCTTACTCATTCATGTTAACTATTCTAATCCCTAAACTACTTCTTGCTTTTCATTGTGCAGTAGCTACAATAGAAGAAATTATAATTAGCTTAAGTATCTTGTTATAGCATGCATTTTCATGGCAACTGCAAAATGTCTTCAAACAGAAGAAAGCACAGAAATCATTATTTCCATTATTTTTCTGAATCTCCTAACTAGCAATTTATTTAATAATTAGAACAACTCCTTTTTATATTTGCACACATTCATATATACTTACAATAGTCATTTTACAAAACTTGCTCGTACTATTACAAGTTTTGCAGACCTCAACTGCATCAGCTTACACAGAACTGCTCATCTCTTACAAGTTCAGAAAAGTTCTGCTATATGGAGAAGCACATCCTGAAGAAACTAAGGAATCTTCCAGTCAAAGTGTCACTCAAGTCAACTGTTTTTTTTCTATGCTTCATTGTCAGACAGCAGTTCACAGAGGACTATAAGATTTTCAATTTTGAATATATATACCAATGTTCAGCAAAAATCTAAATTCAGTCCTTAAAACAGTACTGCATCCGAAATCTGTGTCTTTTTACATTGTATTAGATCAATCTGAGCTTATTACTAGTCTTGCTATGTATGTAAAATGCATATTTATTTGTGCTATCAGTTTACCAAGGGTCAAACATGCATGAAAATGCTGCAACATCACAATCTAAAAGATTTCAGAATGTGCCCAATATGTTGAGAAAATTAATTGAATTAACTTATTATGTGAGGGTCAAATTGAACAAACGAAAAGAAATTTGCATCAAAAGACTTATATCCATAGAGTGTACCTTCCACAGGCAGTAGTTAATAGCTGCTATTAAAAGTAAAACCAAAAAACCCACAATCCCTCTTAGTTTTAAGTCATTGCATCATAGTGTTCCTATATGAAACACCACTACTAAATAACTAAAATATATTGGCATCATTTAAGTATATTAACACCGTTAAGCTAAACAAACAATTAAAATGGGGTTTGCACACTAAAAAAAATTGCATGCACAACCAGCTCATGATGTTTCTATGAATTGTTTATGTAACAGAGCAGAGGGCTGCAGGAGGCATATGCAACTTTAGACAAGAAAAGATCATCAAGGATTTATGAAGGTATGTGTGTTTGGTTTTGGCAGGAGCTAAAGACTGCAGAGTACCATGCTGAAAAAAATGATGCCTGATTGAACAAGGACTTGATACTATATGGCAATTTATGTAAGGACCTTGAAGACCCGATTTTGTTATCAGATTTCAAATTTGTGTTTTACAAGGGGTGCTTTAGCAGAGTCTCCTAGATATGTCTGTATAATAAACTTTTCAAATCCAGAAATTCGTTTATGCTAATTTCATTACAGTAACATATATAAACATATGTACATATTTAACAGAACTGGGCCCCGTAAACACACATTCCGTAACTGCATACAGGACTGAGGAGGTAATGCAAACTCTTACGACTACATGTTAAATAACTTTTACTGCTACCTAACTGTGCCAAGTTTCCCCATGCTGCCAGATGATTGATGCTTTTAGGCAAGTGTTGCAATGTCTCATTCTTAATATCTGCTGTGTTAATGGGGAAATTGTCTAATAATTGATACATATATCCCAGAGAAGTAGGATATGTGGGATTTTAAATAGTGTGAGGGAAAACTAAGTTAAAGCTGGTTGTTATACAAAAAAAAAAAAAAAAAAAAAAA
>VXBO01003062.1:107065-126018 GCA_013400135.1 Rhinoptilus africanus
AAGTCTAGAAAGGTAAATTAGAAAAGCATGGATTTGATGTATGGACCACTCTGTGGATAAGGAACTGGCTAGATGGCCACACTAGGTGGCTGCAGTCAATGGCTCAATGTCCACATGTAAACCGGTGACAAGTGGTGTTTCTCAGGGGTCAGTACTGGGACCAGTGCTGTTTAACATCTTTGTCGGTGACATGGACAGTGGGATCAGTAAGTTTGCTGATGACACCAAACTGTGTGGAATGGTCGACACATTGGAGGGAAGGGATGCCATCCAGAGGGACCTTGAAATTCTGGAGAGGTGGGCCTGTGCAAACTTCATGAAATTCAACAAGGCCAAGTGCAAGGGCAATCCCAGGCACAAATATATGTTGGGATGAGAATGGCTTGAGAGCAGCCCTGAGGAGAAGGACTTGGGGGTGCTGGTGGATGAGAAGCACAACATGAGCAGGCAATGCGCACTTGCAGCCCAGAAAGTCAACCACATCTTGGGCTGCCTCAAAAGGTGCGTGGATAGCAGGTCAAGGGAGGTGATTCTGCTCCTCTACGCTGCTCTGGTGAGACCCCACCTGGAGTACTCTGTGCAGCTCTGTAGTCCTCAACACACGAAGGATATGGACCTGTTGGAACGGGTCCAGAGGAGAGCCAAGAAAATGATCAGAGGACTGGAGCACTTATGCTATAGGACAGCCTGGGAGAGTTGGGGTTGTCAGCCTGGAGAAGAGAAGGCTCCAGGGAGACCTGATAGCGGCCTTCCTGAATCTAAAGGGGGGCTACAGGAAGGATAGGGAGGGACTCTTTGTCAGGGAGTGTAATGATAGGACACAGGGTAACGGCCTCAAACTGAAAGAGGGTAGATTTAGATTGGATATCAGGAAGAAAATCTTTCTGGTAAGGGTGGTGAGGCACTGGAAGAGATTGGCCAGGGAAGTTGTGGATGCCCCATGCCTGGAAGTGTTCAAGGCTGGATGAGGCTTTGAGTAGCCTGGTCTAGTGGGAGGTTTCCTTGGCAATGGCAGAGGGGTTGGAACTCAATGATCTTTAAAGTCCCTTCCAACCTGAACCATACTGTGATTCTGTGATTTTGTATTTGAAGCAAAATTACACATGGAAATTACAGAACCTGAATCTAGAATTAGATTCTTAAAAACTTATGTTCGATGCTGCTTAATCATGTGGATGTTTAACTATGCAATCAAGCAGCTTTTGACCTTAAAGTTCTTTACACATTTAAATAAATGGCTTTACATAGTAACAAATATTTATGTCTATCCCTAGCAGGGGTTTCCAAAAACTAAGTCTTATTCTGTTAGGCTATGCTTGTGTGCCATAAAAGAAGCCAAGACTTATTCTCTGTCCCCACCTTTATGAAACGATGATTCACATCTATATTTTCTTCTGTCTCAGAGCAAGGTTGGCTTGACCAGGCTTTTTACAGTGAGTTTGTTATCACCTACACAATGTCTGAACATTTTCCGGAAGTGTGCTAGCTGGCATGGCACAGCCAAAACGTGCCGCGCAGCATGCAGGCAGTCAAATAACACAGAGAAGCACGTGCCAGCATTCAAGCCCATGACTTGCCTTTTAAGTTTATGGGGATAAATGTAGCCTGAGAAGTACAATCCTGTGAAACTCCTATTCTTAGAGAATAATTTATACAGCTCTTCAGGATCCTGTTGCTTATAAAAGACAGTTGTCTGCCTTAAGAGAAAATAGCTGACTTTTAAGATGTGAGCTTTGAGGTGGAGAAACTGCTGTGCCTTTCTATTTCCTATCCAGTATCTCGGAGAACTCTGTTTCTTGAGCTAATTCATCCTCATGTTTCTTGCTTTTTGTGGAGAGTAGTTTAAGGCTAACTGTTGCCTAAAGGTAAGAGTACTAATCCAAAATGCCAGAATGCAGAGTTTGAGCTTTCTTTCCAACACCTGTTTGCATAACAGTTTTACATGAAACAGCACTTGCTACGTGTTGTGTTAGGAACTGGGACTCATTCTTCATGGATCAGTGTTTCAACTACTTTGGAGAGTCCCATTTCTACTCTGTAGGTTTGTGGTTTTTTGGTTTAGCCCCATATAATAGGAGCTGTGGGAGTAGACCTTTCTTGAGCAGCTTTTGATAATTTTTTGATAAATAAGTTTGCATGAAATTGGGATTGTCTTTTAGATTAAAAAAATATTAACGAAGACTTAGATAAAAAGTTATACTTTAATCAAACACATACATCTCTACAATTTGAACTGCAAAAATAAAGGGTTTTTCAGGCCTTTGAAAATGCAGTAAAAAATTATTATTAAAAAAAATAATATTTTTCATTNGAGCTAATTCATCCTCATGTTTCTTGCTTTTTGTGGAGAGTAGTTTAAGGCTAACTGTTGCCTAAAGGTAAGAGTACTAATCCAAAATGCCAGAATGCAGAGTTTGAGCTTTCTTTCCAACACCAGATATTTTTGTTATGAATTTTAATGTATATTGGAAATATATTTGTTTCCTTAAACTTAAAGTCTATAAGATCATAGACAAATCTGTAAGTGGCATTTATCCTGCATAAAAGTGAAGATGATAGCAAGTTCTTGGACATCAGAAATTTATAAGACTTTGTTAGGGTCATAATCTGATCCTTTCTTTTTTGACCCTTATTATAGTGCACAGATACGATTTTAGGTGAATTATTTTTATTTTTTTCCTTCATTCATCAAGGATAGGATTCATCTTGCTTCTTTTCATCCTCCTATAAGATAAGTACCTATCAAATGATCTATACCCTCTGATCTACAGAAAAGAAAACACCTGAAAATGTCTATTCTTTCCATCTATCTTATGTTCATATGTCTTCAGTCTCTTTTCATTGACTCTGAAAAGAAATTAATCAGCATAGTTTGTCTTAGACTCGATGATGGATTTAAAGACAGTTAATGTTTGCCAAGATAAATCTCGTTCTGAGCCAGTGATAAATGGAACATCTTAGCCGTCATATTTCTCAGTGAAAATTGTGAATATTGGTTTAATATATGGCCCTAGTCTGAAGAAGCTATATGGTTTTGTTTTTAAAGTCAATTTACATGTGGAATATGTTGCATCCTACAATGAGGCAAAAGGGGGGAAAGAACAGATACAATTACAATTAGAATTTGGAGTTTAAACATTGTGTTCAATCTTAATCAAACACAATGACATATATTGGCACTAATAATTCGAAGAAAAGAAGTCAGAAAAAAATGCTAATACAGACTGATTAACAACAAAAAGTTCAAACATCAGAAAACTTGTAAAATCACAATATTTTCCAACAAATTGAAAAATCTTCAGTAAAAAACAAAATGACATATTTCTTCATATATGCATTTCAGATATGTACATATGCATCTATAATGTAAAATTTTCAAATAACATAGCTGAACCGAATATTTGTCTATAAGAAAGATAATCTTTTATCAAAATTATTTAGACTTTTGAATGCAAAGAATATGTAGACTGTCCATTCAGTTATTTATTTATTGCTTTTTAAAATTCTTGACACCACTGTAATGTCATAGAAGTTTTAATTGTTCTGATTTCTTGATAAGTTGAAAAACAAGTCATGGAATTAATTATTCAAAAAGCAAAAGTTATGATCAGTCTTCATAAGCTTTTAGTTATCTTTCAAAGTACAAAAAAACCCCACATATAGTTTCACTAAAAGTACGATGTTAAGCAGGACCATTTACTGCCTTATTTTCGCTGGGAAGAAATTACATATCCCTCTATGTGTTGCAAAAGTTCCCATTGATTAATGCAATCTAGGACCATTACTGCCAATTAAATATTTCAAATTTACAGGAAAATAAGTGCCTAGAAAAGCCCTCTAGCTTTGCAATAAATGCGTGTGGGGGAAAAGAGTGATTTTCTGATTGATTCAGGTAATATGAATAAATTATTAGTCCTTACAGTATCAGAGAAAATTAATCTTTTGAGCACAATGAAATTAAAAGGTTTTGGCTCGCCTGATCTGAACAAAGTAAGATGAATTTTTAATACAGCAAATTAATTAGGCACGTAATGAGGAATAGGATGCGTACTAGCTCTAATTCTGATAAATAGCAAAATAGTTCAGCTCCTCAAGGAAATAAATATCATCCATCACAAACACACCTTAAATTCTGTTTATTGGGAAATATTAATGGTAAGAGAGCTTGCATAAAGGAGTTAGATAAATTCTATTTGCTAATTTTGTTCAGAGCAATTACATTACATGTTGACCCTCATCTGTAACTTTTTGTGGAATTGATTTTAAGACATTATTCATTTCTGAAGGTGTTAATGTACCATAAAGGATTTGTATTATCGTTAAACATACTGTCTATGCCAGGTG
Organism: Rhinoptilus africanus; assembly: GCA_013400135.1. NCBI lineage: Eukaryota > Metazoa > Chordata > Aves > Charadriiformes > Glareolidae > Rhinoptilus > Rhinoptilus africanus. The sequence continues at coordinate 111,410 of VXBO01003062.1, forward strand.
TTACATGTTATTTGCTTCTGCCCTGAAGATCATTTAACAGCTTATAAATCTTTATGGTCCCATGATGTTTTGCTACAATAATTTGCATCTTTAAATAGCTGCTGAAGGATGCATTCTGAAAATAAGTAACAAACAACATTTTTGATATTAAATTACATGTATCTTCCATTTTGCAATAGTGCTAGTTACAAAACTCAAGCAGTATTAGTATGGGAAACAATAAAGATGACCAGAAATGTGAGAACAAAAGTTTTATCTAACTTTTTACAGCATAAAGGTATTTTAATGCAAATTAGGTAGTTAATCAGTTTATGAAATTTTCCTTTAGCAGACCTCTCCATAAGCTTTAAAAAATATATAAAAATGTATTCAAATACAAATTCAAATACAAAGTTTTCTCGAAGCTTAGGATTGAACCATCCCTAAGAACAAGAAATTGTGCAAGGGACACAGGAGACCTGCATGGCTGAGCAGAGAGCTTCTGAAAAAGCTCAAGTGGAAGAAGGAAGCTTACAGCACGTGGAAGAAGGGACTGACCACTTGGGAAGATTACAAGAGTGCCATCAGAGTATGCAGGGATGAAATGAGGAAAGCCAAGTCCTCCTTGGAATTAAACTTGGCACAGGATGTCAAGGTCAAATGGAAGGGCTTCTTCAAGTATATTGGAGGCAAAAGGAAAACTAGAGAAAATGTGGGCCTGCTGTTGAATGAGACAGAAGCCATGGTGACAGAGGATGCAAAGGAGGCAGAATTACAGTTAATTTTCTTTGCTTCGGTCTTTACTGCTTGGCCCAGCCCTCAGGAGTCTCAGACTTTGCAGGTAACAGGGGTTCCCTCTGGATGAAGGAAGACTTACCCTTGGTTGAGGAGGATCAAGTGAGAGAGAAATTAAGGAAACTGGATATCCAAAAGTCCATGGGTCCCGATGGGATACACCTGAGAGTGTTGAGGGAGCTGGCAGATGTCATTGCTGGGCCGCTCTCCACCACCTTTGAAAGGTCCTGGAGAACAGGCGAGGTGACTGAAGACTAGACGAAAGCCAGTGCCACTCCAGTCTTCAAAAAGGGCAAGAAGGGGGACCTGGGAAACAACAAACTGGTCAGCCTCACCTCTACCCCTGGAAAGATGATGGAACAGTTCATTCTGGACGGCATCTCAAAGCATATGGAGGAAAAGAAAGTTATTGGAAATGGTCAACATGGATTCACCAAGGGGAAATAAGTTCCGACTAATCTGATGGCTTTCTATGATGGCATAACTGGATGCATAGATGAGGGTAGGGCAGTGGATGTTGTCTACCTTGACTTCATCAAGGCTTTCAACACTGTCTCCCATAGCATCCTCATAGGGAAGCTTAGGAAGAGCGGGTTAGATGAATGGACAGTGAGGTGGATAGAAAACTGGTTGAAAGATAGAGCTCAGAGGGTTGTGATTAGGGGCACAGAGTCTAGTTGGAGATCAATGACAAGTGGTGCTCCCCGCGGGTCAGTACTGTCAGTACAGTCTTCTTCAATACATTCATTGATGACCTGGATGAAGGGATAGAGTATGCCCTCAGCCAGTTTGTTGATGATGCAAAGCTGGGAGGGGTGGCTGACACACCAGAAGGCTGTGCCGCCATCCAGAGAGACCTGGACAGGCTGGANAGTGGTGCCCAGTGACAGGACAAGGGGCAATGGGCACAAACTTGAATGCAGGAAGTTCCATCTAAACATGAGGAGGAACTTCTTGACTTTGAGGGTGGCAGAGCACTGGAACAGTCTTCCTGGAGAGGTGGTGCAGTATCCTTCTCTAGAGACATTCAAACCCCACCTAGACACGTTCCTGTGCAACTGCCTTAGGTGAACCTGATTTAGTATAGGGGGGTTGGATTAGATGATCTCCAGAAGTCCCTTCCAACCCCTGTCATTCTGTGATTCTGTATAACTCTCTCTATTTCAATAGAAAGTCATGGATGATTTCTATAAATGTGTTTCAAAATCTAGGAACTGAATATATGATAATAAACTCTGACATAACCTCATCTCTTCTATAACATATAGAAACAATGGAATTAGAATTGAAAAATTACTGATTTGAGAGATGTGTTACCCTTGTTACTCTGTGTTGTCTTTATTTTAATGAGTATGTCTATGTAACAGAGGAGACTACTATGGGAGCTTGCCTTTGTTGGTGCACACAGTCTGAACAACTGTGGAAGAGGGAGGTCTGAGGAAAAACTGAGCTCACTCCTTTCGAAGAACACTTCAGGATGGGATGGACAGGGACGCATGAAGAAAATGGTAACCCTCTGAATTTACAGAACAAAAGAAAAATGGATCCTGGGAGGAATTTTACTTGGCAACTATCCTGGTTCCAGTGGGAATAGGGTTAATTCTCCCCGGGCTCCAGCAGGGACACAGGTATTCCATCCCATGGGAGCCACGCCCACTCTGAGCTGCCCAGGGAGGGGGCAGGAAGCCGCAAAGCAGCAGGCTTGAGGCGTCCAGGATCCAGTGGGTGAGCGGAGGTTCCGTAACTGTGTTTTATATTCCTCTATCCGTGTTACTGTTGTTGTTTTCTTGTTCCCTTTGCTGTTCTGTTAAGTTACCTTTGTCTCAACCCATGAGTTTTGTCTTTTTTCTTCTGATTCTTCCCATACTGGGGAAGACCAAGTGAGCAGCACATGGTCCTTTGTCTGAGGCTAAACCACCACAGCAACTTATGCTTGATCCTAAACTCTGATCAGCTAGTACCCTTTTTTCATAACTTGTAATGTCCTGATGTTGCTGGCTTAAAGGTCACCAGGTGGTCCTGGTGATCTTTATGCCTGCCTTGAACTGTCTTCTCAGCTCCAGATCAAGTTCTTGGGAAAGCTCCCACTGACTTAATTTTGTAATCTTCCATTCTGAGCTTCATCAGAAGGTAATGACAAAATTTACCATGTTTCAACTGTCATTTCTGAGATTTCGCACATAGCAATATTATATCTACATAACTTATGCCCACCTTTTGTATATGATGGCTAATACATTTTTATAAGTGAAATAACCTGAAAATAGATGGTAAAAGATACGTTCCCTTTAGTAGTTGATGACGTAAGGTAATAATCATAAACCCCACTGTAAAACAAATTACTTTCCCATACTTCTGTTCACTAACAATAAAAAGTTGTTGTTTCATCTATATTGTCAGTGTTATTTATTTTCTTTATGAAAATATTCTATATACTCATGTTATTAGTATTGATTCTCTCTTCTGTAATTTAAAGTTTGGATTTTCTTAGTAGGAGCTTTCACAGTATTCCGAGAAGCTGCTTCTTTAACTTTCTATTAAAACTTAGAGATTGCAGCCTGTGTATAAATCATTATTTTACTTAAGAAAAAAACAATATGAAGGGAAAAACTCTGGCCCCTCAGTACCATTAGGATAACTTGTACATACAATCATTGAAATGCATTCTAAATAAGATATGGACAAAGATGGTGATATGAACATAGGTCTGAAAGTTCTGAAAAATGAGTTAGATGGCATTTAAGAAATGTTAGGGTTACTGATCTTCATCAGAAGTGTAGTATATATCATACTGAACTATTTGCAGAATGGTTTTTATTAGCAAATACATTTATCTGTATTTCAAAATATGAGGGTGTGGCTGCTGACACATTTCTATCCAGGATAACAGAGACTATTTAGTGTGTATGATACTGTGTACTGCTTCATAATGAGCTAATATAAGCTTTTTATTTAATTGTTCATTGCTAAATCCTGAGAAAACAAACATTATGAACATTCACTGTTGAAATAACAGGAAGGGAAAAAGAAAAGGAAAAGACTACCAGAAGTCATATAATTATGCAGTGATTAATCCTGTTAGTCACAGTAATAAAAATGCACACAACTGCAAAACAGCATCAAGCCATCAGAAAAGATCCCTTCTGTAAATCCTACTGATTCTCTGATAATAACCTACAGAAGTGTTTTATGCCTTTCTATCAGTGGCAGAGTATGCTATCTTTCATATGGTCTATCCATTCTTATTCTAATATCAGTCAAGGAAAATTCTGGCACAACTAAGAAACAGAATTGATTACAGAAACAGGATATTCTTAAAGGCATCTGATCTACATCTTGCAATATCTAATGGAAGGTAGGAGAGATATGCCATCCATTTACATTCAGTTAGCTGTGAAATACTGTTCATAAACTTTCTATTTAGTTGGCTGGTATATGAGCATAATTAATATTATTTATTTTGGTTGTATACTCTTTTTTCTTTCCTGAGTTTGTTCCATTTCAGCTGGATTAGTATCAGATAGTCTCTTTGCTCTTTCCTTTTCTCCCTTTCTTTTCCTTATCTCTGTGTTCAATTCTTTATATGCATTCCTCATTTCTTTTCTAACCCTTCTTCTCTCTGACATTTCTTTCTTCTGATCACCTTCCTTGTCTTTCTCCAGAAATCTAACTTTAGATAGGAGTTATCTCACTTCTATTTGTCTAAAAGTTGGACATGTACTTTAAGCAAATAATCATGACTGGATAGTTAAGGAAAAAGTTAAAGACATTGACATGGAGGACAGAGGATCCTATAATGAAATGAATGTATGAAAAGCCAAGACTTTTATCTTCTTCTGTGTTGTAAACGAATGTATGTATGCTTGTATCAAGGAATTAGACATTGCTGTGATAGAGTGTTTAGAAGAATGACAAATTTGGTCAGTTTTAAACTTTAAAACCAAAGTATATCAAATACATTAATTAGTAAAACATTCCTTGCAAATGTTCAGTTCTTACAAATTATTAATAATCTTTGCTACATATACAAACTCTCGATTTTAACAATTATATCCTAAATTATGTGAGTAAATTTTGTGAGTATACTTTGCCATAGAGCTGAACCTGTACAGTTAACACTGACATCTGTGTTTCTTGTTGGTTCTTTTCCTCAAGTCCAACATGATCAGGCTTGAGAGCTCATCAACAAGAAAGTCATAACCAAAGCGCAAATTTCTTTTTCAGTTTTCCTTGGTTGTCCTGACACAATGTTTTTATGCTGTTGCACCCCCTCTGTCCTGGTTTGAGGTAAAATGTAACCATTTTCAAATTTGTAATTTTACTTTTTAGCTGTGATTCTTATAACTGACTAAAGTCTGACATGAACAGGATATTGTTCAGAAACTGTTCACTCTCAGAGTGGTAAGAACTGATTATNTACCCTCCCCAAAAGGGGAAATCTTCTCTACTACCTCTCAGGCTTATTTACCCCTCTTCCCTTTACTCTTTTTTTTTTTTTTTTCCCTTTTCCTTTTTCACTTTCTTCCCCTCCCCTTCCAGTGAGTCACCCTTCCTGTGTGTTCAGGAAGATGCCCTCACTATTTCCAGTTCTTTGTATTTTTCTCCCCATTTTTCTGGGAATTTTTCCTACTTGGATGCTCCCTAAGTTCAACTACACTCATCTTTGCCTCTCTGATGATCACATCACTTATATAGTTTTGTAAAACTGAATCAGTCTGTGCCACCAGAAAGTTACAAAACGCATGCCATAGTTAGATATGCCATTGTAGTGCACTTCTAATTTACAGGTGTTACTAGTCTCTGCTTTGACCACACTTGATTACAGAAGTAGCCTGTACAACTGGTTTAAACAGGACGGTGTGACAAGAGTTTAACAATTTACATTATATATATACTTAGATGCCTAATTACAGAGTCTACCCGTAAGTCACACGTTTAGTCTTCCATCATAACTGATGAGAGATAAAGTCAATATAACCCATATGGCTAATCAGCCAAGTAAATGTTACCTACTCTAGAATGAGCTGAATGGTTTCTTAGACTTCATTAGGCTGAATTCATTTACCCACACATGGATATATTCACACCTGTCATTTCAGATGCTGAAGGTATCCAAGGCATCCACACAAGCCAGGTAGTGTGACTTGGTGTCTTCATCAGACACAAGCATTTATGCACAGGGCAGCTGAGACAAGGCACAACACCCTATGGTATAACATTACCACTTATGTAAGGGAAAATTAATCAACCTTTACTCACTGTGTTGGCTACCATGGAAGCTTAAACACTTATTTCCTATTTAGGTGCTGGATACAAGTATAAATTGGGAAAGGGATCAGGGTGTGCTCGTCAACAGCAGGCTAAATATGAGTCAGAAGTGAGCCCTGGCATCCAAGAGGGCAAAGCACGTACTGGCATGCATCAGACACCAGCTAGTCAAAAGAGGGGATTATCCTGCTGTGTTCAGCATTGGTGCGCCTCATCTTGAGTAATGTGTACAGTTCTGGGCCCCACAATTTAAAAGGATGTGAAGGTACTCAGATGTGTCCAGAGGAGGGCCATAAAGCTGGTGAAAAGGATGGAAGGAATGTCCTATGAGGAAACACTGAGGAGTCGAAGTTTGTCTAGTCTGGAGAAAAGGAGGCTGAGGGGCAACCTCATTGCCCTCTGCAGCTTCCTGAGGAGGGGAAGTAGAGAGGGATATGCTGATCTCTTCTCCCTGGTATCCAGTGATAGGACACGTGGGAATGGTTTAAAGCTGTGCCAGGGGAGGTTCAGACTGCACATTAGGAAGCCTTTCTTTACTGAGAAGGTGGTCTAATACTGGAACAGGCTTCCTAGAGAGATGGTTGGTGTCCCATGGCTATCAGTGTTTAAAAGATGCTTGGACAACACCCTTGGTAACATGCTTTAACTTTGGGTCAGCTCTGAATTGGTCAGGTAGTTGGACAAGATAACAATTGTAGGTCCCTTCCAGCTGAACTAGTCTAGTCTAGTCTACTCAATTATATTTTAATACAGATAATTTTTTTGTGTATAAAATCACAGTTAAACATATACTATAAGTTTTAGATAACCAAAATTAAATTAAAAGAACTGAGATCTCTGTAATATATATTTCTTTTATTATTGTACTATTTTTCTCTCAAATTCATACAGATACAGGTTACAAAAAAGAACACTGCTGTTGAGAAACACTAACCAAAGGTTTAAGAATATAATTGTAAAAAATTTTTTTTAAAAAAGGTAAGAATATAATATATAGAATGGTTTAAAATTATCTGAAAATACTTTAAATATACCTGTTAGAATAATAGTCTCAGAGATATGCTATACATTCTTTTAATTTATTTATATCTGAGAGAGCAAGTTGTAAATACTTTAAGCACATTCAGTCTTCCAGTTTTAAGAAACTGGAATTGAGTTAAATTAAAAAAAAAACACACTTTTTTTTTTGTTTTGAAATCCGTCATTTCGGTGTTTTCCCCTTAACTAGTGATTTGAAACGTTCTAAAAAGTAACTACTTATCCTTTAATAAGTGTGTAATATGAATATATGCATACATATGTATATGTGATATCTACACATTACATGATTTTGCTAACCAAGAGTAAAGGTATCTGTAAGAAGATTTAGAGAGGCTCAAGAACAGGTAATTTTTTTTTTTTTTTCTTAATGCACATCCAACATAAGAAAGTCTATTAACTTTAAAATGAATTAGTGGTTTGATTCTGTACTAGTGAAAGCAGGAGAAATATTGCTATTAACCACAGTGAACAGTTAAATGAGCAGATAAGGTTGTAAAAGACAGTATAAGCTTTGTTCTTGGCATTATTTTTATATTACCTAAATACTTAAACTTAAGGAAATATACATAGTCAAAGATGAGTACCTGTGCAACTAGAAAAGGCTTTTTAAATATGGCCACTGCATTGGTGTTGACACCTTGTCATATACTCTAATTATATATGACTTTTAATACTGTATCAAATTAAATACTATCTTCCAAATTAAACATATAATTCATGCCTTATCTTCACAAAGATATTTTAGCTGGAAAGCTTTTTACTTCAAAGCATGTTTTAGATTTAAATATTCAATTTATTTTGATGGGTAGAATACATAAAAAATATTTCATTAAATTAAAAAAGTTAAAAAACACATTTTTAAGTAGTCATCATTCTACAAATTATTTTCCTGCTTAACCTCTGCCTCATTGTTTATAGACCAGTTGATTTTTTGATTCTTTGAATATGACCATGCCTCTTTTTTTTTTTCATGTTCTCCATCTACAACACAACTCAAAAATTACAATAGCGCCTGTTACATTTTACTATAAAACATTAGCTCTCATAAATCTGTAGGAGGTTCACAAAAGAGAGACAGAAACAAGAAGAGAATACTCATAATAGGATGACTAAACATCTTGAAGGATGAAAAAGCTGGGTATGAGACATGAAAATTCTAGATCTTGACACAATATCCATGGTATTTCACTAGGCAGAAGTCTGAAAAAGTTAGGGACAATGACTCCAACTAAAACAAAAGTGTCATGGCAAATTACTAAAATAAAAATCCAAGAAAATTGCAAGATACCACCCCAGATTACCATTTGTTACTTCTCTAATTTCAGTATTTCTTCACAGCATTCATAGCAAGTTTATGCAGACCAGAACTGAACTTAGTCATGTGGGGAAAATACCTTAGATTCAAATTACAGAAAAACTCTCAACATCTATTTAGCACTCTTAAACAGACATATCCGTGGAGGCTGAATTTCTGATATCTGCTATCTATCCCTTTTCCCCTCACACTGAAGCTTTATTGGAGAGTTTCTCATTTAAATTAAGGGCAGCCATTGGACAGGTTTTTTTTCATTAGTTGTGCATAGTTTTTAGAGCTATTTGAACAAACATAATCATCAAATCATAGAATTGCTTAGGTTGAAAGGGACCTTTCAGGTCATCGAGTCCAACCATTAATCTAACACTGACAAAACCACCACTAAGCCATGTCCCTCAGCACCATGTCGACCCATCTTTTAAATACCTCCAGGAATGGTGACTCAACACCTTCCCTGGGCAGCCTGTTCCAATGCTTAATAGCCCTTTCAGTGTAATTTTTTTTCCTAATACCTAGTCTAAACCTCCCCTGGTGCAACTTGAGGCCATTTCCTCTTGTCCTATCACCTGATACTTGATAGAAGAGACCAACCCCCACCTCTCCACAGCCTCCTTTCAGGTAATTGTAGAGAGCGATAAGGTCTCCCCTCGGCTTCCTTTTCTCTATACTAAAAAACCCCAGCTGCCTCAGACACTCCTCATAAGACTTATTCTCCAGACCCTTCACCAACCTAATTGTCCTTCTCTGGACGCGTTCCAACACCTCAATGTCTTTCTTGTAGTGAGGGGCCCAAAACTGGACACAGTACTCAAGGTGAGGCGTCACCAGTACTGAGTACAGGGGGATGATCCCTTCCCTAGTCCGGCTCACCACACTATTCCTGATACAGCCCAGGATGCAATTGGCCACCTTCCCCACCCGGGCACACCGCTGGGTCATATTCAGCTGCCAGTTGACCAGCACCCCCAGGTCCTTTTCTGCCAGGCAGCTCTCCAGCCAGTCTTAACCAAGCTTGTAACGCTGCATGGGGTTGTTGCGACACAAACATAGTACCCAGCACTTAGCTTTGTTGAACATCATACCATTGACCTCAGCCCATCAATCCAGCCTGTCCAGATCCTTCTATAGAGACTTTCTACCCTCAAGCAGGTGGGCACTCCCACCAAACTTTGTATTGTCTGAAAACCTACTGAGGGTGCACTCAACCTTCTTGTCCATATAACTGATAAAGATATTAAAGAGAACTGGCCCCAGCACTGAGCCCTGGGGAACACCATTTGTTACCGGCCGCCAACTGCATTTAACACTATTTACCACCACTCTCTGGGCCTGCCCCTCCAGCCAGTTTTTGACGTAGCATAGAGTACTCATGTCCAAGCCATGGGCAGCAGCTTCTCCAGAAGGATTCTGTGGGAAAATAGAATTAGAGAGTATAATAGAAATGCTCCCTTTTCTTTGTCTATCTTAATTACCCTGGTAATTCATTACCGATTGCACTGCCTGCAATCAGAAACCATCACAGAATTACCATGTCTAGTGATTACTGTCTAAAAGTCTCATGCAAGATTTGAATTATTAGGTGAATTATAATTGGAGTTACAAACCAAGCTTAACAAAGCTAGCAATTTAGCTTTTCCTTGATCCTTTTCCTTCAATAATTATATGTTTCTCACATTTTTTTCTGCATTGATGAGGTTTTAAATATCATTTAATTTGATGGCTAGTTTTCCCTGGAGAAAAAGCAAGGGCTAAAATATCTTCACTGTCCCTTTTCTAACAAGTTGCTCCTTCAGTCTTACTCGTTTAACTAATCTGATTAAATCCTGCCTAACTCTGAGCTATAGAGCCTGACTGTATCAGGATACTAATCCTCCACTCTGATCCATACTTTCTTCTAGACTTACTACAATTGCCCATCTCTATAGCAAAAGTCCTAAGACTCAGCCAGTGCAGCTCTACAGCTACAGTAGCTAGTATCACTTTACTGTATACCTCATGAAAGATCAGACTCTGTGTCTGATGAATTCATCTGAATCTACAGTACTTAACGTTCCAACCCATGGACTGAGACAGTACTTTCTGACCCTGCTTTCGAAACTGGGCTAACCAGCATTCAGGAATGCCAGAATTTATTGGACAGTGGGAGATCAGATTTGAGAAAGACCAAATCTAGCAAGAGTTAAGATACTCAGCTGATGGAAGTGTTTTTGGGCCTCAGATTCTTACACTCAGACAGGTTGTTTCTATTTGCACTGGTAGTCTCATATGCCCTCATGAAAAGGGTTTGTAAACCCAGGCTTGCACATTCCCAGAGACAAGCTGTCTCTCTTTTGTTTTCCTGCTGAACTGCATTCCTCGTGGCACAGTAGCTCTCGTTCAACAAGAGTGAAGAGTACCCCTACCTTCTCTTTCCAGACCTTGAGCTTTCCCAGTTAATAGATAACATTAGAAGCCTACTTGGAGTGGGGTAGATCTCTTTTATTTCAAAGATACCTATCTTGATAATTTTTCTTGTGGATTTCAATACATATTTTAGGACTTGATTGCCATATTCTTCTGCAGTTTGGTGAAAGTCCAGAAACAGAGAAAGCACTACCTAAATAAGGCACTGGAACTGGACACAAACATTTGCATTTATGATCATTTCCTATGTCTTCATTTGCCTCTCTTTTGTTTTTCCAGCTTAAAACAAGTTATATCTATACTCTAGTGAAGAATCCTTCTCTGGTGGACCTTCACAGCATTTCAGATTGGAGGGAGTGTAGATGATCAGTAAGTTTTTAAAATTAGAATTTATAATGGAAATCTGAGCAGAAACCTAGTTAATATAACCCATTACAGTTCACACACATGGTCAAATTCTTCTGCTGTAAGAACAGAAGTATGAAACACTATTCCTTAGTAAATAAGAAAAATAAGTAAATAAAGAAAAAAAATAGTTATGTCCTTCTATGTTAGGAACAATGTCGTGCTTAAGTATTACCAGAAAAGTGCTAAATATCATGAAAATCAGTTTGTTTCCTAGGAAGTTGAAAGCCTGTTTTACCATATAGAAGACATTTAATGTTAAACGGAAATCAGACTCCAAATTCTACTCATTTTCTGCACAATTTTCACTGCTATTTTTGTTTTGGCAATTAAAAACTTTAGAGGAATGATAAAAAATATATACAAAGATGGTAAGAAAGTAAGGCATTATATTATTACCATTGCTGCAACAGGAGAGGAAAGTAAGCTGGTGAAATTTTATTTAAAAATTATTCAAAATTATTCCGTAATCAGGTGTCTTCTACACTGTGCATGAGTTGCCAGTGACTGACAATGATAAATGATATTCCATTTTGTTATTCAGTTGATTTAATGTGCTATTCACATATGAATGGCTTTATCTCCACATTATATTTTTGAAGTCCTTTGTATTGTTTAACTATTATTTAGTAATAGACATTTCCTGAACCGCATGTAAGAGCCACTGAACTTAATGTTTCTTCAAAATCCTAAGAATATGCAAGGTCCTTCACTTTTTATTTTTTCAAAGACCAAAATATAATTTTAAACCGATGATCCACATATTTCAGTTCAAATCCTTCAGTGAAAATATTCCAGATGTACAGTAATGCATTCTTTTTTATGCTTTTTAAAGTATACATGATTTAGCTACTGCTAGATGATAACAAAATATATCTTGAAGGAAAAAGGATCCAGAGTTCCACTGATGTAAATCAGAACAATCTTCTAAATTCAAACAGTCTGTGCAGAACCATGCAATCTGGGGATGTGACCTATATTTCATTTTTACAATAAGTAATTGATATAGCTACATTTTTGCTTATTACATTATTGGAGTCACTGACTTGTCTGATATTTGAAGTACTTTGGTTCAAGTTACTCATAAATTTGAGGAAGCTTATTACTTACCTGCAATTACAATTGCTGTTGATCTCTTTACATCACTTACTCTGATCTCAGATAGCTAGTAGTCCTTTGGCTCCAAGAAGAATCACACTTTTTTTCCTACATTAATTGCAGATCCTCATTAGTAGCAGCGGCTACAACATTTCAATATACCAGATATATGCCCAAACATTATTTCTCTAAAGACAATGACATTCAAAATCATATACATACTCATATGGACACACATATATCTTCTATTTTTCTTTGTAATTCTTATCTATCCTCTGTGTATGCCTAAGAAAGATTAATCTCTTTTTTCTTTCTTTTTTTTTTTTTCCCCATTTCCAGTTTAAAGTCTTTGTTTTTGTTTTCTCAGAATTTTAACTTAACCTGTATTTTCTAACAGGTTACAACATTTTCCTTCCCTCCCTCCCCAACCAGGGCATCTAAACAAATGCATTCTGGAATAAGCTGTGGTAACTGTTTGTAGGTGTGTTGGTTTTGTTTGGGTTTTTTTTTATTATTATTTAGAAACTCTGACAAAATCAACTTTAATGCATGAAAGAAACAGGAAAAGTCTATGAAGTTAATAGGCTCCTTGTGATCTTTCAAGACGATGCATAGATAGTATTGGCTTAGAAGCTCTTGTTTTATTTTCTCGTTTTTCCTTCCTAGGACCACAGTATAAAGTAAATCAAAGGAACTACACCAGATTATTGACACAGTTTTACCCACCAGCCTGGTGACTCACATTTCAAAAAGGTTATCAGATACTATTAAACAGCAGCTTTATATCTGTTCTGCTTTACCCCACTTAGTTTTAGCTGCCTGAAAGTTAGGCCTGTAAGATAGCCTATACTGCTGAATAAAAGAGGACTGGATAATTCCTTTGCCTAAAATAAAATGTCAGATGGGTAGGGACTCCATCAGGAAATGTAGGGTTAGGTTGAGGGGTAATGGTTTTAAACTGAAAGAGGGTAGATTTAAATTAGATATCAGGAAGAAATTCTTTACTGTTAAGGCACAGGAACAGGTTTCTCAGAGAAGCTGTGGATGTCCCATTCCTGGAGGTGTTCAAGGCCAGGTTTGATGGGACTTTGAGCAACCTGGTCTAGTGGAAGACATCCCTGCACATGGCAGGGGAGTTGGAACTACATGATCTTTATAGTCTCTTCTGAGATGAATGATTCTATGATTCTATAACTGGCATCCTTGATGCTTAAAGCCAGTATCCTCTGTGTCAGATTTTCACTGGTCTAAATGGAATAATCAAAAATGGAGTCAGGAAATGATCTAGACGTTAAGCAATGTGAATAGTAAGTGGTCAGCGCTGGAGTGCACTCCTTGACCTGCTTTTGTTTGGCAGTCAGTATGTGCCATATGTCTAAATGTTTTATGTAAACTCCCTCAATTATTAAGGTAGAGAGATAAATGTTTCCAGAGGAATATGAATTACATCCTAAATTAAGGATTTAAGATGCATATGCAGGTTCACCTTCTAGTAGCTACTCACTCTGCAGCTACAGAGGAATCTCAGATGATTAGTTTATCTAGAATCCTAATTTTACACAGTGAAAGTTCATATAGAATAAAAAAAAAATCCTTTGAATTAAGGATTTAATGAAAATTTCTTTATTCCTTCCTGTGGATACCAGGAAAAAGCCTGATAGAAATATAGTGTTTATCATATGTGAACATCTAATGTGTTTCGGGATTGATATTTGTATTTCTTTTTTAGTTTGATACTAGTTTTTTATTTAAAATATATGAAGAAAGTGTGCTCTACCCCTCAAGTTTATTATTCAGGTTTCATTTTTCCTATTCTTTCTTTTTTTCCCATCAAGACTCAAAGTACGTGAATAATTTTTTATTTCTTTTTAAGCATGAGGTTGGGTTGGTTTTTTGGTGTTTTTGTTGTTTTTTTTTGGGGGGGGGAGAAGAGTGTCCCTCACAATTATATTTAAAGATTTTCTTTGCCCTTATTCTTTCTCTGCTCTATTCATACTGAAGCCACAGATGCTGTTTCTTTTCTGTAAGATACACATTCAATAGTGGACTCTTTTTGTTCGCATGTACAAAACTAGCATTTTTTTAGGAATATTTTTATTCTTTATCTAATTACATTCTTTCTGATCTACCAGTCTGGATTTTTAAAAACTGTTCTTTCATGTTTGGATATATATATAATTTTATATTACATTACTACAGATTTATGTGGTGAAAGATCTTTATAAGTGAGTTTTGTCCAGACTGGCCAATGAGAATGACAGATGGCCTTCCCCTCCAAAGACAGGAGAGGAAGAGATAAGGAGAT
>VXBO01003062.1:136806-147497 GCA_013400135.1 Rhinoptilus africanus
TTTTTATTTTAAAAAAAGGAAAATATTCAGATCAGAAATAACATAAAACACAACTTACAAGTAAGATGAAGTTTAGTTTATATGTTCTACATAGAACAAATAATTGTAGCAAAGAAGAATTTTTAAAGTACATATAAAACGTGTACTTTATATCTATATAAAAAATAAACCTATATAAAAGTTAATTCTGTATTTTTCTTTAATGAAGCTTTTAAAGTACTAATTTACTTATTAAAAGCACATTTTCTTTTATAAATAACTTTAATAAATGTTCTCAGATTCTCAGCATCAACTTACATCTCAGTGAAATTACGCTTCTTAAACATATCATGAAATAAAAATTTCTTGTATGTATTACTATTGCAGTGTTGTGTAAGTTTGAATTTATCCTACAAAAAATAAGGTGCCCAAATCGATCTAAATGAAGTTACTGAGGGGTTAACAAGTCACTTATCATGATTTGAGTCATTTTCTGAGTCATTTCCTTTAAAATGTGATTTATTTATTTATTTATTTATTCTAAATAGCTTTAACTTCAAAACTGAAAAAGCTGAAAAAAATTTCCTGGTGTTAGGCGAAATCAAGTCAGGTTTGAAAGAAATTAGTAATTCAATTGCATGCATTGCGTTGACTTTTTTCATTTAAACTACCCTCTTATCCGCAACAGAAATTTCTTTTCTTGACGCAGATGAATTTTCCTTCAAATATCCTCGAAATATAGGACTATTATGTAAATCCAAAGTAATAAAGAATGAGAGATGATGTTAAGGCAACATTTAACACAAAGCCAGCTGTGGAAATGTATAGAAGAATGATTTATGTTTTAACTGGGAGGGGAAAAAAGGGGACATCTATGAAAACCTTAGATGTTCATCATTTAATGTAATATTACTAATATCAGTAGGTAAGGGTGACATTGATCCCTGCCACTACAATTGTAACTTCATCTGCAAAACACTGAATAACTAATATGACAAACATAAACATATTTCAGTACATTTTGAAAGCCATGCAAAGTACAAAATACATTTTTAATAAAAAATGAAAGCAGTAAACCCACGGTTTTTTTCCCTCACATACGTCAATGTATGCATTTTTTAATAATACCAAGGGAAATCTCTGGAGGGCAGATGACAAAAGTTTGTCTTGATTAGTTTCTTCTAATGCATATGTAACAACTTTATAAAACTAACAAAGATTAAATACACGTGTATCACTAGACCCTTGAAGCACTTCAGCATTTCCTCATGTAGACAAAGGCAGAAAATGTCTAATTTGAAAATTTTTGAGCATTTCCATGAAGTTTGAAAGAAATCACTAAACAAGCAAATTCCAATTATTTTCTGCATTTATAGGAGGTAGTTTTGACACTTCAGGATTAATTTACAATCATATTTCTGTACATCACAGATAACTTGTTATAATGCTGATAAAGAGATCTGTGGGGAGAAGACACTCTGGAATACACTTACAAGTTAATTTGTTGCAAGTTAAAACTGTAAAAACTAAAGAAAAATAAGTGTTCATTGATCAACACTTCCAGAATACTTAGGCTATTTGTAATTTTTCTGAAATATCACCTTTTGCAGATTTTTTTTCTTTCCTGCTTCTGTTTCTTTTGTCTTGTCTTTATCTTCAGTTCTTACTTTCAAATTCAATAAAATTTGTTTGACAGTTACAGTGAAGATGAAGAAGCAACAGTATTTAGATTTGGTTAGTTTATCTAAGGAGAACCACAAAATTAAAAAAAAAAAAAAAAACCAAAAAACCAAAAAACCAAAAAGTATTAAAAAGGAGAAAAAAAATGATAGGAAAAAGCCAATCTACCATCTTTGAAATTTCATGGAGGTCCTGCACGACCGGAAAAGGTCAATGTATTTGGTGCAGGTGCCCAGGCGCTGGCAGCAGGGGCTGCAGAGTGGCCCCTCTGAGGAGCAGTGGGGGCTGCCCCATGCTGGACACAGCCAATTCCATATTTGAGAAAGCGTGGCAAATGCTAAAGTGAGAGAGAAGGAGGGAACAACAGAGGAAAGAAGATAGAGGAGTAGGAGGTGCTCCATGTCAGAACAAGTACTCATCTGAAGGGACTGTGACCTATGGATAAGCCCCTGCTTGAGCAGATGCACCTTTGAAATTACTGCAGCCCACGGGAGGACCCATGCTAGGAAAAGCATGAAAAGGAAGGAGGCAGAGACAAACCACTATGTCCTGACCCCCACCCGCTGAGCTGCCTGTTGCCTTGTGGAAGAGATTGAGTGTAACCTGTGGCAATATAAAGGCTGGGGAAGAGAGTTGCTTTATCTCCACACATGAGCTTTTTCATTTTATTTTTTGCCCCTGTCCTGTTGAGGAGGGTGAATGGGAGAATGAATGAACGGTTTATTTCAGTGGAAATTCGAGCCTGTGATGACTGAGACTGAAGCTGATCTGGGAAGAAGGGGAATGTAGAAATCAGTTCCCTATAAAACACATAAACATCATTAGAACAAAGACTCTAAAGATCAAAAAAAATGCAAATAAGCATTTTGTTGTGTAAAAGAAATGAGAAGGAGGACATTCATAAAAATGAATAAGAGTGTAGGAGCACAAGAAATTTTGGTAGGAACACAAAATAAATAAAAGCTACCAAGTTATATAGTTGAAAAAAAAACAAGGCAGAGGCTTAGTTTTAGAATGTTTTATTTTACTAGGATTCCTCATGTTTTCCACAGCAGTGAGCTTTCTATTTGAGTTATGACTTTATTTACAGAAGGTAAAGATGAGGAGCGCACTCTAGCTCAGTAAATACTACTTCACCATTATCAGTAGAATGTCATAGACATTATACTGACTGATACTGAAGGGTCTTAGGGTTTGTATGAGCTTGACCTGGTCTGAGCTGCTTCTAGGTTGTAACTGTTCCCATACATACAATATGATAGTATAGATGTGATAGTGTGTATGATATATCATATGTGAGCCCTAGTTAATCACAGTGCATCAATACCTCCAAGCTGAATCAGAAGGAAACTATTGTGTAGCTTTGGATGGGAGCCCATGAGAAGGAAGAAGACTGTGAGAAGAAGAGTATAAAAAAGAAAAGCAAGCAGACTTTAGGAGTGGGGAAAAAACACTACTACCATGGGCATCAAAATCTTCTGAGCAAGGAAGCGGTGGTGCTGCTGAGTCATTGTAAATACTTCCTGTCTCCATCTTGCTTCCTGAAGAAGAATGAGACCCCTGACCTTAGGACCCAGAGGTATGGGTGGGAAAGTAAGAGTAACACCAGAAAAAAAAAAAAGGAGAAGATACTGTGAAAGTTCTGACAGTATTTTTTACCTTTTTTTTTTTTTTTAATGAAGCTTTTCTGTATTAATTAGATAATTTGGAATTCTAGAGCATTAATTAGACTAAGAAATATTTTTATGTATTTAAGTAGCAAGTTCCTTTTCGCCCATAATCAGATTTTCAGACTTCGAGAGTAATAATATCCACCAGTATGTTGGTTATGATACATAAAAACTCTGGTCTTATAAAGAAGCAAACAAACCTGATAGTAATAGGGGAGATTTAGAATATCACACCAAGTTTTCTATGAACCATTTTATATATGTATGTGTGTGTGTATATATATATTTGAAATGGATTTGTTTTCCTCCAAGGAAAAACTAATTCTAACATGGTTTTAGTAGGACTAGCTCATATAGTAAACACAGGAAAGCTACTAAAAGTGTACCTCTTTGTTGTCTTAATTTTTTAAATGTGAAATCAATCAATATTAATCCTGTTGACTACATGTAATTATTTACACATTTCTTTCATGAACTGATCTGCATTGCAGTTGCATATAAATTGTTTTCCAGCAATTTCTTTGTTGATAACTGAATGTCCTTTGGAAAGTATTGCTGATTATTGAAAGCACATTCTATTGGATTATACTTTCCTAGTGAATTTCTAAGCCTCTCGAATTTGCTTCTCTTTCATGAAAACACAAGAGGATTTGGGCATTCAAATATAAATTCCAAAATCTGCTTTTATTACTTAATTACTAGGAATTTTGTGGCTTTAATATATGAAAAACAATTTATCCTTCCAGAAATAATTACTTCCTTGAGGTGAAACTAAAATTTTGATTCAAATTTTGAGACTGAATTTTCTGAAGCTGCCATATTAGTCATATATATTAGACTGTGCCATATTTGCTCTGATAATTATATACTTAAATATATAACTCAAGATGCAAAGTTCTGCAAAGTGTAGTTATTAGAAAACCTTTTTTTCTCTTCTTATTGCATCATTTGTTCTCATTCTGTCTTATTTCATAGAATCATGGAATGGTTTAGGTTGGAAGGGACCTTGAAGATCATCTTGTTCCAACCCCTCTGCCATGGGCAGGGACACCTCCCACTAGACTGGATTGCTCAAGGGTCCATCCAAACTGTCCTTGAACACTCCCAGAGAGGAGGAATCTACTTCTCTGGGCAACCTGTTCCAGTGTCTCACCATCCTCACAGTGAAAAATTTCTTCCTAATATTTAGTCTGAATCCCCCCTCTTTCAGTTTAAAAATGTTGTACCTCATCCTGTTGCTACACCCCCTGATAAAAAGTCCCTCCCCATCTTTCCTGTAGGCCCCCTTTAGGTACTGGAAGGCCGCTATAAGGTCTCCCTGGAGCCTTCTCTTCTCCAGGCTGAACAACCCCAACTCTCTCAGCCTCTCTTCATGGGAGAGGTGCTCCAGCCCTCTGATCATCTTTGTGGCCCTCTTCTGGATCCGCTCCAACAAGTCCATGTCCTTCTTGTGCTGAGGACTCCAAAACTGAACACAATACTCCAGATGGTGTAGAGGAGCAGAATTTCTGAAATATATAGACAGGGCATTTAAACCTCTATATAAAAATTATCAAGGCTTAATCAGGTTGTGGATAATCTGTGAGGCAGTTCTCTCTAACATTTTTTCTATCATAAAGTAACTGAGCTTACATAGACACTCAAAGCATTAGAAAACTTTTTAGATAAAGAGAGAATTTTTATTGTTGATTTGGTAGCTTTCAAAGGAAGTTGAGCATAGAAGGCTGCATAGGATTTACCACATGCTTTGAGCAGCTGTAAAGTCATTAAAAACATTTAATGTGTACCTAAAAAAAAAAGTATAGACTTTTAAAGGAAGTATTCTTCCTATCATATTGGGGTTCAAACACTGATAGTTTCAAACCTTGTTATTCACAGGATCTTCTCTCAGAAGAAAAGGGAAAAAGTTTCAGACACTATCTGGTTAGGTTCACAGTCCTAGATATTCCTGCACACTCATTAAATCAGTGAGATTTTGAATATATGCAGGAACTCTTACTCTGTTTGCAGTGTCAATGACTACATAGAATCATAGAATCATAGAATCATAGAATCCTAGGGTTGGAAGGGACCTTAGTAGATCATCTAGTCCAACCCCCCTGCCAGAGCAGGGCCACCTTAGAGCAGGTTACACAGGAACGCGTCCAGGCGGGTTTTGAATGTCTCCAGAGACGGAGACTCCACCACCTCCCTGGGCAGCTTGTTCCAGTGCTCTGCCACCCTCAAGGTAAAGAAGTTCCTCCTCATGNTTAAAAACATTTAATGTGTACCTAAAAAAAAAAGTATAGACTTTTAAAGGAAGTATTCTTCCTATCATATTGGGGTTCAAACACTGATAGTTTCAAACCTTGTTATTCACAGGATCTTCTCTCAGAAGAAAAGGGAAAAAGTTTCAGACACTATCTGGTTAGGTTCACAGTCCTAGATATTCCTGCACACTCATTAAGTCAGTGAGATTTTGAATATATGCAGGAACTCTTACTCTGTTTGCAGTGTCAATGACTACATATTTCATCTCTGTGTTCTTTTCACATGTATTTTATCTTACAGTACATCATTTACCATCACTGGTGTGTGGTACAGTTGGATCTCACTAGTCAGTCACTGTTTTTAGACTACAATCAAAGACTGAATTAAAAGATATCTTACAGCTGACAGTTTAAATTTAGATTTTAATTTCTTATTGTTTTAAATTATACTTTATGAGGACCCAGAGCCAGTGTTACATGAAGTGTTTTTTTAAATATTTTTTTATAGACAGTTCTTTCTTCATTCTATTTATTTCTTCCTTTCTCCTTCAGTAACACTGACACACTGTTTCTCCTTCAAATTTAATCTCTTTTGTCTTTTAGATTATAAAGATTAAAAAATCTTTATTTGGGATCAATTACTTATCACAGAATAAAGCATAAAGAGTTGACTTGACAATAAACACATTATCAGCTTTTAACATTTATGTCTGAAGCAAACTTATGGAAACAAGGAATAAAAAGGCACATTTTGTTACAAGTCCAAAAGAGCAAGCACACAATGAATAGAAAGATCAATAGAATAATCAATAGATTCAGAAAAGGATGAAATAGAGAATAAGTTAGTCTCACGACTAATAAGCAGATGACAGTTCATAATAGCATCTCTAAACAAACACAATCAATGTTCTTAAATATTTTGTGAAGGAACAAATCTGGTAGCTGAATGAACATAGACTCATAGAGGCTGAAAGTAATGGCTTAAGTGATTGAGAAAATGGTTAGAGATGAGTAAAAACCACAAATGATAGTTAGATGATAAGCATCTTTCATATGATTGAGAAGACACAAAGTGGAGAATATTTGATCTGATTTTATTATAATGCAAATTGTAGACTTATTTATAGTGGGATATAACTGGACATCCTGCAAAATACCTACACATATTCAGCAGATCAAATATGAAAAGATATAACCCCACTAACTTCAGTAGAATTCCAGCTAATTTTTTAGGAAAAACGTGGCACTTTAAACATGATATTTTTTGTCTTGTGCAGAGTTTACTCATTATTACATTTAGATATTGAAGCCCAGAAGTTTGGGGTTTTTTATAAATACTATGAAATGTATTTATTTATATGTCATACTAAGATCTTCACAGTGATTTGGCCATTATTGATAGTATTTTAAAGTCATGCTGAACTGTACTTCTCTCATTAAAAAAAAAATAATTATTTTTCTTTTGTAAGTGGCATCATAGCTCTCACTCAGAAAATCTCTTTATTCTTCTAAGTACAAGAGGGAAACAGAATTTGTTTTACATACAGTGAAAGCAATACAGTACAAAAAATTTGATGTGATGTCGAGTTAATAATTTACACAGATCACGACGGAAAAGCACAACACATCTATTCAACAAACATCTTTATGAAAGAGCATAATACATCAGAAAGAAATATTTCTATCAGCTGCATGGCTACTTTCTATCTATTCAAAGGAAAGCAATATATACAGTACTCTCATGGCTCACACCTCTGTACACAACACATTATTCTACGGACATTAGTCTCTTTCATAAACCAGCACTCTCCCTGTTGTGACCAGCTGTTTGACTTTACCTGCTCTCTGGCTTCTTCACTCTGACCTCATTCTATAGTTTCACCTCTCTTTCTCTGGCCTTTACACTTTCTTCTTTTCTTGAACAGAAAGGTTTGTCAGTGCTGCAGGGAATTTTAGATTCATTTTTTGAAATGTATGATTTTTGAATGACCCCATATTCCCAAACTGGTATAAGAATTATCTCAAGTCAGTAGTATGTGGCAGAATGTATAGCTTGTTGTGTACTTTTTTCAATGCCTATAGTCAGGCAGATTTCCAATGCTTGCTGTGTGCCCCTGTCAATAACCGTAATCAGGCAGAGTCAGGACCTATCGTACTTTTTCCTTCACGTACTCGTGTTGATTTTTAAACTCATAGATAGTATAGGTTTTAGATAGATATGAATCTGCAAAATGTTGAATGTTTACTCTTTTTTATCACACTGAGGCAGGCAAAAGTCCTATGTTCACAGCTTCTCAATGGGATCAAGATGTAAGAAGCATTGGTCTTCTTTATGACATTTCATGGTATTTGAACTCTGTCAGGAAACAAAAATAAATACAGAACCAAATCCAACCCCGTATAGTCTCCAAATTCAGACAGAGACTTCCAGTAAAACTGAGTATAGTCTAGAAGAGATAACTAGAGAAAGGAACTGTGTTTTTATATCTGCAACTGTACACATCAAAGGAAAACTGACTAAGAGCATGTGCTGCTTTCGGCCAAGGTGGAGTTAATTTTCTTAATAGTAACTAGTATATGGCTATGTTTTGTATTTGTGCTGAAAACAGTGTTGATAATACAGTGCAATTTTTGTTATTGCTGAACAGTTCTTATACAGAATCAAGGCCTTTTCTGCTTCTCCCATCACCCCACCAATGAGCAGGCTAGGAGTGCAGAAGAAGTTGGGAGGGGATGCAGTTGAGACACCTACCCCCAACTGACCAAAGGGATGTTCCATACCACATGATGTCAGCTTATAAAGCTGGGGGAAGAAGAAGGAAGGGGGGGGACATTTAGAGTTACAGCATTTTGTGTTCCCAAGTAACCATTATGTGTGATTGAGTCCTGCTTTCCTGGGGATGGCTGAACACCTGCCTGCTGATGGGAAGTAATGAGTGAATTCCTTGTTTTGCTTTGCTTGTCTGTGCACAGCTCTTGCTTTACTTATTACAATGACTTTAATTCAGCCCATGAGTCTTTTCAATTTTACTTTTCTGATTCTCTCTCCAGTCCCACCATGGGGGGAATGAGTGAGCAGCTGTGTGATTCTTAGTTGCCAGCTGGGGTTAAACCACAGGCTTCTAACTCATCTATCTATCTATCTATCTATCTATCTATCTATCTATCTATCTATCTATCTATCTATCTATCTATCTATCTATCTATCTATCTCTAAAAACTGTATGTCTTTACTAGTCTTGCAAAGTAACTAAACTGAATGAGTCTGTTTATGTGGATAAATTTTGGCTAAAGTAACCCCGGAAAAAGGATTCATTATGATAATAATTAAGTCACAATATATTTCCAAAGAAAAATATTTTTTAAAAAAGGAAAAAAAAAAAAAACAACTCCAAGAACAAGAAGAAATCCAATCTAAGGAGAGAAATGAAATAATTAATGTATTGTCATAAAATAGCTCTGCAGTCATTCCATTCCCTGTGTTTAATACCATCTGATTTTTGAATAGCTATCAGTAAATTTCATATAGAATCATATCAATACAAGTACAAACAATTTAATATCAAGGGTAGTGTTAGAACTGCAAATACGATACCCTGTCAAAGAACTGACTGAGACAAAAATCAATAGGGATAGATACGCAAAAAACACTTGGACAATGACTATTGTCTAGTACAGCAAAAGGTTGGGTTGATGAACTCTATGTTACAAACAATTCCTGCCACAGAGGAGTCATTCTATCAAGTAGAAATGGTAGACAGGAGGGATGTGTGTTTTATTTTTTTATCTCTCTATCTATCCATCCATCCATACAAACATTTTATTATATGTATTTACATTTATATAAATCTGTTCTATTTTATTTCTCTACTTTTCAATGTTTGTATATACAACAAAAAACCATAATTAATCTCTATTAATCTTGTTTTCAGAGTTCATGATTCTATCCATTAGCACGAATAACTATGATCCTTTTTTGATACAATTTGTCAAATAGAATTTTTTTTCCTGAAGTGTTCCTGAGAGCTATCTTATATTCTAAGGTTTCTGACTCCTGTCTGATGCTTTTTATCAGGAAAGACTCTGAATCCCTTTGGAGTTGTTAACTAAGGATTACAGTAGAATTCAGATGTCTTTGAAGGATGGGCAGCAGCAATACCCAACATTTTGGCTGTTAGCATCTAATATACAGCAAAAATTTATTTTTTTTTTTTTTTTTTTCTTTCGTAATTCTTGAAGCAAGGACCTGGTAAGTGTTCGAAACAGTGCTCTGAAGAGTTACGGTCTTTTCTGTATTCTTGTCCTTACCAAACCCAAGCTATTTATTTTTGATTCACGGAACAGCTTCAGAAGAAATAGGCTCAAGAAGAACCTATTTCAACATTATTCAAAGTGAATAGTGTTCAAGGTAGAGAACTGTTTTGTCCTGTGAGAAATGTGGAATACATCATTTCCATGAAAGATCTGAATGTGGGGTTCCTACATCTGAGGCAATAGCTTTAGAATTATGAGGTTGTTTAAAGGCTTTCCAGAGCTTTATCCATCTTGGTAATAATGAACAGAGATAGTAGCTAAACAGTATTACTCTTTCTTAGCTCTTCTGTAGGAATGAAATCTGAGTAAGTATTTTTGCTTTCAGCTACAAAAATGTAAATAGAGAAGGAACTTCTTTGCATGATGTTGGCAAACATCAAGAGAGGTAATTTACAAACAAAAAACCAAACAAACCAAAAGAGGTAATTTAACAAACAACATTTCTTTAAGTGTATACCTAAATCCATCTATGTAGATTTTTCTGTTATTTCCAACATAACAATACGCTTATCAACAATGATCTCCACATGACCTATTGTTAATACAAGTGTAATTGACAGCCAACTGGAAAAGACAAGGGAAGGGAAGGGAAGGGAAGGGAAGGGAAGGGAAGGGAAAATGTGACAATAAGATTTGTGTATTTAACTCTCTTCAGATCAGGCAATATCACTCAGAAAGTAGACACTGTCTGAAAAACATGCTGTTAATTTCAGAGAGTTAGGTTTAATTGAAAAGAAAAGTTACCGAAAAGAAAATTGATTCTATTTTACCTCATACCAGTACGTTCTGTTAATTTCTT
>VXBO01003062.1:147772-158703 GCA_013400135.1 Rhinoptilus africanus
AAACATCAAGAGAGGTAATTTACAAACAAAAAACCAAACAAACCAAAAGAGGTAATTTAACAAACAACATTTCTTTAAGTGTATACCTAAATCCATCTATGTAGATTTTTCTGTTATTTCCAACATAACAATACGCTTATCAACAATGATCTCCACATGACCTATTGTTAATACAAGTGTAATTGACAGCCAACTGGAAAAGACAAGGGAAGGGAAGGGAAGGGAAAATGTGACAATAAGATTTGTGTATTTAACTCTCTTCAGATCAGGCAATATCACTCAGAAAGTAGACACTGTCTGAAAAACATGCTGTTAATTTCAGAGAGTTAGGTTTAATTGAAAAGAAAAGTTACCGAAAAGAAAATTGATTCTATTTTACCTCATACCAGTACGTTCTGTTAATTTCTTACATGCAAAAAGGTAAAAAAGCATTCAACTTGTTTTGTTAATTTAAATTGTATCTAATTACTGTCTCTTTATGAGTCACAAAAGTTGAGTTACATATTAGAGTTGGTTTTTTCCTCCAAACATTTTTAATTAAATTGTATCTTCTAATGGACAAAGGGCTGTCCTTTAATGCGTTTAAGGAATTGCTTCAGATATTTCCTTGTCATGTCTATAGTGCACAACAATTGATATCATAATCCATAAGAGTTTTATTAATTATAAGTTCATTGGATGAAGCATAAGATTCTTACTGGGTTTTGTTAGCATAAAGCATTCAATAAATCTACAGTATTCTTCACCTTTTAGTTACTGTTTATTGAAAATGATTTCTTGAAAAAATATGCTAAATAAACCTTTAGTCTGTCATAGACTAAGCACTGGCACTGTGCACATAATATTGATTATATTTAGTCATATAACCTTAAAGACTGAAATTAAATCATATGCTGGCAGTTGTTCAGAACACTTAAATCAGTTATTGTTGATTCTTCTTACTGATTATTCACAGGATCCTAGGCACTGTTTGGATATCCACTGAAATAACAGAAAAATATTGGAGGTTTCCTAGGAGGCTATGTTCTCTTCCTCTCCCTTCCTCCTCTTAAATGAAAAATCCAGCTTTAATTGTTTGTTGTTCCCTTGTGTTGAAAGTTTGACTCATTCAGTCTGCTAATAGAAATATAATCCATGAATAACTAGTAGTACCAATCTCAGTTTCTTTATATTGCTGAACAAAGC
The DNA here is from genome assembly GCA_013400135.1 of Rhinoptilus africanus. Lineage (NCBI taxonomy): Eukaryota > Metazoa > Chordata > Aves > Charadriiformes > Glareolidae > Rhinoptilus > Rhinoptilus africanus. The sequence goes on from VXBO01003062.1 coordinate 148,958, forward strand.
AAATGTACATAGATTTCAACCAATAGGAGAAAAGATTTCTGCCAGTGTTGACTCCTTATTAGAAGATTCAATGTGTTTTCTAAAGAAACAAGAAGTTGGTGTAAAGTGAGTTAATTAACATGTACAGGCTCTGCATTTTTATCTAAAAGATCAAATCACTGTTGGCAAATAGTTCACGCCTTTTAAAAATCTCCCTCCAGAAATGGATAGTATGTGGAGAAGAATAGACTTGTTTGTGCTAATACTCTATTACATTGTATATGTTGGCCAAAACCAGCGACTAGGACTCAGGGTCAATGTTTCAGTACCACTCTCTGTAATATTATGTGGTACTGTGTATGTTTCACATAAGAATACACAAGGATAGTATCAAAGTCATCAAACTGGAAAGAAATGAAGAGAGTAACAACACATTCTCAGTGACAGTCTTGTGAGCTGTTATCCAACTTGGCTACATACTGTTGGATGTCTTCTCGTGAGCAGTGTCCTTGATTTAGTCTTTTTCACTGACCCATGCTTCTGAAAATTAGCTATCCCAGTGATCTACAAACTCCTGACCCAACTCCTACTTTCATAGAACTCTTGCACCATCAAAGCCATCTGTCCCGACCTTCTGCCTCAAAAAGATTCAAACATGACTTGTGAGATTAAAAGAAATTAAATCAATGATCTATAGAAGGACTGGTTGCACATCCTGGAAGTCTGTAATTGCCTAAATGGATTGAGTAAAGAAGAAAATGACAAGCATTAACTCCCTAAAAGTCTTTGAATTAAAAATAAACCCTAACTTTTAAAAATATATACTCTTGATGATCCTCAATTTTTATACCTCAGAGCTCCCTAGAGAGAAAGTCAGAGCCTTTATCCCATTTTAAAGACTGAGGAAAGGGTAACAAGCTTGTGAGATTTTAAAAAGTAAAATTATTTATGATCCAATATGTTATAATAATATCTTTGCTATTTGTGTTATGTTGATAAATAGATGAACCTGTGTTTTATATTAATATTCCTCCTTCTTTGTACCACGGACATTTTTTATTTGGTTGATTGTTTTCTCAGTTCATTTTACACATTTAGCAGTACTTAGAGTCATAAAAATGCTGAGTAACCTATTTTTTTTCTCTCTCTCTAAACACCAAATTGAGCTTTGAATAAACAATTCAGGGTGTTTATATAAAGCCTTATTTGCTTGCTTGTGGTCTTGCTTATTCTTTAGTCATCAAAGTTAATGTCAGAGCACCTTCTTCACTCTCGGCTGTACTTTATATATGTCAAAAAGCACTTTTGATGGGATATAGCTTTATGATAGCTATAATACCTCTCCATAAAAAGGAGATCTATTCTGACAAACTTCAACATCTGACTTCCTCGTAAATAGTTGTCATCTTGGGTGAGATTCGTTTAATCTTTGGAATGTCACATTAGAATCTTCCGTAGACAATAGAAAGAATAAGTGCCTCAGGATGGCAATTTATAACAGTCCAAATAAGTACTCTAAATGAATCAGATGAAGTAGCCTCTGGAGAGGACTATAAAGCAATTCCATGGTGATATTTGAGACCACAGATTTAGACATCTATGTTTTAGACCTAGATGTCTTTTAGATGTTTGAGGTTTGTTGATACAACTTTCACCTCTGCTATCTTTATCTTTTAATAGATGCTTGAAATGAGACATTCATTTTAAGCGTTTTCACTCTGAAGGTCTTCAGAAGGACTCGGTTTCAATGACTACATAGGAAATATATGCATTTACTTTCAGAAGATGCACTTATTCTACCTAATATAGTTAAGTTGTCTCTCAGGAATATAAGTGTAATTTTTCCTCTGTGCATAGAATCATAGAATCATTTACATTGGAAAAGACCTTTAAGATCATTGAGTCTACCTGTACATGTGCATGTGCATGTATATGCATGTGTCCTTGAAGAGAAGGTGACTAATACATTCAGTATTTGACTGTACCCTAAATAACATGTTAGAAGAATTATTCACAACGAAATATAACTATTTATTTTAACAAAATATGGAAATCCTATATAATCAGGTTTTTTTAATAGTTTGAAAAAAATCATATTTATCATTACGACTAATTTATAAGATTACCAGTTAAATAAATAATGTACCTTCCTATGACTATACTTGAAAGTACTTCACGGTTGTGGGGTTTTTTTCCCCTAATACCTAAGGCATATAGAACAACTAATTATTGTCTTATTGCTTTTCATTAAGCCAAAGTGGGGGAAAAAATCCAGAAAAGTATATATATTGAGGTAGGGTGTGTTTTACATTGCAAATTATAGTTAAAGAAAGGAAATAGTTTCAAGAATATTGAAAGATACTGTGACATATCCAGATAGTTTGTACATAGCACACAAAAGAGGAGAAAGACTTAGGAACATAGAAAGTGAAAGTGTAGTATCAGTAATAAGAAAAATAGAAAGACTATTTTCAGAGGTTATTGAATTCAGGGATAACCTGAATATGTTTTGATGAAGTAATTGAATTCAAAATTCAGCCTTTCCTCCTCTTATAATCTTGAAACCTCTACTGTGAAACTTAGTTGATTTCTTTTGCATGATTATTGAAACCTAACATTTTCCAACAGCATCTTAAATGGTACTGAATGTTTGTTCTAAATTACGAGAAACTGAGTATGTTATTTCATGAATACAGAATTATTTTGATAAGGATCTTAACATTTTGTCCAACAAATGTAAGCATGAATAATGAAAATAAAAGATAAAATACACTTGATACAAATAATATATTTCATAATTTAGTTATCCTTTGCAGCACTAAAATCACACTGCTTATGTTAGCTGAATATGATACGTGAGTCCATAAAGTAGAAAAGTACTATTTAATTTTGCAAAAGGAAAACTAAAGGTTCAGAGATACTATTATGCCCCATGCAATGCTCCAGATAAGTGAATAGTACATTCTTTAAAGCCACACAAGAGACTGGCACATATTCAATACACTTTATAACCAGTAGCCTATGATGTAGAGGATAATATGCATAATTGCTGGTCTAGTGTTTTAATTAAGTAGTTAATATTCAAAACAGGGGTGCCATCTCCTTCTCCATTTATATATTTGAAGGAAAATAATTTTGAATGCTGGACTGTTTACTGAACTCAGTGCACTCATATTAATTATATGTTCCAAGGCTATTTCTGGCACATTGAATCAAAAATACTTGAGATCAGAGATCATGAATCCAAATAGCCATGAAGAAGTGATAGGTGCTGAAGAGTCTTGGTCTTTCTTAGCACTTCAGAAATAATGTACTTCTCATAACTCAGTTAAGTTGGGATCAACTCCAGATTCAGACATCAAATTTAGGTGTCTGCTCGGTAAGTTTGCTGTATAATGTGACAGTGTATCTAATGAAGATATTTGCAGTCAATAAAAACAAAAGAGTTGAGAAATTGATTGTTGTCATTGTAAACCAGACAACTAAATTTTGTCATGTGACTAGTCTCTACCTGCTGCAAAGACTAGACTCAGTTGACTTGAGAGGGAGCATAGACTTCAGTAACAGAAGCAGTCCACATTGCAGATACCTGAGTAGATCTATCTTTGTCTGTCTAAGGATCTACTATAACTTTAGGCACTGTGAGAAAACTTTTTTGGCTTACAGATTTTAGCCCAAAAAGCACTGTTCACCATAAGCCCTGTGAATGCTCCTATACAAAGTTTGTAAACATCCTAGGTCACACAAATGGCACTAACTTCCTGTACTGAGGTAACTAAGTCTCACAAATGGTGCATCAATGTAGATATGGATCTCAGTTCCACCAGAAATGCGTAAAGAAAGTTTTTGAGAAAAAGCCAGTGGAGGCCACATCAGTCTTGAGCATGTTAAAGATTTAGATATTGGTCACTTGGATTTAGGTTTGTGCTCTAAATTATCACTGTCTGTCATCAGATTTTTTGTTTTTTCTGATTTCATCTTTGATGTCTTTGGTGATGTACATCCTAATCCAGGGTGCCAGCTGCCATGGAGAGCACCATGCGACTGGGAAAACTTCTGTCTACATAAACCTTGAGTATGCACTTTGCAAAAACAAGAAGTTTGTGCCTTCTTGGACCTCCAGAGCTCTGGATGGACAGTACTGTAAAGCTATATTTAATAGGTCTACTGTCTTTCTCTTAGAGTCACTTCTTTATTATTACCTACACTATCCTACAATTAGAATTATATTCACTGAAGCATACTTTTTAGTTGTTTTAAATTATTGCCAATCTTTTATTTTTCAGAACATTTTCACATTTTTGAGAAATCACCGTGGCATTCTACGCTTTTAGTTTACATGACCTAAAGTTCCTCTGCTCCCTTTATATGGTATTTGGCAGTGAATATTGAACAGTGAATATCATATCTGGTTTTGGAAAAAAATACCAAAAACTTTTGAGAATGGGAAGGTTAGTTGGTGAACCTTATTTGTATTGTGTTGTAACATATAATTTATTACTAAGCATTTTCTGTATTGGCTATTCTCTAAATTCTGAAAAATGTTATTTTCTTTTTAATGTCTTTAACTCCAGCTTTCTACAAACCTATAAAATGTGAAGGCTGTATCTTGTCAGCATTTTTGGCAGGCATATAAATGCTATTGAAATCAATTGGCATCTTACAGAAAAAACAATTGGAGGACAGTGGAAGTTAGTGCACATTAAATGCACTATATGAATTTATATGACAATGGTTACTCTTCAGTAATTATCTATAAATCGTCTTTGAAATCGGAATGAACTGACTCTCACAAAAGCACAGGTTAAAGCCTATGACAAAGTCTGTATTCACAAAAGAGCATTATTTAGTTAGGTTCCCACATTCATTAAGGTTCCTCGCTGTGCTTCAGGTTGTTAAATGACTTTAATGTCATTTACCATTTAATGTTAAATGACTGTGATAAAATCTACACATTATCTTCATGTATGTATATGACTGGAGTAGTGTGATCCTGAGATTCCACATTTGGTCCAGACCATGTGTCCACACTCCTCCTCCCATGGCGTTTATTTAATTTGAAGTGGCTCATGCTGGCTCATGGTCATCCTGTTGTCCACCNTCACCAAGACTGTCTCTCCCTAGTGTCTCCGTAGGTCTTTGATTTTTGTGACATTTTAAATTATCTTCTTTAATTGGAGCTGGAGAGAAAACTGAGGGTCGATCTGGTTGAAAACTGCTATGGCAGCCCAGTATGGTTTGAGGATTCAGTCTCATTTCCTACTTGCAACATATTGGTGATTTTTTCCTATCTAATGTCAGTTAAATGCAGAAGTAAAATCAGCAAAAAACAGTTAAACATTTCATCTTTCCCAGATAATGAAAAAGGAATAAACTGTATCTGCTGTTGCCTTTTATATTTCAAAATAAATTATCTAAAGTCTTTTCATGGATTTACACCCTACAAACTCAGGAACTTCCTCAAATGTCAGCAGATATGGCAAGAATTTAAGAAACTGAAATTCATTTAATAATAAGACAGTGATATGAATGACTGACCAAATGTATCTTTTGATATGCTTTTTTTTTCCTTTTTATCAAGGGTTTTTCTTTATCAAGGGCACTGTGTACTAAATATGTTTAGACATGATTTAGAAGAGAAAAGAAATTAAATATGGTTGATTCACAGGACTTTTTCTAAAACTCACACATTTCATGAAGTGTATTTTGAACCAGTTGAACCTGATACCGATTTAGATTTTTGTAGTGTTTTGACATTAACATGTACAGTCATCCTTCTCTTTGAAACACTAGAAGCCCTTTCCATCCCCTAGGAAGAGATAACAGTCTTTTTCTATAGTAATAATTAATTCTAGAGTAATTTGAAGATTTACTCCTTGCACCAAAAGCTGAGAATGGAGTTGTATTTGTTCAGCTGCATGGATCAAGCTTTCTACAAGCCTTTATTTTTTCCAGAAATAAAGGCTTTGTTATTTTTCATTTATATAAGTGGCAATATGGTTTTTATATTGGTGCTATTATTGGTAGTACTGCAGGCCTCCAATCACAAAACAAAGATCTTTTTGCATTCTGCAAGGAACCGTTTTACCCCAGTCAGATGAAGAGAACTTGAATGAAAACAGTTTAATAATTCTCTTCTCAGGGATCACTTTAAGTTTCTTTGGAAATAAAACTTATTTTAGATTTACAGTGCTTGCAAATAAAATATAATTTGTAAATATTCACCAATACCTTCAACACAACACATAGGTATTTACATAAGCAAAAGTTTGACGCTTATGTGGAATAACTTTCATAGTTTTGTAATGTATCTCATGCTGTAAACATATTAAACAACCATTTGTAGCTGATAGAAAATGTTATCACATTAATATGAAATGTCACCACATTTATATGAAATGGGTTAGAAAATCACTGTCAAATGATCTTCGTTTGCAGTTCACTAATCAAAGGGTGCATGTATTTTTGAAATTCTTGGGCATGTGATTATGTGCTTCACAGTTAAAAAAGATTTTCTCTAATATCTCTATTTAGTTGCTAGGAAAAAAAAATCTATCTTCTTAAGCTTTCCTATGCCTCAGGCTTTCATATATATCATCAGTCCTTCAAAAGGAATTGCTTTTGGGCTCCAAAGCCTGGTTCAATTTTTTTTTTTTTTTTAAATGCAGAAGGGGTATAAACTGTGACTGTTCATCAATCTCATAATTTTCATGTAATATTTTCTATGTTTATATTTATAGAAGAATTAACTTCCAGTGCCAATAACTTGGAAAAATGTCTTTCAAGCTTACTGATTCCTTCTTTTTGACTTGGTTTCAGTTCACTGTTTTTCTTAGTAATAATCCTGGTTTATGAAAACTTATTTGAATACGTATCAAGGAAGCTGACTGTCAATCCCTATGTAAAGAAACCTTTTTGCTGTAAAAAAAAAAAAAAAATCAGCAAAAAATGAGCTAACTGTAAAATACCTGTATGGAAAATGACCAGAGAAACATTATAAGTATTATACTTGGACAGTTACGTTAGTAGGCACTTTCTTACAAAGCTAGTTATTGATTTTTACTGGAGATGAGCACAACAGTCTTCAGGGATGTTTCATGAGCTGAACACATATATTTGTTAAAGAGCAGCTTGCTTAAATAGACATAGCATAAGGAGGGAGTTTCATCATCTAATGTTAACTTCTTTGCCTTAAAATCAGGCATCTAATTCACACTAGTCATGTAGGTCTGCATTTATAGTCAACATACAAAGTCTAGCACTTAATTTCTTTTTAAAAAATCTCTGTAATGGTTTTAAGGAATCACTTTAAATTTAGACATTAGTTGATTGGGCTTACATTTTCTGAATATGAGATTTACTTCAGTTCATCTTAAGAAGACTGTCTGGTCTATGCTTTAGTTAAGAAATTCTCAGAAAAACACTAGCCTGATCTTTGGCTCCATTAATGGGATTAACGAAATTAGTTTTGTGATATTATGATGAGAAGCGTCTTGCATATAGTAGTGCTGTAATTTCCTCATAAATAACTCAGCTTTGAGGAAAAAAAAGAAGGAACTTCCTGAAATAAGTTAGCCGTGTTATCCTTTTATGAAGAGAAAGGGAAAGGATAGCCATGATTGATCCAAGTCTGCTTAGATATAGCTATAACACACACAAAAAATAAATTATTCTCTAATATGGATTAATCTTTGGCAAATGTAGTAATATTTTTTCCTTTAATAATTGTAGATCAAAATTTTTACATTATTCACAGGATTGTTAAAACATGTTGAGTTTTTAAATTTTTCTATTAGTTCTGCTTAAATTAATTTCTGTAGTCTTCTGTTAAATCCAAATGTTTGCGCCCTGATCTACAGTTACATGCATAGAGCTACTGTTTTGACCACAGCAAAAACAGCTGGCTAGTAAGAGCTGCTAGAATATATTTGCTAGAAGATACAGTACTGCCCTGTGTAATGCAGCTATCAAATAATTTCCCTCATTTTTTTATGAAAATATGATCTGATATCCCAAGAGAAATTATTCCGTGTATTATTATTGTATATGATAGTATTGTCAGTCATCCTACATTAATTTCAACATTCTGAACTAAGATAAATGTGTATGTGCATGTGCATGCAATACATACTATTTTTCAGCATCCAGTATTTCTCCTTTCAGTAATATTTGAAACCACATACAAAATATTGCATTCAGAATCAGTTAGGCTCAAAATAGTGAGGATTCTTTCAAAATCAGAGCTTTTATCTAAACACTACAAAACAAATAATAGAAGAAAAGAATATTTAAATAAAATCTATGCTTAGTTCCTGGAGAAAGATATAGAAAACACTGTCAAACTTGCTTAGTCACTTGAAAATACTTTAGACCCTAAAACTGAAGATCATGTGCATGTATGTATTTACAGCTGCAATATATCTAGGTAAAATACATACCAAATGCAAAAGAGAAATAATGTATTCAGTGTGCTTAGAAAAAGCTGTACTTTGAATTTTTTGAGTCTGTGCTGTGTTGTTTCATTTACTTAGCTTAAAATCAAAGACTTTTGAATATATTTTCAAAGAGAACATTTTCTAAGAGATCAGGAGACCTGAATTTAAATTTCTGCAGTTGCATTCCTCACATCCCAGGAGATTACCGCCGTCACCAATCCACCAGGTATTTTTTTAAAAAATATGTCCTTCTTATCTCCCACTGTAACCAGGCATTGCTATGTGCTACTAGGAGTGCCAGAGACATGGCAACAGAGCTAGAGCAGATTACAGAAGAGCTGATTATTTTAAATGCTGTAGCCAAAACAACACGGTTGTATATGTAAGTTTGAAGTAGACCAAAAAAACCAGATTAAATTAATATTTTTTGTATTACATCTAGACATAAGTAAACTAAATTAGTACATTAAGCATTTTGTAACTCTGTAACAGTCTGTAGCATTTTGTAAAATATGGAATATGTGCAATATATAAAATGTTGCTTCAGAGGAGACTTGCAGTGTAGGCCTTCAAGCAGGGTAGAGGAGAACATATGCAATAGTAAAATCTGTGAGAGAAGAGCAAAGGATGTAGAGTAAGCAGGAAAAGTGTTTGGCAAAATGATAGCAAGTCCAGGTTCCAGAAGAAGATCATCTTTGCCTTTAGCATGTAAAATCTTAAAACAAGTGTCTACTTAACACTACATGAATCATGGTCAGAAAGTATCTACTTCTCTGCAATGGAAGAAAGAAAGAAAACCAAAGAGCTCAGATTTAGACATCTATTTTTTTGATACTTAATGTGAATATCATCTTTAGTTTGGAATTTTCTTAGATCAAGTTCTGCCATTTTCAATTATTTGTTTCAGGCTTTTTTTTGTTTATTTTTGTGTAAGTTACATATAAATGAGAACTCTTTTATAAGGAGACTTTCTACACAGCAGTTTTCAGTTGAGGATTTCAATGTTTTTCTAAAGACTGTACTTTATTATACAGTTTGTGTCATGCTCATGGTTACTTCACATTATAACAATTCTCCTTCCTGCTCCTGAAATGTCCAAAAAGTATTAATCCCTTTACTGTAGTGCTAAGCTTTGTTGCTATTCATGTGGGAAAAAATAGACTAATAGGAAAGAAAAATTCTACATTGTCATAACTAAAACGGAAACTAAATAATAATATGTAGTTTGAACCATCCTGGTTATAGATTTTTTTCCCAATTTTTTTTTTTTTTTTTTTATATAACAATGACATAAAACTAAATTATTCACATTTATTTTCTTGGGGGGGGTGG
>VXBO01003063.1:0-22055 GCA_013400135.1 Rhinoptilus africanus
GTGGGGGCGAGGGGAGGCGTCGGGGGGGTTGTGTGGGGGGGTGCGGAGCCAGGTCGGGGTTCCCCCGCCGGGACGGTGGCGAAGGGCGCGTTTCTCTCCTCTGCGTGCGGGAGTGAAGCGGTCTCTCTCCTTGAAATCCAGGCGCCGCCGGGAAAGGGGCTTTCCGGAACGTGGGTTTTTTTTTAATTAAATATCGCTCTTAAACTTTTTCCGCCACAAATGACGTCCACCCTCTTCCCACGCCAGGACTTAGAGAGAGGGGAAAAACTAAGGCCGAAAGAATTTAGGATGCACCCCCAGGGGTTGTTATGCCAAGGTGAGAAGTGCCGGTTAAAGTGGTTTAGCTGTAATGATCGACGAATATAAGCAAAGCAAGGTTGATGGAAAGGGGTGATACACTTAGGTGTAGTAAGGAAAATAAGCTTTTTGAGCTTCTTCTGTTCCTTAGAGGAATATTCTGCTTTAGTATGAGGGAACCTGAGTACTGGTAAGTTTTTGATGGCTTCAGATACGTGTATGAAAGTGGTGATGCTAGCAGTTAACTTTGACGGCCAGTTTAATCTTACACCTTGTAATACTATGTGTAGGAACTTTATTGAAGATCTTTAATGCTGTAGATAGCGAGTTAAGCCTTGTGCTATAGCGAGGCTTAGATAGTCATAGGCCACTTATTTACTTGGGTTTGCAGAAGATCACTTGCAAAAGTTCAATTCAGAAGCAAGCCAGGATAGCATAGGTAAACACACAAGTGAGAGACCTTTAGGATAAGAATCTCTTTGTGCACTTATTTATGAACAATCCCTTACGTGCTCCAATTTCCTCCTTTTGCTATACAAAGGACAAAAAAATATTGTTGTGAAACAATGTTTGTTATCTGAAGAGTTACCTAGGAGGGCGATAAGTGCTAATTAGTTTTTCTGTAATACATCATCTACCGTCTTTGCACATGTAGTGCACGCCTTATACCTTGAGATCAGCATTTTAATGTGCTTAAGTTCTGTCAATAGAATTTTTGCTAACGTTTTCCACAACACTGGGAGTTTTAAGATAGTCTTTAGAAACTTTCAGCACTTCAGCATTTAATTTTTTTCTTGTTGTATCAGAGAAAAATCATTTGAGATTTCTTTTTTTTTTTATACTGGAATGGGCAATGAGCAGATGTAGGTAGTTTCATGTAGTCTTGTTGTGAAGACTCAATGTTGGTATGGCAGGAGTTCCAGTTGATTATCTGAGGTACCTTCTATCTCCCAACCTCATATTTCTTTTTCTGATACATTTGTGTTCATGCTTCTGTCCCATATGCTTTGTGTGTGGATAAATGAATATCTTTAAAAGGTATACTTAGCTTCAGATGTTCTACTGTGTTTTTGCAGTTCTCAGTGTATATTACAATAAACCCTAAAGTATTGTGATAAAAGGATGTGTTTTGTCAGATTAAAAGAATTCTGATGTATTTTGACAAGTTCTCTTGCACCTAGAAATGTTTAGAATTTAAATTATCTTCATTATGGGGTAGTTTGCATAACAGTAGTTTTTGATGAATGCTTATAACAAGAGGGCAGAAATCCATGCCCTATGAAATTTTGCAGTATGTTAGCAGCCCAAGCATAAAAGCTAGATCTTTTATGGTATGTTAGGAATAAACCAGTAACACCCCTCTGCCCTTTTTTCTTTTTTTTTCTCCCTTAAAACTTTCTTGGAGATTACTGACGAGGAAAGTTTCCTTAGGTAGACAAAGAGCATCTTACCTAAGATCTTTGATACTCTGTACACAGTATCCTACGTCATCTCTTGTGTATCTTAACTAGCATCACCTGTATTATACCTTCCTGTCACACTTCAGTGTGCCCCTGAATGTTTGAATTTTAGTGCCCGTGAGTATGGAATGGTGAATCAGCTGATTTGGACATCACGCCCTGCCAGTTTTCCCTCATGTTTCTTCTAAATATGCTTCAGTCCTTATTTATAGTAATTATCTTTTGATGCATACCGCACAACGAATACTAAGCTGAAGAGCAATGTTTTTAAACAAGTTATTGTATAGGCTGAAGAATAGGACTAGAATTTAGGATTGAACAGTAGGAGGCTACTGTTTTAACACACAACAGCCTTTGTTTACTGATGAATTAGTATACAAATGACACCCAGAAAATGTCACATTTGACTTCTAAACTAACCTAGGAATTGTGAAAGCATTTGTGTTATTTGCCCTACATTTGCAAAAAATTAGTAGCGCAGAGTACAGAAATGCCACCAGCTGAAGCATACAAAAGCTATGTGTACATTTTGCAACGAATCAGTTGGAAGCTGTTGGAGTTTCCTTAGACCAGAATCTGAGATTTTAAAGAGTTATTCTGTGAGAGCAAAGAATCTCAGTTCTTGAAATGTTTGCATGGATTTAATTTTCATGTGCTAACCAGAATAAAGCAATGGGGTTCTAGAATTTCTACAGTGGTTGCATATGTTCAGTTAAATTAGCTTGTGTCCTTCAAGTCTATTCCGGTCTCATCAACATACAAGGAAATGATATTCTGGAAATTCTGGGAAGCTTGGGAGATGAGCACACAGCTTCGGGAGTGAGGTGAGAAGGTCATGAACATGCTTCACTTGTTTTTTTTCTTGCATTTGATGCTCAAGAGAAGCAGAGGAGGGAAGAGATCAAACTAAACTTGCTACACCATAGTATTTCTTCTTAGAGTTGTAAGGCAGGGAGCTGAGCTACCTAATTGGTAATGCCACATAAGCTTCTTGAAGGAGAAATGGAATCGTGAATGTACTTCAACAAAAATTAGTGGTTCTTTGCAGGAGTCTGAAATAGTCAGGTCAGAAATGTATAATAAAAAAAGGCAAATGCTTGAGCGTTCAGAAAACTTGGGTTGTTCTCTTCCCTACTGCTGCATTGGTGTAGTCTTGGTGAAGTCAGACGGGGCAGCTATGAAATGGGGAAAAATAATTAAAACATAGGTAGTTACCACGTATCTTCAGAAATCTGACTGAGTCTCTTTCTTCATGTTGTCGTTTATATTGTTTTCATTATACAGAAGGTAAATATAGTAACGTGTTTTGTAATAAATAGTGTATTGGAAAATACATTGTAAGAAAAGAATTTCTAGTGAAAAAGCATACAGGTCACTTGACTTTCCTGTTTCTATCTAACCTATTATTTAATACTTATTTAATAACCGGTTTCCCAGGTTTCTTGTTTTTCTTTCCTTCTCTCCTCTTTGGTTGCATTGCCTCTGTGATTTTCCTGTGTGCTCTGCCATCCATATTTTGTCAGGACTAAATGTACGCTCCTAATAGTATGCACAATTATCTTTTTTTTTGGAAATGACACACTGCTGTATAGAATAGAAACTGAGTGAAAACAAACTGTATCCCTTGCTCACATGTCAAAAGTATCATAGAATACAATGTATGATGTCTTTTCCTTAAAAGCAAGTAGGTTTTCTGCATCTTTTACTTTTGGCAATAGAATGTTGGTTTTGTTCTATATTCGGAACCAAACTTGGATTCTGGAATAGCAGTATAAATTTTACTCTTTTTTTTAGTTTATGTTCATTTATTGGATTTAAACTGAGGACTAACATTGGCATACTTCTCCCTTTGATGTTTATCCTTTTAATGGATTGTTGTATTTATCATCATTCCAGTTTTATTTTGCTAAGCTGAGTAAGCGAGACTAATTTCACTTTTATACAGCAGGCTCTTTGGTCATACCAGTAGCTCCATTCTGTAGTTCTTGTAACTAGAAATTCTTGACAGGAATTCCGAGTTGTGTGTGGTATTCCAGAGAAGTTGTTGCTCATGTGCAACAATGTTTGTATTTCCCTGTCTGTATTGCAAAGAAATCCTTGATGTGTATTTGCCTTTTTCCCCCATGCCTTTTTTTTTTTGCCCCTAGAGAGCTGCATCAGTTTATATTTGATCAGAGAATGAATATACTCCAAAATAACAAGCCCTGATTACATGAAAAAGTTTTGTATTGGTCCCTACGTGCAGGAATCTTTCATTTCATATTATTTCATTTCACACGGCTTTTAGTACGCCATTTTTCAAGATCGGTTACTTGTGTGTGTGATACTTTGTTCCCCTTTAGTTGCAGTGCTTTCCACTTCTGTCTCATCTAAATCTACCTATTATTTTCTGGCAGCATTGTTAAAAAAAAAAGTTCAACATAATTTTTGGAGGAACTAGTAGGTTTTTTCTAGTCCAGTTGTTTCATGTTTGCAACATCGTACTGTATTCTTGTAGAAAGATTCTTTCTCATTTTAAGGTTACCCTCATATCGCGCTTAACTTCAGATGATAGACTGAGTCCAAATTGCCTCTTGTTTGAGTTTCCTTTTTTCAAGGAAATGAGTGATTCATTTTTTAGGTATTGGATTAGTCCAGCATGTCCTAAATCTGCTAATGCTTACTGCTCTTTTATCCTGTTTTCCTTTTTAAAACAATTGAACTCAGACCACTGAACCTGCTTTTTTTTTTTTCTTCTTTAAGTGTTAGCTACTGTATTTTTTTTCTCTCAGAACATTTAATTTGATTTTATTAAAATGCTTATTGCATTTTTTTGGGATAGCTCTAACATTTTGGGGTAGACACTTTTTTTCAGTTCCCCAGCTTCAATATATTAGCCTCCTCAAGTACTGTTTTTAGTGGCATTATTTATATTAGAAATCAAGGCACATTTTATTGTCACCAGTACCTCCACAAAATGGTATAAATTCTGTGGGTTTTTAAATTATTATTATTTATAAATCTGGAGAGGTTTCACTGCTCTTCTGGAATGTAGGGAAGGGCTTTGTGGCTAGGGACAGAGGTAGCACGAGTGATCCTCTTCTGCAAAGTAGAAGTAATAATGTAAGGTATCATTTCAGTTTCTGAGCAACGCATATTCTCCAATAAGATGCTTGATTTCCATTTACAAAAACTGCTGAAATAGGGTGAAAGATCCTGTCAGTTTTGTGCTGCAACTGTTACAGCACCCAAATGAATTTCTTTGGATGAGTTCCTGAAATTACTTCAAATTACGAAGGCATGTAGCATTCCATATTAAGGTTTCTCTATGACAGCATACACAAATTAACTCTCAAAGAGCATTTTTGAATGTGCCTTATATTCAGGAACTTTTCAGGTGCAAGGGTACAGGTGAAGACGTTCCTCATACCAGTGGGGAAGGGAAATATTTTATAAGATACTTCTGTAGAGTTGGGATAATTTTCAAAGGCAGCAGTGTAAGTGGAGGATGCTTTTTGCTCAGTTCTCAACAGACAACTAAAAACTACTGGTTACACATGTGTAGTTTGGTTAGGTGTACATAACAAAGTGCCTTCTTGTAAAAGCTTGAGGAATCATTCAGACTGTTTCATATTTCTAGTTATGAAAAATGGGAGATGGAACAAATGAGCACAAAAGTGCTGTTGAGAAGTGAAGCTATTGGCAACAGCAAAGAGCTTCATCTTCTGAAGAGATGGAGAGATCTCTGTCAAACTTCCTCCAAATATTGCAGCCCCCTCCTCAACTTCCTTACGTTTTTGCCTAAGCTTTTACCAGAAACATAGGAGGGAGGGGATGGGGAGGTGGTCTCTGTTCTGTTTTTTCACACCTCCCACTTCTGGGGTCCTTCTCTAGTGAGTAATTGCAGTTCCTGCCTCTGCTGTTGCTTGTTGCTTTTCAAAGCAACAACATGGATTGTCAGAATTCTTAACAGTCTCTTTACTGCCCCTGACCCTGTATATCGGCTGGGAAACCACCCAGGATCACTGGTGCTGTTTTCCTGAACCCATGGGTACACAACAGTAGTTCATTGATTTGTACAGGTTAACGTTTGGACAGTAGCTATTGACCTGAAAGGAATTTTAGGACAGCAGGTGGGTGAGTGGAATTTCCCGTCCAAAGTTTTCTTTTCCACAGCAGAGATGCAGTTCAGCATAAAGAAACATATGTTGTATCTGAACATACTGGATTTGTTTTGCAAATATGTGCTTCCATGTCTCTAACTCTTTGGTTTCATTTACATGGCGAAATTCAGCAAGCTGGATGTCAGTCTCTAAGCTGTGGAAGCTCTTATTTAACTTACTGTGTGCATGCCTACATTAAATGTCTGAAGGAGATTATCGAGGTGACATTGGTGGCTGTGTCAGGAACTGTCAATCTTCTGGGAAGGACAGGTTGGAGACTGGGTATTTAGTGTGTACTGATTAGACTGATCCCTGAGCCTTCTCTTCTCCAGCCTAAACAGCCCCAGTTCTCTCAGCTGCTTCTCATATGACAGGTGCTCCAGTCCCTTGGTCATCTTTGGGGCCCTTGGCAAGACTCACTCAGTCTGGCGTGTACTGGGGAGCCCAGAGCTGGACCTAGCGCTCCAGATGTGTCCCACTAGTGCCGAGTGCAGGGTCGGGATCGCCTGCTTTGATCTGCTGGCAACACTCCTCCTAACACAGCCAGGGTGCTGTTGGCTGCCGTTGCTGCAAGGACACGTTGCTGCCTCATGTTCAATGTAGTGTCCCCCAGCACCCCCGGGTCTCTTTCTGCAAAGCTGCTTTCCAACTGGTTGGCCTCTGGCCCACACTGGTGCCTGGGGTAATTCTTCCCAAGGTACAGAGCGTTGCATTTGCCTTTGATGAAATTCATGCATTTCCTCTGCCCCTTTTTCCAGCTTGTCAAGGTCCCTCTGAATGGCTGGACAACCACTCCTCTATTCACAGAACTGAACTGTTCTCTGATTTTCTATTTTTTTTAATGTAGACAAGCCATTCAGTCTTTTAAGTGCCTTTTGCCATGTGGCAAAACTTGCTTTCTTTACTTCCCCAATACTGTTGAATGGATGGTGTCCGTAGTGGTAAGAGTCATAAGGCTCTTGAAATAACTCTGGCTTTATAGTCAAGGGTCTTTTAAAAACTATGGGGAGCAACTTCTGTACAAAGTAAGCTGAAATTTAGAGATTGTTGAATATGGTAGGGGTCTCGGAATAGATAAGTTTCAAAACGCTCATCAACATTGCATGCTGTATATTACCATATTCTTTTGTGAAGGGTGTTTATGATAACATAAAGGCTAGTAACTAAAGCTGACCTAAAAAATTGTACTACTGACTGAAAATATTGCTGCTTGTGTTTTTTCAGACGCTCCTACTGCAAAAGCTGCTGTTGAAAAGAAACAAATTTTTTTTATAAGAAGAGAATGGGTAAGTTCATCATCTTAGAAGTGGGGTTTTTTTTGTTTCCTGCAACGTGAAGCATTTTCTCCTTTAATCCTTAAGGCAAAGTGGATTGTTACACTTTAAATGTTGATCTTGTCACTGTTTTTCTTGTAGCCTCGAAAGTTAGTGGAACTTCCTACAAATGTTTTTTAGTAGGATTTTCTCAAGTGATTGTTCATTTGTCAAGAGACTTATTCATAGTGAGACAGAGGGGAGAAAGGAACAGAAAAAGCACAGTCAAAACTGCTGTGGGGAGAATTTCCAAATTTCCTTGGGTCTAGTACTTCTGCACTTTCCCTGTTTTCCACCAAAGGTCACAACGCGAGGTGTGTGCT
Source organism: Rhinoptilus africanus (assembly GCA_013400135.1). Lineage (NCBI taxonomy): Eukaryota > Metazoa > Chordata > Aves > Charadriiformes > Glareolidae > Rhinoptilus > Rhinoptilus africanus. Next base: position 7,536 of record VXBO01003063.1, read on the forward strand.
AACAATGTGTGGTTCGGGGTCTGGCTGGACAGTGGGGGAGGATGAATCATATTTCGTGTCATTTCTTCAGTACAGGAATGCTGACTGCTGTTATTCTTACCTGTGCTCCAAAAAACATTCTTCTCTATTGCAGTCTGTATTTTTAAATATTAAATGAGTATTTAGGTAACTTTTAGTAAGTACTAGTATGATAAACATAGCAGTAGCCTTATGGAGGGAAGCAGCAGCATGTTCAATTCACTTGAGAATATCTAAAGGAAAATTTCATCCCTAGTTATATTTTAGAAATCATGTCAGAATTCAGTGATGGAGAAATGATAGAGGAGAGATTTTACAAGAAGATTCCTACTTTTTGCAAAAATTCTTTAAAACATTGCTGAGTGCGTCAGAGAAGTTGTCTTCACGTATCCAGAATGCTTCTGTCTTATTTTTGGTTGTATTGGGTTCTTCGGTCCGCAAACATCATCATAGAAAAGACTGCAGCTTGCGTTCTTAGTGATGTTAGTCAGTTACTGCGTTCTGAAACTGTTAATCTATTTTCCATTATAGATGGAGAAGAGAAAACATACGGTGGGTGTGAGGGCCCAGATGCTATGTATGTGAAGTTAATATCCTCGGATGGCCATGAGTTCATTGTAAAAAGAGAGCATGCATTAACATCAGGAACGATAAAAGCTATGTTGAGTGGACCAGGTAGGTACAAAAGATTTAGTACCATCACGTCCTTTGTTTTCACTTTTGGACAGTTTGAATTTATATCATGCAGTGAGTGAAAGCTGGAATAAATGATAACTTTTCCAGATCCTGCCTAATTCCTGTTTCCAGTGGAACAGTTCACCTCTGTGGGGTATTATGCTACCAGACATATAATTGGACTCTGTCTGCTTTTGGATGATTAGCGATCTTACAGTGTCGTTACTACTAGTGTGAGAACTTGAGGGTATTATGAAATGCGTTGCTGTCAAGTTCAAAACAAAACAAGAGTTGGCTAGTTCTTCATTGCCACCTCCATGGTGGAACTATAAGTGTTATTGAATATATGAGACTGCCTCTAGTTTAAGAAGCGTCTGAGCTAATTCTTGAAGACCAAAAAGGCAGAGGAGAGAACAGGGAGAAGTCAACATATGCTTTTCCTCTTCTGTACCCTCATCCTGTATGTTTACCTTTGGCCACCTGAGTGGTGGCCAGCAGGCTCTGCGGAGCTCTGGTCTGAATATGGTCATTCTTATATTCTTAGGTTCTAGCCAGGCGGATTACTGGAGAGACCTGTTTGTTTAATATATTTTTAAATTACTTAGTAATAGTTGGGCAAACTGAGCAATTAAAATTCACAGCTTAATGTTCTGCTAAATGTCTTTGTAGTGGTTGTGTTTGAAAATATTTAGCAGATCTATTTAGTCTGATCCACCGCATGTCAGCCTCCCAAAAGAGTAGTTACAAGACCTGCTTTGGATATGTTCCACACTCAAAGCGAGGGAATAAAAGGCAAAGCAGCCTTAGAGGGCTAGAAAACGGACGCTCTAGAGCAGTCACCATTCAGGAATATTTTGTATAAAAACTAGCAAGATAAATGGGTTCACAGGGAAAACTACTTCTGCTGTCTAGCTCAGTAGGTCATAATTTCACTGATGTGTAAGTGTTCTCTATTTCAGTACTGTGACATTGCCAATATGCTAACATTTCTCCTCTTGCTTCCTACTCTTCCTGTACTAGAATTCAAGCCAGATTGGCTTCAATGAATGCAGATATTTCTGTGCAGATGTGTGTAGACTTTAGTAAATAGCTCTGCTTTTCCTATAGAAATAATAAGAACGAAACGTTGCTAGGTCTTCCATAAAAATGGTGTACACGTTAGTGTTTTTTATATTGTCTTTCAGCTTAATGAGTTGAAAATCCAGAGAGATGAGGAAAAGGGGGACAAAGATAACAGTAGAAAGGCCTGATGACTAACCACAGGATGACTTCATATCATCCAAGTTTCATGCCTATTGGCATGATAGAAAGCTAATTTCACATATACTTTTGAGACTTGAGCATTGGATCAATTAGTCAATATCTAGTAGGGATAAACTTGTACTTGTATATAACCTTTCCTTGTGTACAAGTAGGGCTTCCCTGTCCCTCCTGCCTGCCTGTTTTCACAGCTTATCAAGTTGATGGGTCTTTGAGGTTTCAGCCCTTTGTCAAATCTGCCTGAACGGACTGAGAAATGCCAAGCTAGTGGGATCACAGAAGGGACTGCTGATACGTGTTCATATGCAGATACAGAACATCCACAGACCTTTTTTTTTTAATAAGACAGCTAGAAGTACGGATTGATACTGCTTTTTTTGTTGTTGTTTTTAAACGTTGTTACTGTGACCTTTAGAGCTGAGTACACTACAGTTTTAGAGCACCTATCAAGCAAGCATCAGAATTAAACCTAAATTTCTGGTGTAGTTGTTCAGAATATTGTTAATAGGCTGCAGGCAAAATAAACATTTTGTAATGCAGGGGATCTTAATATTCTTGAGAGTTGTGAATGTAGCACATCCTGCTTTGTACTGAAGAATCTCATACCTGAAAATACTCTATTTAGAATGTGTAGTATTAGTATGGTAAAGCGCTTCATTTGCAGTGAATTGAGGTTCTGACTTTGGGTTTGGTGTTTTGTTTTTGTTTTTTTCCTACAGGACAGTTTGCAGAAAATGAAACAAATGAGGTGAATTTTAGAGAGATCCCATCCCATGTCCTATCCAAAGTATGCATGTATTTCACCTACAAGGTCCGCTATACTAACAGCTCTACGGAGATTCCCGAATTCCCAATTGCACCTGAAATTGCACTGGAACTTCTGATGGCCGCAAACTTCTTAGATTGTTAAATAAAATAAATTATAATAAAAAATGTAAAACTTTTTTTCAGTATTTAATACATGTAGTTCAGTTAGTAACTTTTTTCAGATAGCATGTTGCGTGTGTGCTGTTGAGAACTGTAAAGTTCACTGCAGAGGCAATTGCCTTCAGTCCTTTTGCATATAGCAATCATTCAGTTGAAGTTTGTTTTGCTGCTTACACAAGTAAGGACCTTTTCACAAACTGAGACAAATAAACAAATATGCCAATTAGTAGATGGCTATGCCTTATCCTTTAGGTGTGGTAGAACTTTCTTTTAATACAGTGACCATAGAAAATACTGGAGTTTAGTCTAATGCTCTCCGAAAGGTAATTATCGTTAAAGACGAGTAGCTGTTTAGGGTTTCTAACTTTCTCTTATGGTTAAAGTTTCTAAACATCTGAACTTAATCTCCTTTGTAAGATAGCTGTCCTTTAGCATAGTTATACTAACTAGATTAGAAGTGCCCTCCCTAAGGTGGCGATATTCCATTTAGGTTGAAAGTGGAGTATGTAGGAGAATGCTTAAGGCTTTTAATTTAAATCATAGTATAGATATGCGTAAGGGTGTTCTTGGTACATTTTTCTTTTATAACCTAAATTTTTCCCATTAGCAATTACAAATATTCAAGTCACTTGTCTGTACAGTAAGACACTGATCCTACTGACAGTGGCTTTTAAGGGGAAAAATAAGTGTTACAATCTGTGTATATTATCTTCTGTATAACATATAAGATTATTCTTAATGTACTGTCACTTGACCTGATATGGATTTTATATGGTTTCAGTTATGGTTTATTTCCATTGTTGTGATTGGTTATGTAAAGTCTGTATTTAACCTTTAGAGTAGTAGTCATTTAAATTTTGTAACATAGGAACTGAAAAGATAGCAGTTATCCTATCTTTTACCTCTTCCTCGACCTCTCCCTTGTATCCACAGAAAAAGACCCTGAAACGTGGAGGTCTTTTATATTTGAAGGAAAGGGCATTAAGCAGATGTTTAAGGAGCTGTTTTATAACTTTCGTAGGTATTTCCAATGTTTTTACAAGTATTTTAGGGGAAAAGGATTGGCAAGCCGCTGACATAGTACTAGAGTGGAACACATCATCTCTTGGTAGTTCCTGCTGGTAGTTGCCTATACTATCAGTTCTTTGTTCAAAATAAGTTTCCATAAAGGAAAAAAAAAAAATTTTAAACTCGAGACCAGAAGCTGCTTTTTGTTCAGCTGCAGCCTGAAGAGCCCTTCTGCCAAAATCATCCGTAAATGAGGATAAATCTAATGCATCATAAAAAATGATGCAAGAACGATATAGTTAGCATTTCCATCAGCTGCCACTGCTTTGGCTTTGTTTTGATCAAGAAGTGGTTGTGGTCTTTCATGGAAAAAGCCCACCGACAGGTGGTGGGACCTCTTTATTGATGTATTAACGAATGGTGAATTTAGAGGGCTGAACCTGCTGGCCAATGTAAATACAACTTTGAAGAGGCTTTTCTGGACAAAAACTAGTAACGTGCATAGACTGTGCAGTCTGCCCATGGAGGAGTTCAGTTCTGACAAGTGAAGTTTTACTCTGGGCTTGAACAACGCTTGGTAGATGAGCTGCCGTTTGTCGATGTGGTGATAGATTAGCCGACATTTATTCACATCACGTACTTCGGCGCAATTTATTGTGTTTGATGTGGGAATGTTTATGACTAGATTGGTTTTGCACGATAAAGCTGAAGCGCACGGCGAGGCAATTGTCTGAAATCCTATGTTCAGGCACCCTGGTCTGTGCTGTGAGTAACTCATTTTGAAGAGCACTAAAATGATGAACACAAACCAGAGATACCCTGTTATGCTGCTTTTGTTACAGCCACTAGGAATACCCTAAAAGGTCAAGGAATACCGACATGGATATTTTAGTCCCAACTGCATTTCAGTCTGAGCAAGTCTTAAGTTCTTTGGCCATTTTTAAAAGTCTTGAGGTTAATGACTTGAAGTTAAAAATTTTCTAGTTTAAATTTGAAGTAAAAAGGATGTCTTTTTTTAAAAAGGTGGTGGTTTTTCTTTTCCTTCCCCCCCTTTTTAAGCATTCCAAACCAATCCCCTGCTAAAATACATTGCATTTTATGATTCTGTTCTTCAGCAGTAAGGTAAAATGCCTGGTTTAGTTCTGAATAATAATTTTGTTGGGGTTTTTTCTTCAGCTTAATGTATCATGCAGTAGCTTTGAACACTCAGGAAATGCAGTAGTGTCCTAGAGTGCACTATTTGCAAAACCACCGGCTGTTAAAACTAACCTGCAGATTTCTAAAGGGGAGGGGGGCAGAGGGAATTAGTGCAATTTCCGTGATAGTGACATGGGTATGCTATTACCAGACAATTGGAAACTTAACCACGCTTAACCCCTGAGTTCTAAATAAATTTCAAAATTGAAAATTTGTAAACCTGTGTTTCTGTTGATTTATGACTTTTCAGAGCAGGTACTCGTATGTGGAATTGTAGTTTTCATGGGGTGAGCAAATTGCTAAAATAATTAGTATTTGGGTAACAGGTGGTGAAACAGCATGTATAAAATTAACGTGTTTTTTTCGTGGTTCTAATGAGTTTCATCGATTTAAAGCGTTTAGGTATTTCTGTTCTCCTCCAAATTGCGAGTATTCGCTTTCGCTTAAAAGAAGTAACCAAGCACTAAAAAAGGATGATACTGTACAGCCTTGAAGAGGATATTTTGAAGACATGTCCCCTAATATTTTTTACTTACTAAGCTAGTCCTGTGTCTGATGGCCTGAATTTCAAACTGAACCACTGGCTCAGCCACAAAAAGTTGCAAATCCTTCACTCCAGCGGTAAGCGATGAGGAAAGTCCTGCTGGGTTATGGGTTTTGATCGAGTATAAGCTGCTGAAGGAGTCTCTGCTGGTCTCCAAGGTGAGATGGCACCTGGAATGATCAGAGCTCTGCTCCGCAAGACATGGAAGGCCTTTTTGGTTTTGAGGCTGAAGAGAAGGACTCGCTGTCAAGATTCACCACGCCATTGTATTTGACGGCTGCTTTGAACACCATGTCTAAAACACAGTTCTTAAGTAATGGTAGTAACCGCTTTTGTCTGCGGTTTATCACTGTATATCGTATTTCTCAGGGTAAGTTTCATCAGTGGCTGTTTGGTTTTTTCAGCCTTTCTTGTTTTCACTCTTCCCCTTGAAAGGGGTTTCTCAAAACCTGCCTAAATCTGATTGTTTATGTGACAGATAAAGCAGACAAGGAAATTAACGGGACAGGAAAGTTACCTTTTCAATCTATGTTCTGTGTCCCCAGTTTCATTTTTTTCCAAGTCTGAAATGTGGCAGCATAATTTAAGAGAGTAACCGCTAATGCAGTCTCAACAAGAGCGCAATGTTAGTGTGTAGGTACTAGTGAGAAATCGCAGGTTTTCCTATCTGAAAACTAAGGGTGAAGGCTGTGGTGTAAACTTAATTTCAAACTGAATAAGAGAAAAATAGCAGGAACTCATTAAGACTGAGTGCATTTGGAAATTGAACTATTATTCTGTTTTTTAAAAAGAGACCAAAACTTTGCAATTAGCAAAAAAGGTCTTGGGTAGTTTTTCCCGGGGAAAAACTTGACTTTGAAGAGTTTTTTTGACAAATAATAAACTGGATTGGAGTTGTTTTTCTTTCTAAATGTAGCTTATTAGGTGGCAATTTTATGGGAAGAAACCAATGCTGTGACCTCAGTGTGTTGCACAACGATTGGAAGAGCTGGGGAAAAAAAGCATGTAGTAGATTTTTGTGGTTATTATCAGTCACCCATGAAGCTTCTTTGAGTGTCATAACTAAGACAGCACAGAGAAAAGAATGGTGAGTTTTTATCAATTCAAGTTTTAACAAGTGGTGTGTGTCATGAAATAAAGCTTTGAGTACGTTAACATCTAAAATGTAAGTTGTGGTGCAATCTCCTATGGGAGAAAGGTCACGAAGATAAAACAAAAAAGGAAAAGCTATTTCTCTCTCATTGCCATGTTACCGTTTTATGTTTACAGAATACAGGGTTTTCCTCCCACACTACGTGGGAGGAGAATCAGAGATGCAAGATCCTGATTGTTCTTTGACAAATGGAGTACTTCAATGTTTTATCCCATTGAGCTCACGTACCCAGACAGTTTTCAAGGTGTTAATCATATAATGCTTTGTAGCCTCACTTGTTGAGAGTAGAATTGGAAAATTAAGTTAAAATTGCCCCTGAAATATGTACTGGGTTTTAGCTTGGTGAAAGTAACAACTTGAGAGCTTTTATATAAATTAAAATCTTACTGTACAGTGCTAAAGTTACTGGTTTTCAGGATAGTTTTGTGAGATGTTTTGGGAATACAAGCATGGATTAATGCTGCTCCTTATTTATTTGTTGCCAGTTTCTTTCCTCAACCAGAAGTTACTTTGAAGTTAAAACCAAATACTCTTTAATTCAAATTTAAAACTACCTTTTCAGGTGAGAATTCATAGCTAAGGCTTTTCTTCCCCGTGGAAAAAAAGAAATACTACTGGTATCCTGTTTGCACCTAATAATAGAAAATCCTTCTCTCCAAAATCACCACTACACAAAACCATACATAATATATAATTTGTGTCTTAGGTTGCTATAAATTCTTTTTACTCTGTCTAGTAAAACAATGGGATACTTTAGGTTAATACTCTCTTACATAAAGAGTTCTCAGCTTTGATTGGTATCGCCAAGCCTGAAAAATACCCAGAATCTAAATGCATTTGGCACAAAGGGTTTAATTTCTCTCTTTATACAGGGAAAAATCTCCCCACATTACCATACTAAATTGACATATAATGTTTTCTAGAAGTGACTCTCCATTTGAGTCAGAATTATTTGTAGCAAACTACTTGAAACACGTAAATGATATATCAATATTGCACTAAGAGTTAAGCTGCTTTGAGATTTGTCATAGAACACTCAAATAATGAAAAATACTTGACTTGTAATAAACTATGACTTAACAAGAGAACTGCCTGAAAACATCTAGCTGAAATAGTCATTCCTCATACACACAGCTCAGCCGTTGTGTTTTCATAACATAGTTCCGTTTGAGGGTAGTCATATCCCATATGAAGTCTTGTCTTTGGCGAGGGACGTTAAATAAACAAAAGCAAACCAACGAGCTGGACCGGTGTCATCTTGGCGTACAGACCTGCAAAGAACCGTTCTGCAAAGCCTTTAAGTTGTGTGCAGGGTCGGGGGATGGCACTATGGATTCTGATGCGCGCGTGTGGCAGATTTGCTTCTCTTCCCGCAGGAGCTGTGCTAGCTTATTGCACAGCTGTAGAAGTTACCCAAGAAGCCTCTTCTCCACCAATTTTATCTTGCTTCTAGAGTAGCAAGACTAGTCTAGTCCAGTCTCCCCCTGTACTCAGCCCTCAAATACTGTGTCCAGTTTTGAGCCCCACACCACAAAAAAGACCTTGAGGTGCTGGAGTGGGCCCAGAGGAGGGCAGTGAGGCTGGTGAGGGGTCTGGGGTCTTGCAAGGAATGGCTGAGGGAACTGGGGTTGTTCAGCCTGGAGAAAAGGAGGCTGAGGGGAGACCTTATCACTCTCTACAACTACCTGAAAGGAGGCTGTAGCGAGGCGGGGATCGGTCTCTTCTCCCAAGTAACAGGTGATAGGACAAGAGGAAATGGCCTCAAGTTGTGACAGAGGAGGTTTAGACTGGATATGAGGAAAAATTTCTTCACCGAAAGGGTTATCAAGCATTGGAACAGGCTGCCCAGGGAAGTGGTTGAGGCACCACCTCTGGAGGCATTTAAAAGACGAGTAGACGTGGTGCTGAGGGACGTGGTTTAGTGGTGGGTTTTGTCAGTGTTGGGTTGATGGTTGGACTTGATGATCTGAAAGGTCGCTTCCAACCTAGGCAATTCTATGATTCTAAGACCAAACAGCTACTTAATTTCAAAAATTCCTTATCTCTAAGTGAGAGTCACTTCCTAATATTCCTAATAACAAAATCAGCTAAGTATTCACACACCTCTTGGGCTTACCTGAGAAGCTTTCAGTTCACAGGTTAAAAAAACCCAACAAACCTAAATTATAGTTATATTTCAATATTAAAGGTATTTATTATCACTGAGGAGAATCTGAACCCACGTATTTGTTAGACACAACAATCAACTTGCTCACATGGGCTCTGGAAACGGATGCTTTTGATGTGGAAGAACTTGTAATAATAATTACATAACCTCACACTTTTAAATTCATCTGTTTCATTGAGTATATGTCCTACACAATCCTCAGTACTTTAATTTTTTATAGCTTTTAGCTTTATAGTTATTTATCTTTAAAGCCTTTCTAAGACTTAGAGGATTACTGTTTCCAAAAAAAAACATGGCTTGATAATTATGGCATGTTACTAAAACAGGCAATTCCACTCCTTTCCCTGTCCACATGTCCCCCTTCTTCCCCTGCAGCCACTGTGACAACTGTGCGTCCACAGAACAGGAGAGATTCTTTTCCTGATCTGATGGAAAATTATTTTGGTAGTTTGGTGTTGCTGTGGAGAAGCTGAAAGCCACAGATCCCGCAGCGACTGTAAAATTGTCAAATCCTGTACAAGAGAAGAAATGGAAGCATATGACAGCCGGGAACAGGATGACCCTCTTCTGCAGATGCCACACTTGCAGGAGATCAGGAATAAGGTGAAACCTTTCCCTTAGCCTCCATTTATCCCTTTGAAAGTCCCAGGATGGAAGTGACAATGTGCCTGTTACTATCCAGAACTAAGATAGATGAAAATGGAACACACCATTGGTGAAAAAGCTACATTATCACTAAGGAATAAAACAACAATAAAATCTCAACAGGGCAAAGACACCTTGCAAATTTAGGGTATTTTTCATCTTTAGCTATGTATGCATGTTGTTTTGTATTCACAATATGATCTTGTCTTGGTATGATTAATAATATATCTTGGTCGAGGGGGTTGGACTAGATGACCTTTAAATGTCCCTTCTAACCCAACACATGCTATGATTCTACATCATTTACTTGCGTGATGCAGACAGCGTTTCCTGCAGGTGCATCAAGCTCGTGTTTATCAGAAAATAGTCTCACAGACTTTTGAAACTCAGTGCCTTTCGTGGAACTGGTAGGCAGGAATGGAGGGCGAAGTTGGCGCCATTCCTTGGAGAGGTACGTAGTCCTCCACGCTCGTGAGATGCAGTCTCCTGGCACTGCAGGTTAGGGTTGCTATGCCACTGGAGTAACAAGGGGAGGTTAACATCATGTACAGTTGACTTCTGTGTGTATAAGCTAAAATATGTAGTGGACTTGGACAAAATACATCAAGGTCCCATGTTATAGTGGCAGAAATTGTAATGAAGCTGGCAGAAATAATTCAGTATACAGAAGAATGATACAGGAAAAAAGGGAGAGCAGAAAAATGTTTGGTAATGTTTAAAGACATCATGGATAACAGAGGGAATGGAATATAAAATTGTAAGGATCCTAATCAAACATATTTGACCTCTGTGAAACTGGCTAGATACATCAGAAAATTATCAAATAAATGCAGTTTAAACATTAGCTGCATTTTTTCTGTAAACATCATAAGGTAATGCAAACTCTGAAGAAAAGTGGACTTTTAGATTAAATTCATGAATATTTACAGAAACATTTTTAGGAGGAGGTATAATTTTCATTATTTCCTCTGTATGTTTTCAATATATGAGTCATAATCATGTATTTGATCAGTGCAAGATAGCTTCTGAAATAATTAAGATAACAGATTAAATTCCTCTTACCCCTAAAGTTTTGAATATTTGGGACCCAGGACTTGTCGTGGTTTTGGCCAAATTGGCCAATGGCCAGCAACAGATGCTCTCCCCCTACCTCTCGTACACGGAGAGGAGAGAGAAAGAGATTTACAAGTTTAGAAGAAACTAAACTACTTCAATGAAATACTAATAACAAAATAAAAAGGAAATAATAAAATAGATCCAGTATATACAAAACTGTATTAAGCTCCCAGGATGACGTCACCAGCAGGCACTGGGGAACTCCCAGACTGGATTCAGCAATGGGTGGGAACTGGATTCCAGAGCTGGAGTCAGGAACACATGGGTCAGCATCAAAGGCAGATGAACAGACAGGGTCCTCCTCGGACGTCAGCCATTGAAGGAAGAGAAAGCTGATCCCTCAGCTTTTATACTGAGCATGGGGCAGATGGGTTGGAATACCCCTGTTGGTCAATTTTTGGCCACCTGTCCTGTCCGCTCCTCCCCGCAGGTGGGACCCCTGTACGCTTTTCTGCTTCTGACCCTCCAACGGGGCAAATAATGAAATCAGCTGACCTTGGTTGTTAGAGCAGTAAGTACAAGCAAGAGCCTCTCTGCCTACCATTCCTTGGCACTAATTGTAAACATTGGTTTTATCACTCTGAGAACAAACTGCTTTAGACACAACACGCTGTTAATTTCAGAGAGTTAGAAGAGGCCTAGCAAAGAAGTAAAAATTACTGAACAGAAAGTTGGTTCTGTTTTACCTCCCACCAGGACAGACTCCAGTCCCTGAAGTCTCTGGCAAAACTTATATTGACTGGTGCAGGATCAGGCTGCGTTAGTCTAAAGCTTGCTTTTTGAAAAACCAAACAACTATTGCGTTGGCTACCACTACACCTGCAACAGATTAGGAAGGGTTAACTGAAAAAGTGTTTTCTTCTGCATTTTGCATAGGTAAAGGTCAACACTGAAATGAACAGCAAATTACAATATAACCAACTCCTTGTGAAATCTACCCACTCTGGGATTTGGGGCCTTTCATTGCTGAGATTACTGAATAACTTAGAACAAAGAATACTATGAGCCATCACAAAATCAAGAATGGAACCGTATTTAAAGAAGAAACTACTGATATTCATATAAAGTCTTTCTGTGAGTCTGCTAATAGTGTTTGTTTTCTTATTGTACTTAAGAGATTGAATCCCTATAGCATTATGCACTGTACAAAAACACTTATTAAGAAGCACTTTGCAAGTCAGGTTACTGAGATACGGGTAAAGGGAAAAAACCAATAAAACACAGGGTAATTCTCCAGCTACCCCTATTCCCATGATGATGATGAGCTAAAAATGTTGCATATATATTAGGAAATTGCGTGACACTTTAAAAAACAAAGATGTGACAACAGTGATAAAAGATACCTTTGGTAGTCCTATAAGAATAAACCCTACTCAAAGTGAATTTACGGATAGGGGTATTCTAATCAGGAATTTCAGCTGCAGAGTAACTCTTTAGCTTCTTTCTTACGTATCCAGCGAAGTTAGGGTGGGTAGTAATTTGTGCTTTGTTGTTTATGTGAAGGGCAAACTGCCCCTTGCTTTTCATGCCTGCTATCCTTAGGAATGGGATTTGCAGCATAGATTAAGTTACCTCAGCAAAAAATATTTCAGTCCAAAATGTGGTAGGTGCCTTGTTTTTAACATTGCAAAGCTGTGTGTGGTAGGAAAAAAGACTTCTCAAACATAAAGACAGTTAAAAGCTATGATTTTTTGCTAAGGTGGCTTTTCTTACAGAGATAATTTTTCTTTCTTACTGAGTAGAAGTCATATTCGTACTGATTACAGTTAGCTTAAGAAAACAAAGCTGGTCCTTCCATGCAAAACCAGCTTGTATTCTATGAAGCATCATAAGCTTATGCCTTTTCATATCTTCTGACCTTGAACAGGGTTTTCTGGAACAGGGTTAAGAAACTGAATATAGCGGATTGAAATCAGTTTTATCTCACTGTGATTATACCAACACGGATAGTCAATATGTCCATGTTTATAGCCGAACACATGTCCATTGCTTAAACTTGATGTTCTTGCTATCTTTGTGGCATATGGCATTAAGAAATGTATTTTAGGATAAACATATGTTTGGATCATGCAAAACAACAACATCTAGTAAAACAGAAATAGCGACGTTCCATTTAATGCTCTAACAGCTCTAACACAGTTAGTTCTGAAGAACTGCAGGAGAAAGAAACCTCTACCAGATCCAAATGTCTACTTAATGCAAGAAATCCTCTGCAACCTAAACGGTGTTGCAAAATCCTATAGTACATAAATATTGACTTCCAGGGAAAACACACACAAGAACACTCTTCTGACCTAGCTGTTATTTTAGGAGCAATGTCAGCTTGCACAGCGTCAGGAGCCCATAGTTTGTGACTGAGAATTGAGGTTGAATTTAGAGGACAAAGAGTATAGGGTTTGGTTTCCATCACGACACTTTTTCCATCCTTACTTTTGGTAGGCTAGTCTCCCTTCCTACTCAAAAATTGACATATACTTCATTCTGTCATCAGCAAATTCCCGCAAAGTCAAGAGGCTCGTTCCCTTCTGCAGCTGCCTCACAGGGCAAGGATACCTCTGCTGCCTTCTGTTCTTCCCTTTAAGCAAACCCCAGAAGTTTTTGTATGCTCACTTTAACACCGCCAACACGGGTGATGATAGATACAACTTGGAAGCTGATGCCATGTTGTGCTGGGTTTTTGTTTTCGTCCAGTAAGCCGTTTTCAAAGTTGAGGATGAATAAAACCATACCAGAAGGTAAAGTTTGTAGGTAGAAGTAGTATCTTGTATCACACTAAATATTATGGTTAAAGAAATCAGGCAGGCTTTCAAATTCACGCCCCTTCTTGAGGTCTAAAATGAAAGAGAATTTCAAAAGTGATTACAAACTGAGAGCAATTGTTCAGTAATTTAATTGTATATGTATCAGGCCATATCTGAAGGAAAAATCAGGTGCTACGGATGGAGCGAAGTGACCCAAGGGGGTTCTTAAGCATCATGAGAAAGTCTGGGTGTGAAGGGAACAGAGAAAGGTGCTCCAATGTTTTTGGATCGTACAGTGAGATCAGCAGGGAGATGGGAGATTATAATGAGCTATAAAATCACTATCTCTGTTAAATCCCTGGATTTATGTATCCAGTAGGATTATGAGTTTTACAGGTTTGCCCTCGTAAAAACGTTTTGTCAAGTTATCTTGAGGGTCTGTTAGGTCTGAAATACCCGCTTTATGGAAAGCGTTTCTGCAAGTTGCTTTAATTACGGATTGCACGCAGGTCGCTTCTAGTGAGCGGTGCTTGGGTATTTCCACCTACACAGTTACCACAGAATCATCCAGTGCGAAGGACAGAGGATGTTCCCAGTCCAGGAAAGCAAAACGTAGAATCCGAAAATGCTCCCATTTAAAACATCCCCGCGCTGATGTGGCCATGGGAGGCCGCCACCGCAGGGAAGTCACACCACCCGCGGCAGAGCAGCCCGGGGCGCACAGAGAAGCGTCTCCCCCCGCCAAGGGAACCATCCCTCACGCCATGGAGCAGCCGGGCCGGGCCTGCTGCGCATCCCTAATCCCACCTTCCCGCCGTGAGAGCCCGCAGAAACCCGTAACAGGGCACGGCCGGCATTAACTAAATCCCTTAAAGACTCTGGGCGCGCAGAGATAAAATCCTTAACGGAGAGGCCGGGCGGGGGGAGGGAGGGGGTCACCCCTCCTCCCAAGCACCCGGCGGCGCTGATGGCTGGCCCTGAAGCCCGCTCCCACCGCGGGAGACGACGGGGCTCCCTCCCCGCCGCCACCGCTGGGCGAGCAGGGGGCGGGCAGCACCAGAGTAGCCCC
>VXBO01003065.1:12291-82060 GCA_013400135.1 Rhinoptilus africanus
CGGGGGCGAGCGCTCGCCCCCAGAGCGGAGATCCCCCCTCCGGAGGGAACGCCAGGTTTGCTCGCTGCCTCGGGACGCGTCCGAACCCGCTGTTGCCGCCCCGCCGGGGAGGCCCCGGGCAGCGCGGAAGGAGGCCGGTGCCCGCAGCGCCCCCGGGACCTTGTGCCCGTCAGGGCAGGCCGGGCCGGCAGCTCCGAAGGCTGCGCTGTGCCGCTGCCCGGTGGCGTGGGGCCGGTGTCGCCCTACGATACCAGCGTCAGCCCTCGGGATTTCAGGTAGCAGGGCTCCTGCTAAGGAGCTGCTGCACAAAACTAGTGAGTAGGGTGTGTTTTTTCAGTTGCTTGGAGCAGCTTCCTTCAGAAAAGCATTTTTCTCCTTTGAGTTGATGCCTAATGGTGCTTTAGGGTGTAGTTGTTCCAGTTGGGACACTGAATAAAACTTGAGGAGAGCGGTAAGTGGTGCATGTTACATCCAAATTACCTAAGACAAAACTAGCTTCCAAATACCTGGCATAATTTCAGTGACTTGTCTGTATTCAAGGCACCAACTGTTCACCCTCATGGGTTTTTTTTTTTCCTGTTTGTTTCAGGGATAGTCATAGCAATGGATAATTACACTAAAATAGAGAAGATTGGGGAAGGTAAGTAGAGAGAACTATGAGCCTTGTAATGCTCTGTAGTTTGAGTTATCAAGTGTCATAGAGGCTCTGTGCACTCTAGCTATTAGAGGAACTACTGAGCTTCAGCTAATTAGCAAAATAAGCCCGTGGTTAACTGCAGTAATTATATGTAAAAGCTTTCAGACTGACCATCTTTTGAAGATGACATGTCCTATTTGTAACAACTGATCAGTGTTGAGAAGCGACTGCCTTCATGGTAATGGCTAATGGTGTAATTTTCCTCCAAGAACGGGGGAAAAATACGTTCGGAGGCCTGAAACCAGCTTTTCAATTTAGGAAGCTCCTTTCTTCCTTTGTATGTGAACTTGTGCACCAGTTGCTTCTGAAGTTGTACTTACTGCATGGTATACTTCACTTGCTCACAGCTGCTGGTAGGGGGTAGTGGGTTGTTGCTCAGATAATATCTGGTCACTACACTTGTCAAGGGGAAGACCAGATCATAAATGCCTGTGGAGAAGTGAATTTTAATCATTAATTTACTATAAGGCACTAAGATTGCTTCAATGTAGATGTCAGTCACATCCTCCTTTTCCCTGGAAATCCAGGCTATGTTTGATGTAGAAGTTGGTGTGGTTTATAATGCTTTAGCCTTACGCAGACTTGGGGATTTGCAGTATGCTACTCTGAGAAAGCGCTCTCGAAGGTAATTGTGAATTATATGGGCTTGGATCTTACAGCAAAGCTTTGTTACTGAAGCCTTGCGCATGAATATTTCTTCCTGAAAGAAACTAGTTTGAGGTTAGTCTGAGGGATTAATGCTTCAAGAAGGGTGAAAAGAGACTACTTAAGATATCTTGGTTTGAGGGTTCTACTTCTGTGAACACTGATGATTAAAACAGATTATTGATTTGATACTGGTTCCAATTTTAGCTTCTGATGGGACCCACAGCACTGCCCTCTCCTCTGCCCTGAGGATTGTGCTAGAGGTATTTCTATACATCTCCCCAGATGGATGGGGGAGATCTCTGGTTGCAGAGGGAGCGCTACTTTTTTTGCAGCTAAACCTTTAACCTTTTAATATGATGTATCAATGGCAAAATCATAACACGTTGGGCATGAAGTTGTATAGTGATCTTGCCTGAAATTTAATCAACCCAAAATGCAACTAGTATCTAATTTTACAACTATGTCTTCCAAATAGTCTAGTTTTGCATGAAGGCTACCAAGTACCCTGTCCTAACAAATGACGGGTGGCGTGCTTTAAACAAAACTATTACACGGTTAAACCGCCCAAACTAAGTTAGTAGTTTGTAATCAAGCCAAATACTTAAGCAAAAAATACTTGATTGGAAGGACTCTTGCCTATGTTAGCAATTCTTATTTCCAATGACTTACCTGTACCTGAAGCTGGTATTTCCTATATGCCTGTCACTGTCTTTTTGTTCAGGTACCTATGGTGTTGTGTATAAAGGTCGGCACAAAACCACAGGCCAAGTGGTTGCAATGAAGAAAATACGTCTAGAAAGTGAGGAGGAAGGTGTTCCATGTACTGCTATCCGGGAAATTTCTTTATTAAAAGAGCTGCGTCATCCCAATATAGTCTGGTATGCATATACTGGTATTTAGCTAAACTCTTTGAAGGGCACTGTGTCCCTTCAGATAAATTACTTCTCTACTGTTCTAGTGAAGTGAGAGCTACTTAGCTTAATACAGTGTCTGTTTTGCAGTAAACAGCTGTAACCCCAAATCCTGTGTTTATGCCAGTTTTCTACTTAAGCCTTACTTGTGCTGCCTCTAGGAATCCAATGTTTTTGTTGATTTTGTAATTTATGTGGTTGTTGTCAAAATGGAGACAAGCATACCTCATGAAAACTGGTTGAAGCGGTTATGTTAGTCTCTGGACTTAATTTGCTACCTTGGAATAGACCACTTGAACTTGGTGTTTTTATGTGAGCCTTTCTCACCAATCAGGTCCTCACTGTTTTGTAGCAGACTTATGTGTTGTGTTATGATGTTGTCATCACATGTGTCAGCTGGCACATCTGAGCTATGAGGGAAACTTCCATCAGTGACTACTTGACATGTGGAATTGATCACAGCTATTGTCTTCCCCACAAATTACTTACTTGCTCTTTGATGTAGCAAAATACTCTCTCTAATGTGCCTTAAAACTGGCCACGTTCCAGCCCTGTCTCAATGTATGCTTGGGTTTAGGAATCCTTATCATCTATTAAAGATTATTAATCTATTAAGGATATTAATCTGTGCAAATCCTGCTGTGTCTACTAGGTTCCTATTATAATATTCCCCTAAAGTCTCCTAGTAATACAGGCTCTGCTGTATTAAGCCAGCTTCAAATGGAAGGTGGGCACTAACAGCCACAGGCTTTCATTTTTTAAAAACAGCAATATTTTTTTTCCTCAGACTTCTTGTGTCATCAGACACAGACTAGTTATGTCTAGACTAGACATGCCTAGTATTGACTAGGTAGGACGGAACCTAAGTTTAAGAGGAAGCATATAAGGTGTTTATCTCAGTCTGATGCTATTTCAGCTATACTTGATTTTCCAGATGACAGTGTAACTCACTAAGTCTGTTAGTCTTTGAAGACTGAAAGCTTTTTAAGGCTTTCATAACAGGAACCTGGAAATGTCAGCTTGTGTCCCTGCTGAGAGGGGAAATGTGACTGTGAGTCTATGCATTTTGCAATGGGTTAATTGTATACTCAATCTTTAGTCTTCAGGATGTTCTTATGCAGGACTCAAGACTGTACCTCGTCTTTGAATTCCTTTCCATGGATCTCAAGAAATACTTGGATACTATTCCATCTGGCCAATATTTGGAACGTTCACGTGTTAAGGTAATGAGGACAACTTCTTAATATAAGAGAAATTAATCTAAAGAAGATGACCTACAAAGCTGTAAGTGGCTCTTATTTTCAGTATAATTAACTCCTAGAGGAGAAATGAAAGGTTAAAGAAGCAGCTGTGGATAATAGGATGAATGTGAGTTTTTCTTTCAAATGCCACTTCAAATTCTTTTATTACTGAAATTAAACTGCCTAAAACTAAGTTTAAGTAAAGAATTACTTTTTGTTGATATTAACTCAATATCTGCAATGCTTTGGATCTCCATTCCTACTACTATAGGGAGAGCTAATGTAAGGGAACGCCTTATGTTGCAGAACACTAACTTGTACTAAAGGTTACTCTTTTTTTTCCTCCTCTTCATCCTTTCTACAGAGTTACTTGTATCAAATCTTGCAAGGTATTGTCTTCTGCCATTCAAGAAGAGTTCTGCACAGAGACTTAAAACCTCAGAATCTCTTAATAGATGACAAGGGAGTGATTAAACTGGCGGATTTTGGATTGGCTCGAGCCTTTGGAATCCCAGTGCGGGTATACACTCATGAAGTGAGTGAGTTGGAACATCCTCTTGGTGATTTGGACAATGCTTACTAGCTTCCTGGTAATAACGGAATAGGAAACAGCTAAAAAAGAATCATAGAGTTCTTGTAGTCATAAGCTAACAATATCAAAAAGTCATATTTTGGTTTTGTTTTATTAAATGGCATTCCATTTCCCTGACTGCGGTTTTACTCTAAGGTTCCAAAGCACCTTTTGAATGCCACGATTACCTTGGTAGTGAATCAGATGGGACAGAACTTGTTGCTCAGTATCTTGTAAGGGTGTTTTTACTTCACAAAGCACTTGAGTTTTAGTGACTTGGTGCTAAATGCTTCCCGCTCTTTGGGAAGTAGTGTAGGCAACTTCTTTGCTTGCAGTAGAAACTAGTGCAATGGAGTTGGATATGCTTATCTATAAATGATGTTTGAAAGCAGTATTTTCACTGAAACTTCTAGCATTAGCTCTTATTTTAACCGGAAACAGTGAATGCTGCTTAATAATGAATGAGCCATTGTGCTTGCAGTTGATTAGAGGACCTTATTCTATGCACTCACAAAAAAAATTTCCTTGTTCAATAGGTAGTGACACTGTGGTACAGGTCTCCAGAGGTGTTGCTAGGATCTGCTCGTTACTCCACTCCTGTAGATATATGGAGCATAGGTACCATATTTGCTGAGATGGCAACTAAAAAGCCACTTTTCCATGGGGACTCGGAGATTGACCAGCTCTTCAGAATCTTCAGGTATGTCAGGCTGGACCCTTTCCTTGCTACTTGTGCAGCGTTGCACAACGACACTGTGAACTTGGCAAAATCATTGTAGGGATTGTGGATTCCAGACTGAACTGCTCTGTTTCACTTGTGCTTGCACAGAGCTTTAGGTACCCCCAACAATGAGGTATGGCCCGAAGTGGAATCCCTGCAAGACTATAAAAACACCTTCCCGAAATGGAAACCTAGCAGCCTGGGAATACATGTGAAAAACTTAGATGAAGATGGACTCGATCTGCTGACTGTAAGTAGGCTTTCTTAAACTGCTGATTAAGAAACTGAACAGGTTGTTTCAAATACTCTAGAATATATAAAGGTATTCTATATAAAGCTATACTAAGTTATTCTAGTATAGAGCTATACTAATTGGTCTTGGCTAGAATGAAGATATGGAGGTCTTCAAACTATCCGCAGTGGTATGGACTGTCATTCTTGTAGAACTGACACCTTGTGTGACATTGACCCACTGCTTTCATAAATAATAGATGACTAGACTACTCTTCTCATTTTGCAATTATGCCTCAGCTCTTTTATACTAATAAGCCAGGTACAACTTGAAAGGGAGGAGGAGCTTTTACAAACAGGTCTTAGTGAAGGCTCCTGCTGACAAACTGTAGCTGTCACCTTCCTGGTGCTGGCACTAATTATGATGTGGCTGTATGGCTGCTGATCCAGTTGGAAATGTTTTCCTTTTACGGTGGCAGGCGAATTAATCGTGGTGGGCTATTCTTCATTAAGCTTTCATGGTGGTATTAACTGAATAAACAATGATGCAAACAGCTGAATTTATTGATTAGCTGTGAAACCAGGGGTGTAGTTTAACTCAGTCTGTAGTGTCTATCTCAATTACCTTTAGATTTAAAGTTTTTTGGCCTGTGGTGGATTAACTTTTAATTGATATATTTTGTGTTTGAGTGTGAGATTACTTTAGTTCTGTGGCCAAGTGGTTGAACTACCCCACTAAGCTTTTACTTTGAAAAGATCTTCATTGGGTTTTTCCATTCAGTGCTCTTCCAGCTCATGTGCCACTGGGGACTAATTTAGGTCACATTTTTGGTGTGACCTTAGATGCACCTAGGTATAAGAATGTATCTTGGTGACTTATCCAAAAGCTGCACTTACAGAGTGTAGACTTGCATATGGGGATGTGGGGTGGGTGCTCTATTTGTCTTAAGATAAGTTTCACTCCAGAACCGTCTTGGAATAGGGGGAACCTTGCACAGCAGTTACTTGTGTATCTGGCTCATGTTAAGTAGTTCATTACCTGTATTATTATATAATACATTCATTACCTGTATTATTATTATATTACCTGTATTGGTATGGCTTTGTCAAAACACTCTGAAGCTGCGTTACCCAAGAAGCTCAAATGACCACCAGTTCTCACCATTTTTCTTTGTGAGAACAGAGCCAGGGTTCAGACTGACAACATGAACATTGGTTAAACATATATATGCTTTGAATAGCTCTCTGAACCTTCTAGCAGTATTGTTCTACAGAGATAACTGACTTAAGATGGGAATAATGCCTCTGTGTCCACTGACAGCATCATTATTAAATCAGTTTGAAGTAAAATTCATGCTGATTGTATTTACAAACTTGAATTGCTTGAATGGATAAGTGAATGTTTGAGTTTGATTTTACACAATGAAGCCACCACTAATGTGTTGGGTTGCTGCTAAAAAAAAAAAGAAAAAAATTACTTGTTCCTCAAATGGTGTTAACACAATACTAAAGCATATTAAGCATATTAAATTCTGTAGAATCTTGTGTAGTTTTGGCTTAAATTAATAAATGTTGACACTTGAGTTTCCTACTAATGCCTGGTGACAGAGGTATGGCTGAATTCTTAGTCATCTGGAATCCATTTAGGTTTCCTATGGCACTTTTAAACCTGAAGCAGTAATATAACTTAAAGGCAACAAAAGCAAATATTCCATCTAGAGCATAAGCTCAGATATGTCAATGAAAATGTTAATTTCTCCTATAGATTATCGCAGGTGGAAGTAGTATGTAAAATAGATATCTTTGAAAAGCGGTTATGTATTTTTGTGTTAAGACTAATTGCTTGAATGAGGTCCTAAACTTAAGACCTTCATAAGCTAAATGACTTCTGTGGACACCATTTCAAAGCACTTAATGGCTGTCATCAAAAGCTTCTGTCTATTGGACACTCAGTTTTGGGAAAAACTGTTCCAGACTGCTCGGAGAAGAAATGGTCACTTAATCTAGCAGCTGAAGTGCCGTAGTCTCAAAGTTGCAGCATCCCCTTTTCAGAGAAATTTACCCTTGTCTGAGTCAATTTTGAGAGAACCTTTGATATCACTATTAGCTATAGATACTGTTGTTCTGGGGAATAGCTAATGGGAACCCGTCAATTAAGGTAAAATTGGACTTAGCAGGTTAATGCTAGAGATAGAGTTTCTTTTGGCAGGAGTTCAAAGAACATAGATGCAAATTCAGTGGTTTGAATCAACTTGGAAGACTCCCTGTAGGATGAATTCTAAAGAGTTAAACATCAAGACTGAATACCGGGCAGAATAATACTGGCTAGACTTTTTCTGGAAGATAAACTTGTTGTGGAGATGGGGGGAGAAGCAACTGGTAGAATTCTGATGATTTGAAATGGACTTTCCTTTAGTAAGGAGAAATAAAAGCAAAAAGATTTTGCAGACACTTGGCTAGTTCTAGGTCTAGTAGAAAACTGTGAACTGCTTCATTCCTTTCTTTTGGCCCCCTGGCTGTATGATATAAACTGTAGATATTTGTATTTTTTTAACTGCTTGAATACCACTTTCCTGTTTGGATTGTTTAACTGAGTGATTACTCTCTTATATTTTCACTGCAAACTGCTGCACCAAGCTGAGTAGAAGCAATTTGACATCAATTTCTTCAATGTCAGCTTAACAGAACAAGCATAGGACTACTTGTCCTTGTAAGCATTTTCGGCTTTTACAGCCTAAAGCTTATTAATTTCCCTTAGTTGAGAAGCTGAGACTAATAATCATTGTCAGTTGATGTCTGGTTCTGGAATTAGTTCAGTGCATACAGTACCCCGACACATGCAAAGGCTGGGTTATTAAATGGCAGAATAAAATGTTTCTTTACTTTCTGAGATGTTATGTGTTCCTACTGACCCTACTACTAACTTAGAGGTGGAAATGACCTCTCCCTCTGCGAGAAATCACAGAACATATGGGAAAACTTTATCTTTATGGTTACTTGATTATTATTGTGGTTAAATATCTACCTATTTAACATGATTTTTTTGTTCCCATTTAATGAAGGAGTGAATGTGTTTCCTTTTTTCTTCCAGAAAATGTTAATTTATGATCCTGCAAAAAGAATTTCTGGCAAAACGGCCTTGAAACATCCATATTTTGATGACTTGGACAAATCCACTCTTCCCACTAATCTGATTAAGAAATAACAGACCTTTGGACTAACTCAACCAGAGTGAAATAGTTGTGATTACTTTTAATATTAAGTCTGTTTGTAATTTTTATGTCTGTCTTTCTGCTCTAAAACTGTGGCTGTTTAGTTTGTTTTATTTTAAATGTTATCTAAATGTAAATATTAACATATTAGTGCTGAGTTCAAATGCAATGCAAATATTGCTGCCATTAACGCAGTGAACTTTCTATAAATAAAGCTTTAAATCTAGTGAAGGACTGAGCTTATTTCCAGGGTCTGGGTGCTCTACAAAAGGACTCTGTTTCCTTTGGAATGTGCTGGTAAGGTACCACTTGTCTAAAAAAAGCCAGTAACCTGAACTAAATTGCTGTTCTTGATGTGGTAGGAAGATATGATGGGAAATTCCTCTGAAGTTTGAGCTGTTTCAGTATAATGTCAGTTTAAAATTTTACTTAAGCATGGTGGTCAATGTGCCAGAGGACATGTAAATGAGAGATTTTTTTGAACTGAAGAATTGCTGATTATCACTAAAGCTAAGTAGATGGATAAACTCATTTTAGGGTTTGAGGCTTTTGAAGGTATTGGCAAATCAGAATTTGGAAAAGTCCCTGCTCTGTATGCTTTCCTGTTACCTGGAAGGCACAAGAATTTACCGTGACGTTGTCATGTTGTGAATTGGTGTAGTTCCAGCTCTCCGACCAGTTAAGGTATGACGCCTTACATTTCACATGGGCTCTCCATATACCACTGTGAACTGCTCAATGGGGCCTCTTCCAACTGTTAATACAGCCCTCCTGATTCTTATTAAAGGTAAAGCCTCCTGGATTATGCTTGAATTTGAAAAATTGTCTGTCTTCATATAGGAATAGTCAAGTAGATGTTGACTTAACATGAAGGCTAGGAATTGTAATCATACACCGAGGCGCTACTTGTCTATAGACTCCCATGATTAAAGCAGGGGCTTTAGTACTAGACCTAGTTTTTGTTTGCTAGATGTAGATGCCAGTTAGGGTGTTAGCATTGTTCTCTGCAGGGTGGTTTTTAATCTCCAGAAGTATCTGGATACTGTCAGCTTAATGGAATCACTTAGCAGTGGAGAGCCAAGGAGGAGAGATTTCTTTGAAATTGCTTATGCAGAAAGTTACTTCTTAATTGATGGTGGAGGGAAATAAGATTGCTATTGCTGACTCCTTTCTATTAACATCAGTGATAGGATGCAATTTCAAGACAAATTAAACTAGGGGCCTGATTTATCTGGTTTTGAATGCAGTAACTTGACATGAGCTTTACAGGCCAGGGGATCGTGGTGCTGGTGCTAGCTGGTTACATCAGTGTAAAAAAAAAAAAAAGCCCACAACAAACACAAGCAAACCCATGGGGAAACGGGCTAGCCACTGCTCTGAATATCTGAAATCAATCTGTTTAAGCAAATACTGGGGACCTTAACATTCAGTTTGTCTCTTCATAGTGGACAGAACTTAAGCTCTTTGTGCAGAGAAGACTTCAGCTGGGCCAACTCAAGACTTCTGTTTCTTGCAATACTGATAAAGCACAATTTTTGTCACGTAAGTACTGGTCTGTCTCAGTTTCATGTGACACAGTGGACACTTTGCCCTATCTTAAGTGAAAGATTTCAGTACTAAATTTCTGAAAGCAAGCTTCATTTTAAACAGTAATTCACTACAAGCCTGCAGCCTGTCTGGCTTACCCAGGCAGTGCGATGACTGCTGGTGTGACACGGCTGCCACTGTAGCCCTCAATGAGCTATTATAGTACTCCCAGCAAATGGGAGAGAGAAAGGAACATAACGCTGTCTGTCAGTGTCTGAGGTCACATAAAGGGGTGAATATCGTACCCAAAGATGTGACTTGCTTAAATAGCTCCATTCTGAAGTACAGTACAATGTAACCACTGATGCGTGTAACTTGAGGAAAAAAATATATCATCTACACTTTGGAACTGCCCTGCTGTCTACAACTTGTGGAAGGTTTGTGGTGCTCAAGTCTGGGCCATCTGAAACTCCGTTTTACACTAGTGAAAACTTGAGGTGCCTTGTGCTGTGGACAATAATTGGCAGCCCTATTTGTTTATTGATAGTGCTTTGGCTCTGTATTGTAAGGACTGAGTACTGCATTACTTTTGTCCTTCAGTTGAGGACATTGTAATGCTTGGCAGGGTTTCACTGG
Organism: Rhinoptilus africanus; assembly: GCA_013400135.1. Lineage (NCBI taxonomy): Eukaryota > Metazoa > Chordata > Aves > Charadriiformes > Glareolidae > Rhinoptilus > Rhinoptilus africanus. The sequence continues at coordinate 22,687 of VXBO01003065.1, forward strand.
TTCCTAATTTTCATTAGGATGTTTAGACAATTGAATTGTACTGAACAGTTGGATATGGACCGACCAGGCAATAGCCAGCATGTGTCATAGTTGCAGATGGAGAATGATTAGCTGAAAATGGAAAACATTATACCTTTTCTGAAGTGACCAGGAGTCAATGCATTGAGTGCTTTTCCCCCCCTCACTATAAGTGCAGTAGATGCAGTGCTAAGTTACTTAGTCGTTAAGTTACTAAGTGCCCACTTACTGTTATTACTAGTAAATAATGTAACTATGTTGATTTTACAGTTATCTTTATGGGCTTTATAGTGACAGTGAGCATCTGCAAAAGCTCTACAAGTCTGCAGTAGCTCTCCTGAATGTTGTAAGAACTTTGTTGTAAGAAATGACTTTATTTCAACCAAGAGGAGGCTGCTTTGAAATACAGTTCCCTCATGTTGCGTCAGCGTTACCACTGGTGCTATGGCTGCTGCTCAGCAACACATCTTTTACTAGAGCACAGGCAAATCCCCAGCAGGGAATGATAAACTTAACTTGCTGGTTTGCTTAACTTGATTGTCTTTCATCCCATTAAAAAATAGAGCAGATGAAAAAGTTTGGTGTATACAAGCATGGGATTTTACACAGGATCAAATTAGGGGTTTGGTGGGGGTTTTTTTTTGTAGGTTTCCAAGTGCTAGCAAGCTTCGTTCTCTTCAAAATAGCCAACCACCTACTAGATACTTGTAGACTGAGCTGCTTTTATTTTACTTAGACATAATTCATTTTAGTGAGAATATGATATTTCCATCCGCTGCTTTTAAAAATAGAGACTTTATAGGGAACAAAGAAAAACGGAAGAACTCTAAATTCTTGAATAGGATAAATACTGTAAAAGCTAGTGTAAAAAGAAACCTATACCTCTTCATGTGCTGGTGTAGTCAGGGTCAGGTGGTCCTTCCTGGGCCAGTACTTCCAGCAATGCCTTTATGCTGTGCTGTTCCACGAATCCATCCTCTCTTTCACTTGAAGAGGTCGGGCAGGATTAGCTGACAGGCGTGCTCTGCTGCAGACTTAACCTGTTTCAAACAAAGCTTCATTTAAAATCTGTTCTTGTCTAGTGACTTCTCTTCTTGTGGGTGCTTTCCTATCATTGTTTATGGGCCTTTATGGCACCTAGAGATGGAACAGTGTCAGCAGATACCTTTTCCTGAAGTTGCTGCTACCAAACATGCACAGCTCATCTCTCTCTGCATTTGCCTCTTATCCAGATTCTTTCTCATTTGACAATCCCTAGCAATCTGATTTGTAAGTGTGGTATCCCTCTTCCTTATTTTCTTGTCTTAAATATTTTCCCTATCATACATCAGCAACTTCTAGAGTCTCTTTAAAATAGACCTCTGAAAGTGTAAGCCTCTGATTTTCTCAGAGACTCTCATTATTAAGACCCATTGGCTGCAAATGCTGTGTTACAAATCGTATTTTCTGCCCTGTATCTACTGGGGTAGGAGATGCAAGAAGCTACATGAAAGAGAAAATGTTTCAGGTGAAGGCAAGTCTGGGAAGATTTAATACCCAATACTTCCCGCCCAGAGGCTGGAAGATAACAAATGGAGGACAACAAAACTTTCACTCAAGTCCTGTGATTTATTCCCCCCCCCAGCTTGTGAGGAAGAGTTCTTGGGGGGGGAGGTGGAATCTGGAGAACCAACTGTGATGGATGAGAAAGAAGAGGTCTTTTTAAGCAGGTAAGAGGCTGCTCAGAGCCCAGGACAAAAGAAATGCAAGCACTAGAAATAATGCTTGAGAGATGGGGTGATCTGAAGGCAATGATCAGAGTGAAAGACACCGGAGAAGTTTCCTAAGCGCTTTTTCAATGGAGAAAACTTGGTTTGAGACTTGCTTTCTCCTTTCTGGTCTAAATCTGATATCAGAATCCTACTAAGGGCAGTGTAGGAGAACTGATGTCTAATGGGGGGGGAAACCAAAACCAAACCAGCACCACTTAAATCTCTGGGAGCCAGGAAGCACCTCATGAAGACTTGTGTGTTTGTTGGGTTTGGGTTTTTTTTCCTCTGGAAAAGAGAAGCTCCTCAGAGCCGAGTTGGGAGCTACTGCTCCTCCTGAGCTGCCCTGGCTCTTGCTCACCAGCCTTGCGCTTTGCTTGTCCGAAGGTGTCCGTGTGCTGCCTCTGGTCCCCAGGCGGCAGGGGCTGACCTCTGCTCTAACCACCACCTTCTTCCCACAGCAGAGCCTGGCTGGGGCTTGGTCTGATGGGGCTGTTCTGAGCCCGGTCAGCTAGTGGCAATCTGTTAGTACTAGGAGAGGACTATTCTCAGTTTGAGCTGCTGAAGCCAAACCTCAATGCTTAATGCAGCTGCAGTTGCTAGAACGAGAAGGGTGTATTTACTGCAACTGGCAAAGCTGGGTCCACTGGAACACCATGCTCTTTGGCAGGAGGTGAGACTGTCACCTGCAGTGTTACACTGCATGAGGAGCTAGTGCCAAAGGGAATAAGATTAAGGTAACGAAGTGTGTGACAAAAGAAAGGAGGTTAATGATTGAAAAAAAATTATATTAAATGAAGAAAAACGCTGCACACCTCTGAACAATTAAAGTTGGGGAATGTCCCTTATGCATAAGTTGGTTTCTGACTGAAGAACTAAAGCTGCTGGTAACCAAATCATTAGAGCAGCTTGGGGGAGGTACCAGGCTTTTAGGGGCTGAATAGGCACTGCCTGGGGACAGTCCCACAGCAGCTGGTAAACGCATGTGTGATCTAATTCCTGTGGTGCTAAAAGAGGAGCGACTTCAGCTCTTCACTGCTGCATGTAGATCTGTTTTCAGTGTCTGTATAATCAGTTTTCTCCAGGAGGGAGGGGATGTCAAGCTATTGCTAAAGAGGATCATGCAAACAACCTCCCCCCCCCATGAAGGAAACTCCTGTTTGTCCTGGAACATGCACTGCAAAGTGCTCCTTTGCCACTTCAGCTGTTGAAGCCTGGGGTAAGTAAGATTTATATTAGCCCGGAGGGGATGGGAAGTGTACCTGCTGGAGTCATAAACCACTTGCAAGAAAATATCTATTCAGCAAGATCGCAGCTGCGTTTGCTACACTTAAAATTGCTTTTAAGCAGCAAATAAAGCTCTTCTGCAGCAAGTGACTGAACTTACTGGCATTCCTGTATCAGTACCTGGGGTTAGTATCAGTACCTGGGGTTACTTCTGAATAGCCAGCTTTGAACAGGAGTGTTTTCTCCTTGGTGTCTGCAGACCAGCATGAAAATACAGCACTGCTACCGGCTCTATTTGATTTTATTTTGCATCAGCTTTATAAAGACTGAGTGAGAATAAGGAAACGCTGACACAGAGGCCATACCTCATTAGGCCTGACTCTACATTCTCAGCCGAGCGGCATCAGTTTATGGGGTAATGTAAAAAATGTCCCATTGCTCTGACCACCAGCTGCTCTGGTTTACATCTGCTGTGTCAATGGCTGATTTCAGGTAGTAACTCCAGGTTTTGTTCCCCGTGTGCATTCCTGTACAAAGTGTTGTCTCCTCACATGTAAATGTCAGCAGGGTGTTCACTGGGCGTTCACCTCTGCTGTCAGGCGTATTTTACTGCAGCGTGACCTGCTGCTATTTCAACGTATTTTCAGTGTGTTTGAATCAATATCAGTCTCTGTTGATGCTGCTTCTAACTGATTAATTGGCTGATCTCAAACATATATATCCAGTATAGGTGGCTGGCTGCCTTTAATGGAAAAATTGGAGGTGGTAGCTGATCTCTCCTAGTTTCTAAAATGACAGGTATTATGCCTTTGGGGATAATTAATGGCTTTCCATGATTAGTTATATTCAGTCCTTTCTGCTGACCTCTGTAGGGTTTAGACTAAACTGTTGGAGGTGGCTGTTTGAGAAGATGTTTTCACTGGAAGCTGTTTTAAGTGGTAACCCATTGAATTTCATTTCATTTTTAGAAGATCGTACCCACAACTCACAAAAAATCCACTATGTGCAAGGCAACATGTCTGTGACTGTGTCAAAACCTGTAATCTTGTCTAATTTCTAGCATGGATTCTTAATCCTGGAGGAACCTGCTTTTCCCATGACAGCTCAGACTTGCTTAGCAAGCAATACCTCATGGGCCCCTCTAATCGAAGTGGGGCTAAAGGAGCTTCCCTGGCTTTTTCCGTTTGCTCTGCACCTACTACTTTTCTTTGTACAACACTCATTAACTACAGCTCTTCCTGCCAACTGTTGGTCTTTTGGAAGATTTATTTTTGCCTAAAAACTAATATAAACAAGAGTTTGCCCTCAGCCATATTCCCTCCATCTCCAGGTGCCCTTCAGTGCTATATTTCTTCTCCTCTGCTACCTGAGCCTACTGACTTAAGAGGCATCAGAAACGGGCCTTTTTCAGAGCTGTTCTCCTTGACAGTGATCAGAGGAAGAACGTCACAACCAAACCAGGGGCTGGCTCAGCCTGTCTCTCTTCCCATGGGGACCAAAGTCAACGAGGAGAGTTATCTAATACCTAAGGTTGTCCCATCTTGACTCATTAATATCAGAGGAGAGCTCAGGCTCTAAAATGCTCCCAGTAGGTGGCACGGGGGGATAAAAGGAAAGGTCACTCCTCTTTACCCTATAGGCTCTCTTAACGGATCATACTGTGAACAGCTTAATGCTGTGACCTAGCAGGTCTTCAGGCACCTGAAGGGATCAGGAAGGATTTGCCTCCTTGAAGGAAGGATTTGCCTCCTTGAAGGAAGGATTTGCCTCCTTGAAGGAAGGCAGGGAAAAGACTAAGTCTCTTAGCGTCCCTCTTCATGGGTCATCTTTGGCTGCTTCCCACAGGATCTTGACCTTTTTTTGTGTTATCTCAGAACAGTTGCTCATCACTTGGTGCAAGCAAGTCCCTGAGCTTCTATGCTGCATTTCAAGCCCTTGCTGTGTAAACTGTGGACAGTAGTGTAAATATTTCACAGCTGTTTCCTGAACTACCTCTACTCTGGGCTCTGAACATACAATAATTTATACTAAAAGTGTGCCTGACACCTGCCCAGTCTCTCCCCCCCATAATGCAGGCAGGGGTTTCTGAAAAATCTTTTAACTCACTGGCTGCAAAGGAGGAGGAGTGGTTCTCTTCTATTAGGTTTGTCTTGGTGATATGTTAAAACTCTAATCTGAGGATGAGGAATTACATCTTCTATGAATTACCTCACCCAGCTCAGCATATCTATCTGAGATGTACCAGCACTGCTGACTTGCTGGGGAGTCAGTAGTTACTCAGCATCCTTTGGTGACAAGCAAAAGGATAAAAGGAAGAAGTGAAACAGTGTAGAACACAGAAAATTGTCATGGCTGAGAATGCTTAAACTGTTTTATGTTCCCAAAAGGGAAAAAAAAAAAATTTATGGGGAAGCCTTTCTTAAAAGTTGCCTGAGATAATAACTATTTTAATAATGAAATTTAAAAGACTTTGTGGGAATAAGATTTTACCTTTTTTTCTTTTTAATCTTATTGCAGAAATCTGGTACTTTTCCCTGGATCACTAACTAATAGATTTTAATTTTCTTTCTTAGAATTTGGGGTTTAGTACCTAAATGTATGGAAATAAAGCCAATGGAGCTTTAGGAATTATTATTTTAGATGAACTATGACAAGATGTAGTAAAGTCCTGATGTGTATTTAGTATAAAAATTACATTCTCTTATTATGCCTAAAGTTCTTGGTTTGCCTCCTTGTTGACCACGAGGTGTCACTCTGGTACCTCAGTACTGACACCTACTGCAAGGGGGCAGGGAAGAGGAGAAAAACTCTATCAGACTCCATGAAAAATTGAAGGGTATTTATTTTCTGGTAGGCAGCCAGGCTGAAAATACTATCTGAATTGAAAGCCTTTCACGAAACATCTGGGCAGTTGAATTTTGCTAACTTCAAAGATGTCCAGTACCATACTGACATACTGATTTCTTTCTTTGGTGAAGAATCACTCAGGCTAATGCACAAAGGCTTCTGTAAAACTATTTCATGCTGAAATTAATGATCAGAATGACTATGCTTAATAAAGCAAGTATTAGAAAGTCCTCCACCTATCAGAAGGTGTGCCAGTCAATATAGTTAAACTACACCAGGCTCATAATCGGTCTCACTAGTCCCTACCTCTTGTTCACAGCACTCAGTTTCGCAGGGGTTTTTTTTTTTGAAGTCTGCACGCTTAATCTCTACATTTGCCACCCTGTATTTGATATGTGTGTGCAAAATTGTGCCTCTGGTTTTGTTTCGCAGTCTGTCATTTTCTAAGTACCTTTCCAAAGCTTGGCTAGATTATCTGCTAGTTTAAAAAAACCCCAAACCTCAAGTTTATAACAGTAGAGAACTTGGTCCTCAATACTGACTAAATATAAGGTCTTGCTTTTATTTGTTGATATGATATTCTCCTAAATGCAAAAGCTTTTGGCTAGAAGCAGGACTATGTAAAATACTTCCCATATGACTATCTGCTCTGAGGCGTGGGATTATACAGTCACATGCCTGGTAAAATTCACTCCAGTGCTGGTATGTGAAGCATTGGGTTTTTTTTTCCTCTCTCAGTGTACATAACAATGTACAGATACATAACTAATACAAGGTTACACTAATAATTCTATTCACTAAACTGTGTGAGGCTGAAATGCAGGTGCTAATGTGTGGGAGGTGTGCTTTTATAGTCGCTCTTGAGATTGGAAAAATACACTAATCATTTCCCAGTTCTCATTCAAGTGCATATAACATGGTCTAGGTAAAAGTATTTTATCCATGGTCAAAAAGCATAAATATACAGCGGGTGTCCTATCTTACGAGAGGTGGCCATGTCAAAGTACTTGTTCTGGAAAGTGGAAAAATACTAATGCTGCCTCTTCACAATGTTTTTGGGTTTTTTTCAGTGAAGGAGATCTAAAATGATACATAACATACCCATCTCCACAAGCAACATACATTCTAAGGACAGTGATTGAGTGCAAAGAAAAAGAGAGTCTTTAGTAAAATCTGTCATTGGCTTAACATAGAGAATGAACCATACATCACCCTCCAACTAATGGAAGCCCCGCCAAAGATCGACTGTATGATTTAGCTCTTGCTGCTCATCCCTAAAACCTCAGACCACAAGCCAGGCTGTGCTCCTTTCCGACAGGATCGCTAAACCTCACCGCTTTACGTGTTCACTTTGTGAGAAGTGCCCCCAATCACGACTTGTTGCAATGCAGTGACTACCCCACGCCAGCTCCGATGGAGGAGTGAGGCACTAGCAAGTGCTGCAGGTGGGACTGACCCAGTGTTTGGGGAGCTCGAGACATCACTCAGCTTCTTAGCCGAAAGGAAGCAAAGAAGGCAGGAACAAAAGTCTACGGAGGATGGGGTTTTTTCTTCTCTTAGAAAATGATTAGGTGTATCCTAACTAAATTAGAGGCCTCTGACTGCTCCTGCTATGCACAATAAAAACTGGGCTGGTCTCTTCAAAGCAAAGCAGAAAAACTAGAGAAACAAGGTGGAGTTCATTTTGCCCTCATGTCAGTAAGAAGAATAAACTTTAGCTCTGATGTTATGGTCTGCTACCATTTAAACACATTTTAAATAGGTGAGTAAATTGCTATGTACAATTTTCTCATGTAATGCACACCACCCAGTTTGAAAATACTTTCTTAGTTAAGAATAGCCCCGGCTTAGGAAAAAGCAAGTTTATGGATAATAAAAAGCAGTGTTTGTCCAGGTTTTCCCTTCTTCAAACTTTGAACAAACGTCAATTAGCCCTCAACACCTCTGTACTGTCATTTGAACTGAAAGTAATTGAGATTATTCTCTACATACATTTACCAGCTATTTTAAACAGAGAGCGTGCTTGCACAGCAGGAGATTCTGTTTTGCAATCTCTCTGCAACCAAGCAGCAGTAAAATATGTTTTTGTTTTGGTTCCATTGTTTGTTTGATTTGATTTCTTTACTACTTAGTATAGGAGTAAATGGACTTAAAATCCACTTGGTATTTTGAAGTCTGGAGAGTATCTCCCAGCAGACGAAGCCAACAGACTCAGTAGGGGTGTTTTAGAGAAGCCCCTTAGTCTCTAGGGAAGATTTACATTAGCCGTGAATTTGGGCTTTGGCGTTTCTAGCACCATTTCTGCAGTGAGCTTCACGCGATATCTGGCTGTTTGGGGGAAGCTAAAGCAAAGTTGCAGGCTCTGGGCCTCCTATTTGTAGATCACACACGCCAATTTTCCTCCTGAAATGTGATTATTACATTTACAACACAAATCTGAACTGAAACTTCAACAAAACCAGAAACTAAGTTGTTCAATATTACCTCCAGCAGAAAGCAAAATAAACACATTCCTGCAGTGTGCTTTTCCACAGACAGACTCAAATTTCACATCAAACAAATCTAGCAAGTGACAGGTCACAACACATGCCTTTAAAATACCAGGGAAAGGAAAGCTTCTTCAGCAGCAATCAGATATACAAAACCAAACCAAAACCCAAAAAGTGCTGAACAGCCTCAAAGCGTGTTATGGGTGTGTTTGAGTCAGTTCGGTAGCTAGCCCACGTTCAGCAATGGTTGTTCTTCCAGTCATACTTTGTGTTTGACTAGGGGCTGCCTCATTGTCTAGCTCTTTATTCTGTTACTTCAAGCCTCTTGGGGGCAAAACCCCAAACAAAACCAAACCAACATGCCACCATGTTTCAATTCTGGCTTGCTAAGGTTGAAGAGGAACACGGAAAGAGGAATAAACTCCCCGGCTTCCTTGCTTTACCAAAGGCACGGTCAAATGAAAAGGTTATTCTGGGACATGACATTACCACGAAGCAGCTGGCCCATACTAGGCGATATATGCTTTTAGCCTATGACAAACGGGAGGTAATCCAAGTTTAGTTCTTACCAAAAAAAATATATTAAAAACAACAATAAAAAAAAATCAGTCTGATCTAAGTAACTGTGCCTTCAGAAAGTTCCCTGACCAGCAGGAAAGTTTCTCACCATCTGCCCCAACAATTTCAAAGTGACAGGCTCACAGCATTTGCCATGATTTTGACAGTGCTTTACTTTGCCATTTTAATAAGTTGGCTTCCAAAGAAAAGCTTTTCCCGTTCAGTGAAATCTCTTACAAGGGCACAAAAAGCCCTTCCCCTATTAAGGAGTTAAAGTGAGCTTTTTAGATTTCACCCATGGGACCGTGGAAGGAGAGCGTGGGACTCGTTCAGAAGCGGTTTATGCTATGGGAGTTATACCTGAGCCAGAGGAATCGGTCAGTGTCAGAAAGATTTGACATAAAAGTAAGTGAAGGTTTATTATTATTACTTTATTATAATTATTTTAATAATTTCTGGCTATAAGATTATGAGCTATGTGATCTCTATTGGCCCCGTAAGACTTTCTGACCAGCTCCAAGAGCCAAACTGAGACCTCAATACCGTAGGTTTAATGTCCTGTGGCTACATGGGATTATCAGTGTCTCTGCTCTCATTTAAAAGGCTGCTTGTTTCATTTTAAAGTCTCTAGGCCTCACGGAGGAACTGGAAGGCAAAAAAGCTCCACCATTATAGTAACCAACTCTACTGGATCCTGGCTTGTCAGCCTGGATCTGCCGGCAGGAGGCAGAAACTGCCTTGTGGGAAGCGCCTCCGGTACCACACGTGCACGCAGACCCACAGCCCCACACCAGCCCTCTGCGAGGGCCTGGAGAGGAGGGTAGGGGGCTTGGCTCAGCTGCCCCCATCCTTGCACAGGGACTGCCCTCCCCACCGCTCTCGCTCCGAGGTTCGAGGGTGGTTGGCTCCCAGCTGCCACCTGGGACTGCCTCGCGTCCGACAGCAGCGCTGTGCTCCGGAGGTTGCTGGCCCAGCAGCAAGCCCCACTTTCTTGTGGCAAGAAAGGAGCCAGCAGGAGCAGGCAGAGGGAAGAGACCCAGACAAACTCAGATCCGTTTTATAAGCCACCAAACTATCTTTTCCAAGGCAGGAGGCACGTTACCAACAGCAGGTAAAATCACAGCATGAGGAGTGCTCACCTAGACCAGATGGACAGAGCACCCAAGAGCTACATCATGCTGAAGAAAACATATAGCTCAAGACTCTGAGATGAACACATCTAAAACATGGGAATGTCCCCAATATTTTCCTCACATGCATATATTCCCTACCAAACCACAGGCAGTACCAAACCACAAATGCAGCGTTGTATGATCAAAGGAAATGCTCTGCTGAGGAAGTGGTGAGCCTGTCACCCGTACAGTAGGTGACAGAACAACCATGAAGGATTGTTTCCATTTATCGAGCAAAGGACAATTACACCAAAACACACTTTTCCCTCACACTTTGCTGCTGAACGGGACCACGAAAAAAGGGTTACACTTAAACATTTTGAGGAAAACTTCAGCTGGAGGCTGAAGGAGAAGCAGCAGAAGACAGAAGCATCAAACACCGCTATCTCTTTCTGTTCTAGTCAGCAGAATTCTCTTACCTTTTTTTCCTCAAGATCCTGTTTGAGGCCCTCTTCAAGATCCAAGCTCCAGAGTTTAGGTAGGGCTGTAGCAGATGACTCCTTACAGAAGAACACGTCAAAGTTTGTGAATAGATCTCCACTAAAAAATAAACTTAAAAATATATTTTTTTTCATGTAAACTATTTCATTTTGCATAGTGAAATCAAGAAGACATTACTGTGCTTAACAGAACAAAATTTCAGCAGAAAAAAGATGGAAAGAGACAAGAATTAAACCGCATGCTGTATCTGAAATAAATTACTCTCCTAGTAGGTTGAAACCCAGTGAAATAAAGCCCGGGGGGGGGGGAGGAAGAGGAGGAGAAGAGGCTGCAAAGGCTTCTGGGGGACAGGAGGGCTATAAAACCTGAAGCAGCAGCAGAGCTGGCCAGTTCAGAGCTTGCTGAGGGAGAGGAGGAGTGCTCAGAGATGAAGGAAGCAAAAGGTAAACTGCTTCACACTTACCTGGCTTAAACTGGTATTTTTCTTCAGTTGTATAAGAAGTATAAGCTAGAAAATGAGATCTATAGCTTCTAAGGTCTATTGGAACCCTTCTTCCTTTGCATGAAATCTTCCATCCCATGGCAAGTCAGTGGTTACGAGGGGTTAGCAGTTTAGGTCCGTGTTTGTTTAGGCTGGATGTTTGCTCAAACACTGAGCTAAGGGTTCTTTACAGCTTCCTCTGTCCTGTTTTAGCATCTGAGACTTAAACCTTTTCTTCCTGATTTCACTGGGATTGGCCTTGTGCTAGTTTGTAACTCTGCAGGATGCTTCTTGTAAGGGAATGGTTGTAAGCTCCTGTCATGGTTACACTTTAGTCTCTGCTCCCTGCTGCTATATTACACTATTGTGCTAAAGAAAGAGGTGTTTAATTAAGGAACAAGCAGTAAAACCTCTAACAACTGTAGGGATGAGTTGTCATGTGGGATATCTTGACCATGGATCCTAGCTGATCACTAATAGCAGGGAAAATGCCTTGCTCAAAGCTGGAGATGGTATTGCTGCTGTAGCTTTGTACAATGATTGAGAACAAACAGGCGTGGAGCTCTCCATGCAGCTGATGTACTTACAGTTAGCTTCCACAGAGTATTTTTATCTCCTTCTCTTTCCCTATTCAGTGGGGTAATCCACCTGCTTAAATGTGATGTTACGGTGCTAAATTAATTAATCTTAGTAATACACTTTTATAGCACTGCCTCATCCACTACAGAAAAGTTAATGATCAGCCACTCCTATTGCTTGAATCAGGCTTTCAACAGCCCGTTCAGCTTTCAATTTACCCTTTTTAGATGTTGTAATGCATTTTTTTTGTTTGGCATTTTCCTCTGCTCCTGGCAACCTTCAAAACCGTCAGCATGTGGGCTAAAACCTCCCAAAACAAGAGGAACTGAGCCTCATATTTATGAGGGGACATGATGCTCTTTCACAACTAGCCACACAGCTATGTTCTAGCTGCCTGTGCAAAGGCAGGTTTGATCTGAGGCAGGCTTTAATGTGTACAACTCAGCAGAAAGCAGAGCCCCAAAGAAGCCATCTGTGCAGCTGGCATACTTCCAAAGGGAATGGTGTAGAGGTTGTCCTCACGGCTCACCTGTGGTACTGCCTAAGGAGCTGCTCCAGTGCCTTCCTGCGGCTGGAGGTCAGAGGGTGATGGTGGAAGAGGAAGGACTAGGAGCTGTGTGTGCTTGCAAAGACCCTTCTGGGCTAAGGCAAATGCAGGTGGATCCACTTGTGGTGATGATTGTGCATCTAACAAGCCCTGGGTGCTTCTGGGGTTGCCTACCACCTACTTACTCTTCAGCTTCTTCTAAATACTATTTTCCTTTTTCTTCTCCCCAGTCCAAAAGGCAGTGGAGTACACACAGTATTTCCAGGGACCCAATTTGAAAAACAGGGTGCCACTGATGTAGGGCAAGGACAAAAGACACTACTCTCACTGAACCTATTTTTAGGAAAAGTTGTGTTTCTTGTTAACCAGCTTAGTACCTATAGACTCAATTTTTACTCTATTGAATAATAGAAGTGTTCTGCTAAGGTTTGGGTCTCTAATAAAATAAACTGGCACTAAGCCTTACATAGTTCTCAGCTGAACCTGAGCGTCTCTCAAAGGTCATTTATGGTAGATCAAGCGCTGTGCTGTGACTGCAATCTGGTATCGGCATATCCAGGAGGGTTGTGCTGCCCCTTCTTTCTTTCACAATAGTAAGCACTGGTCTGTGTTTGATGGCTCTGGCTGGGCCATGTTCCATCTTACCCAAAGTGCTGTACAAGCTCTCTGTCAGTAGTGGCACTTGCAGAAAACCCAGTTGAGTTTTCCCTGTACTCCAATGTGACTATACCCACAGTTTTAATCACGTTCAATGCCCACACTTCGCTACACAGAGTAAGAAAAGCTTAAGCTGCAAGAGGGAGGAGGATATATGGGGAGGAAAGAACTATTTCAATTTTAGAGGCAACAGAAGACAGAGCCTAAATTTCTTTAACTATATAAAAAATGCATAGATAAAAATATGTAACTTAAACTTAGGGCATAGAGCCAGAAAAACAAAGGACAACAGCTCAGAAGAACAATTGCATCTTGCTGTTTGAAGGGTCCTCGGCTTCTCTGGACGGAAGTGAGAAGCTCCCACCGCAGGGAGGGTGCCAAGCCCTACGCTGTCTGTCTGGAGCTGAGAATTGATTGAACTGGTGTGAGGTGGCAGAAGCCAGGAGGTTTGAAACCTCATTTTTATGTGAAAAATTACACTGTGAAAGCAGAACTACAATAAAAAAAAAAAGAGCACAACACTGATCCACTAGCCAGCAAAGAACTCATCAGAGACATATAAATACAACTTCACACACTTTAATGTGTAAACCACTCAACAAAATAAATTATACTACACTGGCAAAGTGGTAAAAGGCCTTAAGAAAATTGAAAAATCTTATAATAATTAAAGGTTATTCCCAGTGCAATCAAAGAAATGTATATCACGCTAAGCAACAGTACTTTGTCAGACTTGTGTGTAAGAAGCAAGACAGGGAGAGTAGGCAGAAGTGGTGGCTGGACACAGCATTTACCTTGGCTCTTTACAGTCAGCAACAGGCTGATGGCTACATTTAAGGTAAGACACATCTCTGTATCTCCCTACTATCACTGCTCACATCAGTGATTTTTTTTTTTTCAAGTATGCTAATGTACAACTCCAGAACTGGAAACTGACTAACTCCCAACAGGCAAAAGGGTCTCCAAAAGAGCAGGGCAGCACAGGTGAGACTGGGAATCACAACACAAAGAACTGAACCAGATGTTCTTGGCTACTTGGTTAGGGCGAAATGATTCAAGATGCATTAAAATCCCTGACAGACACCGTATTCATGTTGTGTATTCTCATGTGGTTTAGCATCACCCAGAACAAGGACCAGTGTTTGCTGATAGACCATGAGGCCAGATTTCCTCATTAAGTGTATTGGTCAGGACTAGTCTATCTTACTCCCAGGAGCTGGACCTAGGTCTGACTTCTGTGCTCAAAGGGGCTTCTGTTTGGCAGTCTGTCTGTCTGTAGACACAATCACTTCATGGATTTGATCTCTTCTAAAAGACTTTGGACAGAGCAATGCAGGAACACTATCATCTTCTGGGAATGGATGAAGGATGAATTCCTCTGCTTTTCCCTCCTTTCCCTTCGTGGGCTGAACCTGGAAGTGATGAGCTCTTCAACTGACACCAGATAGAAGACCAACCTGGTCAAATACAAGGGACTCAGCCTGCAGCATAGGGAAAGGAAGAGCAGACTTGGCTATTTCTGCAGTGAAGCAGGAGGGTCCTTGATGAGGGTCACAGGAACAGCCACAAGCAGATCACCAAAGGTCTGCTCAATCCCAAATCCTGCCTCTGACAGTGGCCAACAACAGACGCGTTGGGAAGCATAAAGTAAAGGTAAGCATGAAATGGTATTTGCTGGTATACTCCCAACTTTCAGTGCCCTGGGCTTAAGTCTCTTAAGCAGAGGTGATTAAGATCTTGTACTGGACAGCTTTCCTCCACAAAAGTTTCTTTTGGGACCTGCGTGAGATTCCAGCCAGTGTTCTCTGGCAAGAAATTTTGCAGCTCAACTCAGGTTGGTGTGGAGACGTGCTCTTGGTTTTGACCTTGCCATGTGGCAGTTTCATTTGATGCCATTCAACTCTTATATTACGGGAGTGCTTCATTCCCCATTATAGCCTTTCCACCTTCCATGAGTTTGGGCTTCTCCAATTCCCCCCCTCCAGGCTGACCACAGCCCTTAACGTGATACAGATGCCTGCTTTCTTAGCAGGCTAGAAGGACTAACTCTTCCTGAAAAGCCTTCTGGTTTCCTAGAGTATGCCACTTCCTACAAATGTGCAGGCGCCTCAGCACAAATACAGTGATTGTGCCAGCCTGCCCTCCCTGTGCCCAATTATAGCCTGTATCAAAGAATGAGGATGCTCATGAAATGTCAAGTGCCCATATCAAATGGTTTTGACTTGATTAGTGCTTCACTCAAATACTGCCAAATCAGAAGATGACAGTGTAGCTGACTACTGAAGGAACAAGGGGAAAATGTTGTGTCTGCATTTTTCTCCCTAGGTTTTGCAATTAAGGCCAAAAGGGAATTCAAAGAGAATCTGTCTTGCACTGGTGGGTCCCTGAGAGAAAATAGCAGTGGATGAACTGGTGAAAGAGCGAATTAGTTGAACCTGTAGCTTATATAAGTTGCTTATACAGGGACCTGACAGCCCATTCAAGAGTTGATTATGATTAGCTGTGCACCTAAAGGAGAGAGATCAGGGGTAGGTCTTGATCACTTGCATAACCCTGGCAAAACCACTTCTGCTTCAACTGTGCTGCAAAATAAAGATAACAATCCAGAGCCGGTATGGTACAGCTTTTGGATAAACAACCAGGAGATGTAAAGTGTGCAACAGTATTTATAGACTCTTGTGGGTTCATCTGTCCCTTAGGCTGTCTCCAACAGCAGCCAAAATCCCATGCCCAGAGAAACCAAGAACAGCATGACCAGTTAGCAATACCTCTCCTAAAAACTCCCAGCTATTTGTTTGACTTTGGGAATTGCTCAGTTGGGCATACTTTCTATATATTTCTTAACTCCCAGTAAACTTCTCATCCATGAGCCTTTCCAGATTACCTGGGAACTCACGCAAGCTCCTCGCATCCCCAGTGTTAAGTGGCAAGTTCTGTTGCTCTGCACGGACAGCCTGGCTGACAAGGACTGAAAATCAGCCTGGAGGGAATGGAAGTGCAATGGGCAGAACTGCTGGCTTTCTCCTTGGTGTCTGTGTACCCAGGTTTAAGGAAGCAAGCTTTGGAAGCCTGAGGGGAGAATGTAGTTCTAACTAAGAAGTTACCTCCTTGGTGTAGGTCTCGCCCTGTGCCAGTGGGCTGGGAGGGTGAGGAATGTCTCCTTGGTATCTCTTCCTAGAGAAAAACAAAAGCTGTGAAGCTAGAATAGAACAGGAAGGTCAACAAATGATGTCCCCATAGTTGCAGCTTACGCAGCAAGTGCCTGTCTCTTACAGGTGCACGACATACATGTTCCATGTACCACTAACTGCAGGCTACAGAACCCTTTCTGGAGCCCTACAGCAAGCTCAGACCAACAACACCTATTGTAGTGTCTAGACAAGAGAGAGCAGAAAAGATTGAAGGTGAATCATTTTATGGCTTCTAACAAACTCTGAGGTGCCAACCTCCTTGCCCCTCTGTTCAGCCATGGAGGAGCAATCAGTTCTATTAACAGCTAGGGAAATTCTGCCGAGCAACCCTTGCACTGACCTTCAGTCCCCTCCTCGCCTTCAGACATACTGGAGAGGTCTAAGACGAAAAGAAAGCAAGCCTTTAATTTAATTACCCCAATTATCTTTTGATAATCACCCAATTATCTTTTGATGAAGTCATTTTTATTTCTTATTCTTTCTGTCTTCTTAACAAATTAGCTTCCACAAAACAAACCTCGCTGTGACTACAGCAAACAAACAAACAGATCCCCTCCGGAGCAGATAAAAAACCCCATTAAATGCAGACATCGGTCTCTACAGCTCGTTACCGCTGTTCCCTTGCTAGCCTTGGAAACCTGAGAAAGGAAAGGCTGTGCAGCCTTGGGAGCTGCTGTCCTCCACTGACTGCAGCACCTGCCAGAGAGATGCACTCTGTCCTGCAGGCCAGAAATCACTTCAGTGTACTCAAACTGCACTGCCCTTGGCCGCCCGAAATGAGGGGGGAACAAAGCTGGGGAGGACCTGCCTCAGCAGACCAGCCAGAGGGAGGCAGGAAAAGCTCTCTGTACCCCCCGGACAGCTATGAGGTAGAGGCAAATCAGTCTCTGCGGATGAGTAGTAAGCGTGTGAGTACTTACACTTTACTGAGGTTGTTTTACAGAGTGGCTGTCAGATGTCTTACAGACCGCAGGACGAGTGACACTCGATCACATCCCCTGCAAGCCATCGCAGCTCTTCCTGCTGACTCTGCTGTGCAGGGATGGGGAGGATTCACAGGGCTTCCCTGGCCTCCCAGAGGCTCCTTAGAAACCCCCTTTCTTTATACTGCTTGTGGGAAAAGGCATCATCATTTAACAAACTTTCACCACGTGATGAGATCTGTAAATTATTTAGAAATTAACCCCGGACATTCTACAATTGAAAAATGTAGGTGTGATATAATCGGCGCAGGGATCCACAAAACTGTAAGTCTAATTGAGGACCCAGGAGAGAAATCTAAAAAAAGAATTTTCTTTATAATATGTAGCGCACAACTAATATTTATAATAGGTGGGAGGTGGGGGCAATCACATCTGATCGTCCAGTCAGAATGACCAGCTTATATTTAATGACTAAGGTGCAAATTTAATCATATACTCTGAAACTACTGCTAATTATAAGGAAGGTGGAGGTTAACCTGTGAGGATAATTTGACTCCTCATCACTAATACCTGGAATGCCATGTAATCCTTATTATACAGCCATAACTTAAAAAAATATTAATCCCCATGGGGAATAAAGTATCCTTTTTAAAAAATGTTAAAGGCAAGAAAATTTCTTAAGAAAACCCTCCCTGTGAAGTGTCATCACCTGGCTGCTTATCTAAAACTTCAGAGCAGTCAGAATGGGGTGGGGGGAAGAGAGTCCTCCAGTGTGGCTGCTCAGACCTGTGCAATATGGAGGGATGGCACCCGGTTTGCTAATTTTATATAATGGCAAAGGCTGCTTCTCTTTAAAGCTGAAAACCAGAACTGCTATCTAAAGGGAATCTACCCCTCCCCAATTTAGCATCTTTAAATGGTACCTGAAATACTGCTGTCCAGGCTGTCACACTGCTGGTCCCTGTGTGTTCTGTGACTCGGTCTCTGACTTTCTGAGTGTTTTTTTGGGAGTTGCTTATTTTATATTTTTATATCTTGAAATCCCTAAAGAGGCCAACACCTGGCTGCCTCAGAGCTTTGTTCTTCTGCTATGTGCTGTCCTAGCAAAGGAGGCTGGCTGAGATCCTTCACAGGCTGGGGTAAGGTCCTTGCTTTTTTGGAACATCCTTCAACATGAGACAAAAATAGATATGACCATGTTCAGCAGGTGGTACTGGGCTCCTCTGCAGCCAAAGGACAGATTATGGGGTATCAGTGCTATACAGGGAAGGACTTGAGATGAATCAGCAATACAGTGTTTTCACAGTGAGATGTGTCCCCTCACCCTGTGTGGGGGGTGCGGGACCTGCACGATGAGAACATCTATTGCTGCAGAGTAGCCCAGTGGGATGTGGTAGCTATATGGCCAGCTCACAGATGAAATAATCAGGCCGAACAGTTATAAAAGGAGCCATTACAATTCTGTTGTCCCATGCTATCTGCTCTGAATCACATCTTTATCTGTTTGACTTCCTCTAGAGCTGGGATACATTAGCATAATCATTCTCGCATCCTCTGATGTTCAAATTTTCTTCTTAGTCTCCTGCAGCCTTGATCCAAAAGCTTTTCACATTTCTACCAGAAATCAAGATTTTTATGTAAGCATCAGCGTGGGATTTAGTTTGCATGTATAAATACACAACAGTCTCACTACTCCGGCTGCTAGTGCAAAGTGAATGCATGACACAGGTTATATTCTCTTAGCTAAAGGCAAAGGCATGTGCAAACTGACAATGAATTATCCTACTGTAGAGCCTGCAGGATGGGGATTATTGCTACTAACGCACCATCATATCCCACATGCAGTACATGGAGTAAACTTCTGTTAGCAGATTTAGAACACAGGCAAGCGATAATGTGTAAATTCATTAGGTGGCACCTCAAAGCCCAGAGTGTGGGTGTGTGTAGGGTACCACATCCATTTCAATAGGAATTTTGCCTACAGAACTAGACTCATGCAAATGCTGTTACATCATTTTACTAGATGAAAAATCTACAGGGATTCAGGAGTGGGAAGCAGCCACCTTAAAGACACCTCGCTGCATAGTACATACATTGGATTCCAACCCAGAGTAAATACACGCTGGCCTATCCAGTGACGAGAGTATAAAGACCATGATATAGAAGAAAAGGGACAGAATAGGGACATAACTGTGCTTTCATCTGACAAAGCAAATCTCTTCACCAGACTGTAATCTCAAAAATTCTGGAAGAAGTGAAATACTTCACCATCCTGGAGTTTAGGTACCAAAATTAATCCTATTAGTACATTAGATCTTTACCTGAACCTCTTTGTACAGAAGATGGAAGACTTGTCCCCCAGAATAGGATTTCTAAGGTGCCTTTCAGCTGGTCTCCCAGTTCTTGTTACTGGAACATGGAAAAACTCCCTGATTTTACGAATCAAACACTTCTAGGCATAACTTATTCTTGAGGGACATCTGTGGGTAAATTGCTGAAGAATTATGGCAATAAAGCACTGTGCTGCTCTTGCCTTACTTGCTGTGGTGCAATCCTGCTTTCAGTGCTCAGTATGGATGCCCAGATTAGTTTCTTGTACTCAGCAACACTTCTTAATGTACCCGCTACTTACTACTCTCTAGCTTACCTTTGCACACTTTGAGGCCTGATCTGGCTAAAAGACAGTGATGAGGAGGCCTTCAGTGAATGAAATCAGTGAGTTGTGGCTGAAGTTGCGCCAATCCCATCTTACTCACTTCTATTTCTGGCTTTGGTGTGCTATTGGTGGGTGGTAAGCCACAGAAACCGGTTTGTGCTGTGCTGCAATGGAACTTGGTCGCAGAAATTCTGTCTTAAAGAACAAATAGAAAAACACTTTTTCTAAGAAATTAGCTGAATGAGACTCTCCAGAAACAAAGGACATGCAACTCCTTCTAAATGCTCAGAATACTTAGAAAAAAATGCCCTGCTGAGCAATGCTTCTGATTTGCTCCTTCCTTCCATGCTACTGGCTTTATCATTATCAGTCAAGAGAAACACTTTCACATCTAACGTCTCCACTCTTTCTGTTGAGCCCTTTACCTTTTCTCATGGCAAGATCAAAGATACAAAATTTTGCCTCCGAAAATAAATCAGATATGTAACATTCTCATAAATCAGCATGTTAAAAAAAAAATGTACACTGTGTGGTGAATGTGCTTACCTTCAATGTCCTTGGCATTGCTTAGGAGCTTTAAAAAAGATCACAAATGTGGCATTCTTTGCGTGACATCTTGCAAAAATCCTCTGGAAAAGCACCAACTTTCTACCTCTATCAATTAAACAACCTGTATTCAGGGAGGTAGTTGCTGAGGGTTCACTAACAGGTAGTGAGAGATTCTGTTTAGCGGCTGACAACTCAGGCAGTGAGAAAGCAGGGAGAAGAGTGTCTGTACAAAGTTTAGAGCACACCAAAAAGCTTATGGGCTTCCTGCTGTTTACCTGCATTTTTCCTCCCCATGTCCGTCATGACTAATTAGTTTCATGTCCCTTGGGTAATATCATGGTAATTAAATATCGGAAACCATGGGGAAAAGTGGCAAGAGATTTTTTTGCAATGCAGCTTAAAAGTAAGCGACAAGAACCAACCTTCTACCATTATCTACAAGCACTGTAAGATTTCCTTGTGACATTCCCAACCATAAATCCTAATGTGCTCTGCAAGTATGCAAATGCAAAATTTAGGAAGTTTCTTCGAAGACCTGGGAGACAATTTGTAACTAAACAGTTTTATTGACTTTTTTTTGCAAAATAAAAAACACAAAATAACCACCAAGATTAAAGGCCATAGACAGCATTAACCAAATGAACCAGCCACTTGGTTATAGTAGCTGATAACTAGCACAACTGGATATTATTGCATATACCTCAGGTTCATTTACATACCCATTACAGTTTGGCAAGATTACAATCATACAGTAGCTTTGGTTGTGTAAAACCTAGTAGCAATACTTACTTAAAATATGACTCGTTAACATTTTATGACAACAGGTATTTATCTCATCTTAGTCTTGACACGTCTTCTCTCATTCATTCTTCTCCTCCACAACACACATTATCACTGACCCAGAATTAAGGAGACATATTTGCAACCATCATTTATAGCCCTTCTTTATCACCGTACGGTGATGAATCTTATGGTGGTAGGAATCTGTCACTTGCTTTCCTTATAAGAGTTAGTAAGTAGAGCAGCATCTCTTTCCATGCTGGGTGACTTCTACCATCCCGTGGTAGCATCTGCCAAGAATTAGTCCTTTCAGAACGCAGATATGTAGAGGTGTGTATGGCTTTCAGTCCAAAGCCTTTCCTGACCTACAGTACTGGGGCTTGACTGCACTGCCTTGCCTTTGAATACAGAAAGAAAAAGAAACAAAGCACAGACAAACAGCTTTTCACATTGGTATGCTGAGCTGCCAGCACAAAACAATATTAACGAACCTAAATACACAATACTACCTTGGTTACAGAATTGTGCCTGAGACACTGTACAGGATTGCATGTGTACGTTCTACAGTCTATGTATTTCAGTTTTGGTCTTTTAAAAAAATGCTCTCATCCTTATGTAATCTAGTGTAACACTGCAGCTGTAGAGTAATGGTTGATAAAAAGTCATAAACACACAGGCTAGTTGAAAACGCTGGAGGCTTTTTTCTTTTTTTCTTGTGCAGAATTCCTGCCTTTCTGCCATCATTTTGGCCCCAGCTTTCTGAGAATACCTACTTCCAGGGGAAATATACAATCTACTTAAAAATAATCTAACATTTTGAGTTCTACCTGGGAAAAGCTATGAAACAATTTGGATCAAACCGAAGTGATCTTGTGTACAAAGATCCTTCTTCATTTACAAAATGCTGTAACGCTAGATAACTCCGACTTGTTTTTGCAGCCCTTTCATCTGCTTGCACTCAAGCAAAAAGGAATTCAGCATGAGGAATGGCTGCGTGGTCAAGATCCCACAGAACAAGGTAACTGCCATGCAGTAATTAAAATGAAAGCAGTGTAACTGCTTTTTGTATTCAGATCCATACTTGTATAAGGATATAAATTAATAAGCCCTTCTAAATGATTTCAGAAATATTCTCTTTGATCTAGACATATAAAACCTCTGAATATTTAGAATCACTAGATTTCACATGGCCCACATAGTCATAATTATTTGCACTTACATGGCAAATATTAGAAATACATTTGCCTGCAGTTGAACAGGTAATTATACTGCCTATTATTCAGCTGAGCAAAGATCAAGCACTCTATGTCTTGCAGTTATTGGATCTTATCCTAACCCTTTACTTTAGAAAGGGGAAATAACCATCTAATCATATTATCAGTGCACAGTACTTAGTTTAAAAAAGACAACCTAGAGTAGGCAACTAGATTTTTTCCTAAGGTGACTTTTTCTGAGATACTCTAAAAGCGGTCTCTTATGACTGAAGATTGTCTATTTCACTGTACTCGCAGAGTAAAAATAGTTAAAATCTAATTACAAAGCTGCTACATGGTTATTTTGTGGTCTGTAAAATAAAACGGTATCCAGAATTTTCTCTGAACAAAATACAACAGACAGTATAAAAATATTTCCCACTTGGAGATTGAAACATTAATGCTGGATTATTTTTTGTATAAAAAGAAATGTAATAATGGTAGACATTTGTCTGCTTACTAGCCAAAAATATACATATGACTTCAAGGAGCTGTTCCAGACTCACTTTAAAGGAGCTTGTGCTTTTGACCCTAGCAATAATAAATGCACACGTGGAACAAAGTTTCCTGAAAATCTGAACTACATCTTATTTCTAACAATAAGACTAATTTCTGACACTGGCTATGGATTTCCACTTATTTGCTTTGTTCAGGCAACTACAGCAGAGGAATTCCAGAAGCACCACTTCCGCTTTGAATGATGTTTATTCAGTGCAACATCTTCTTTTTCTCTTTCTTTTTTAACTCGCTGGTAGTGATCCTCTTCCTTCAAATACCACACAGGTGGCCAGCGATGCCTCTCAAAATATTCTTGATTATCTGATCAAAAAGAAACAATCGAAAAGCCACCAAACAAGCCGATAAGATACACAAATTCCAGAAATGTCTGCAAAAAGCTATGCCACTAATCATTTATTCAGTCTCTCTGTTAGCTGGGTCATCAGGGATTCCCCTAGTTTCCTCACATGCCTTAATTATGGGGTGAAAAGAGTTTGAAAGCAGTTGCGCTCAAGAGGCCTTAGTCGACCAAGGAGCGTAAAAAAGCAAGCCCTTTGTAGAGCATGTTTGTCATCCTAGAACCTGAAAATAGCTCTGTTCCTTTTAGCATCACTGAAATAGTTATAGAACATAATGCTTGCCCAGGAGTCAGGCTAATGATTGTGACCTTTCTTTACAGGTAAGAAGAATTTATGAATGCTACTCAAGATAGCGCAGAGATTCAGTCTCATGGCTTAGCTATCTGAGCTCATCTTTGTCTTCATGTTTAATCAACTGAGTGGGGAGAAAGAAGGGGAAACCGCATGAAAACTAAGGAGGAAAGTTGCCCATACCTGAAGATTTAGCTTTGATTTCCTTGCGGAATTTGGAGCAAACACTGTTGTAATTGGTGCAGATGTAGTGCAAGCACCAAGCTGCCAGCTGGTTAGCATTGTGGAACTGTAAAGAAAAACAAAGAGCTTATTCCATTTCCTGAGCTTATTATTCATTTTGCAGCCCCAATTAACAACTAAAGCTAGAATGGTCCCCAGCAGATTGTATCTAGTAGCATTATCACATGCATATTGGGGAGCTTTTGAGGCTGAAGTGGCCTCTAGATGCCCTACACTTCGTTGTACAATTCTGCTGGAACAACCAGTGGACCAAAAGGCCTGTGAACGGGTCCTTAGCATGCACAGCATCTGGCAAACTAGGATCTGACCCCGAGGCATGCCGGACCTGAATTTTCTGGTACGACTGTACCAGCCATATATTCCTATCAGTTACTGCAAACCCTGCTCTGAAGTAACTCCCTGGAAAACAATACTCGTTGACAGAAATCAAGTATTACTGGAAGTTCAATACAAAATCTTGTACAAGCTTCCCGTGGTCATAAGGAAGCGCAGCTGTAATGCAAGTCAGATTGTATAGCACGTGTATCTGTTTTGGCATTCTGTCTGTCTACTATGATCTTCTCAGGTTACAAACACACCGTATCGATGTAGGTACTGGGCACAGAGGATATCCTGTAGCAGTTAAACATATTACTTTTGTCTTTGACCAGGAGAAAAAAAAACAAGAAAAAGCATCCTTCATAAAATTAAAATTAAGTGAACCGAGCTGCATTTTCTTGGAATGGGTTCAGCCCTGGTTTTGCAACAGCATTATAGGTATTGCAGGAGAGACACTCGAAAGCAGCTGCAGGAAGTCTTGCATGGTGGCCAGCTTGTGCTGTATTTCAGTGACACTTCAACCCCAGACTTCAAGCCAAGCTGCAGCCAGATTCATCATTAGTGTGAAATCAAGAATAACAAAATTTAAGAAATATTTTAGCTTGTGCTACTGTATCTGAGAGACTGCTGTAGCACTCCTTTTGGAAAACAGAGGTGGACAGTTTAACTGTGAGCTGGGAGCGCTCTCTTTTCATCATTTCTGGGACTCAAGAAACACTGAAGCATGTGTGAACATAAAATATCAGGATTTGCACTCACTCTGAACTACCAGATGACCGGCTCCGAGTAGCCAGTCTAAATGTCAAGTCTAAGAATACAAAAAATGTTGCCTTTACAATACAGATCTAAATATATCTATGAGAACTGAATTGAAAGGAACCCAAGAATCATTCAACATTACAAAGCTGAACAGCTTCATTACATTGCATTTCATCTTACTGAAGCATGGCCATGAGAACATGGGGCTTGGAAGCTCCAAATCAAGAAAAACTAAAATATATTTGAAAGACAACTCCTCCGAGATTAAATAGACATTTCACCTTTGAACTAATGGAAAAACCTTCTTTAAAATAGAAGATGAAATGAAGTTTTACTGTCAGACAGTCTCAGAACTGCAGACTTTGAGTCACTTAGAAGCAATGCTCAAAACCAGTAAAGTGCTAAATGCAAGTCCTGCAGTTGGCCAGAATATCCTTCAAAAAAAGTGCACACTGACCTGTGCCAATTCCAAATAGGATAGTACTTCTCCATCTATTGCAACACCACTCATGGAGGCTTTTGTCAGCTCTTGTACTGCATGCTGTTCTGTTAGAGGAGAAAACTCATCACTCACATGGAAAAGGGTCACATTTTAAGGTCAGATCATCCACAAAGAAGCAAGAAGGCATGCTCTCCCTCCTCCTAGTATTAACTCTAGCATTATGCAAGTGGCCCATGCACCCAGATTTCCTAAGCAGCTTCAGATTTGGATGAAGTCAAATTCTGGCCTTTAGAATTGTGGCTGGGGATTCTGCATCACAGGTATAAACTGTCTTACTCCAATGGAGCACAGTCCGTATGAAGATGTGACCCTTTGCCTCAACCCATACTTTTTATTTCTGCTTTCACACGCAGTTCTTATCCCTTTCTTATGGAAAGCAAGCCTGCAATTAATAACGACTTATGTAAGGGCAAAGTTCAGCAGCCACTAGTCTCTTTCTGGAAGAGTGGATTGGTGCAATATTCAACATAAATTAGAAATGGATCAGCTGTTTCTTTTGGGTAATACAAAAGCAATAGCCAAGTTTTTAGGCAACAGTGCACTTGCCACTGCGTTCTGGATTTATTAATGAGTATATGCACAGTGCTGATATAGAAAAGTTCACTTCAGGCCCTCTTCAGATTCTCAGATTAGTTTTTCCTAGGGATCCAGGTGAAGGCTTGCCAGCTCCCCCAAAAGTCACTCCAGCTCAAGAGTTTCTTTAACCCGTTCCTAAAACTATTTCCTAGAATCTTGGAGGTTTGAGTGTTTTTTGGGGAATGTTGTCAGCTGATTTGATTCTACTGGGCTCAGTTGTTGACAGTAGCCTTTGGACTCAAAATTATTACATCAAGAATTAAATGGAATGAAACATTCTTAATACTACATGTATGTTTATGCTGCAACTTAAAAAAATAACCAAGACTTCAGTTAAAATGTGTGTATAAAATCAGGTAATAACGATTCGGTCTGTCAGAACCAGTGAAGACAAGGTACACAGTCTTGATGCACAACTGAAGGAGAGCTAGGATTTGGTATGCGATTAAATTTTGCCTAAATGTTGTCCTGTAAACGTGTACCTTTGCTTCATCTGTCTCTGAGTTCTGGCATTGCCCATGTCTTCAGAACAATGCCAAGTTACATACATAGAAACAAACAAAAAAACCAACCCCGGAGATATGCTGTGTGTATGGATTTAATTTTAAAACTAAGTAGTATCCTATCCTGTAATTTTTCTCTAAATACGTAACAGAAAAGGTTTTCTTCCTGAAATAAGGATTGAATCCCCATGTATATACAAAAATATCCAGTTCCCATCTAGGCAGTGAAAAGGGATCCAGACAGCATTTCTAAAAAACCATGATCATCTAGACCAGTTTTGAATTGGCTCAGTTGCTCTCTTATAATAGAAATGTATAATGGAGCACTTCATCCATTACATAATGGAAAGCCTGGGGTCTGTACTCTTTTCAGGTAAATTAACAACAACAGAGTGGATATTACAAACTATGGACATTATAGCAATGCTAAAGAGAAGGTTTACTACTCCTGTTTTTAAAGCACAGAATACTTCAGTGCTCTGAGCTGGCTTAGCACAAAACTAAAAAAGGCAAGAGAAAGGCAAATATCTTTTTCTAAATTAAAACATTGATTTGTATTACAATATTCCTTTCGGGAAAAAAAAAATTATTTTCTCTGAGACTTGAGAAAATCCTGTACATTCCAAAATCATTAAAACATATTTCAGCCACTGCAGAAGACACTGCATTGGACAAGGCCACAAATTCTTACCTGCTAGTGCAACCAGGTGAGGAAGGCAAAACCTATTTGCCAATGCGATTAACTCAAGTGTGTCCAGTTCCTGACTGGAGGACAGTTGCTTGGTATACAAGTAATCTAAAACAGCTTGCATGGAAGTCTTGTTTATGTTGGGAAGAACTACCTGGAAAAGATAATTAAGAA
Organism: Rhinoptilus africanus; assembly: GCA_013400135.1. Taxonomy (NCBI): domain Eukaryota; kingdom Metazoa; phylum Chordata; class Aves; order Charadriiformes; family Glareolidae; genus Rhinoptilus; species Rhinoptilus africanus. Next base: position 49,714 of record VXBO01003065.1, read on the forward strand.
AAGAATCTCTTAAGTAATTAAGGAATTTTCATATAGAGGCCATATTTCACTTCTGCCACTTTCCTGGACTGTTTCTTTTTCCCCTTCAAGTCATTTTAGAAACGCAGGGAAAATATTTTTCAAAAAAGGTATTTCCCGTTAAAGTTCAAGAAGCTGCCAACAGGTAAGCATACCTCCATAATCAGATCCTTTGCCAGTTTACCTACAAGCAACTACCAAATTACTGGAATTGGATCCACATCCAACAGTGAATCTGCTCAATGCTTTCTAGCCTGCGCATGCATAGCTATGTGGGATACATAAAGCCACTGAGCACTTCCCATGCCAAACCTCTCTTGGTAGACTTCTTGAGGAATGCAATCGATCTGCTCCTGGCAAGGGATATTCTGGGGACTGTGAGAATAACAGAAGCCGAAGGATAACAAAAATACCACTCCTCTCAGTCTGTTTATCAATAACCAAGTTATGCAAGTAAATGATGGTTGGGAAGGGACTGAGAACTGAAGAAATGAAGCAAAGAAAATGTAAACCGTTCCTGCCTCACACTTGTAATTAAGTGTAACCACCATGTAATGAAACTACTAAGACTAGGACAAAAGCTATCTAATCTCTCGCCAGCACAACCCTAACTCCACTGGAGGGAAGCATAAAACAAGAGGAAGGAGGGTTAGAAAGCCTCACTGTAACTTGTCACTCTAGCTTCTCAACTACAGTTTGCACATGGGATCACTCCTCCAAAGAACGGGGTAAAACTGATTCTTGTGGGACTCAAAGTTGTGGCAGGTAAGTCTGCTTCCAGTACCCATGGTACTCAATCTCGTTAATCAGCGGTTTGTAACGTACACCTTCGTAACTCAAGAGATGCTGGCACTGAAGAGTGAACTGTGCTGTTCTGAACAACTTGCAGTTAAAAAAATGGCAAGAGCAGAAAGATAATGATAAAATTATGATGAGGAATTAAATATACATGTAACTTAATGTGACTACTTGGAAGCAGTCAGCACATATTTCCTGCTAGCTGGGGGTTAACCTTTTGGGGGCTTGTGAATTTTTCTTTTGGCTCTGCCTGGATGGGTGAGGTTCAAACCCAGATCCGTTAGTGCTAAAGCATGAACCTCTTATGCATATCAGCCACTCTAGGAAGCAGCTCAGCTCTCCGAGTAAGAGAAGCTAGTTGTGAAACTCATTCATTATTGATATATTTTTGCTAGTGCAGAGAACAGTAAATTCAGCGAATGAGTTTATAAAACGTTGTGTCCCAAATACAGAAAAAGCAATAAGTAAAAAGTAAATGGATTTCTTTTTGTAAAACAGTTAAAGGAAACCATTCAATTCAATTCATTCATTCAATTCATATCTACCTATATTTTAAAACTTCTGAAAGCATTACTGAATGCTTTAAACTCTACAAAATGGAAGCTAAATATTTTAAATTGGAAAGATAAGCTAAGACTGTTAAGTTTATCATTAAAAATAGGCTGGTAGAAAATAAACGTATGTTCTTCATTGCCAAATGTTGCTTAATAGAATCAAACTATGCATTTTTAATGAACCACTTTTCCTCTGGGAAAGGAATTATGTTTACAGCTGTATTAGAAGAAGCAAGAAAAATTTAACTGGAACACAATCTTCCAGAATATTAAACACAACCCCCTGAACTCTTGATATGAACAAACCCCTTCAGTATGGAAAGGAACAGGAAAATCAAAACAAAAATGAAAACCTAGGTATGGATAAGACACAAGAAAAAAATATTAGCAAAGTGTTTAGAATTTGAAAAATAGACCATAAAGACACCTGAAAATACAAGGCTCCTGCTGCAAAAACTTAATTCAAAGCGTTGAGATCTTTTATAGTGTACTTTATACCTGCTTAACGTAAGAGGACAAGCTGATGCACTAGAGAATCTGAGCTTAGTTTCTACTGAAGTTCTGTGAAGCCAGCTCCCTTTTCTCGTTTAACATTGCACATTAACCCTTTTTTCCCTTTAATTCCTTCATCAGTGCCACTGCTCCAAGTATTCTCTGTAATGCTCCTGATTGTAGAAACATATATTCACACAACTTCTAAACTTATTTTAAAGAAATTCACAAATCCATATTTAATTCCTCCCCCCCATATTTAATATTTTAAATTATTTCATGTTTAAACACACGCTCCAGCGTTGGAGGAAGTCTCATGTCTTGCAGAAAATATGTTATCCTCCTAGGCATCCTAATTTAATGCCTTGAGAAGAAAAGTATCCCAGGTCTGCAAGAAAAGAGTAAAGAATCATTCCAGGGATTATTGCAAACCTTCAAATAGATACAAAATGATGCTTCCATCACCCTAAATCCATCAGGCACTATAAGCAAAAGGGACAAAAACGGACAAATACCTCACTGTTTGAGCTTTCAATAAATGATCCTCCAAACATAGCAGACATCCATTCACAGCTACAGATCAGCAGTGGCTTGTGGGCATTTATGGTTCCATCATCCAATTTAAATGTCACATCTGCCATGGGAACAAAAAACCAGGCATGCTGCAAGTTTGCGTTTAAGGTGAAATTGTGTCTCAAGTATGTATGTTTCACTTGCACATTGTTATACTAAGGACTTCTTTGACTTCCCACGGCCCCCATCCCGAAGAGAACTCTAGCATTTTATATAGTTAAGTAAAAAGCCTCACATAAAAGGGGGATATTGGATGTTCAACACTTTGGAAAACTGGGTCACTTATTTAAAAGCTTGTGTGTAGATTTTGAGAAATGAAACTGCAGAATCCCAGGATGGAACAGTTGGCCCTGAGTAACGCTATAATTCTGGGCCCCTCCCTCCTCTCAGAACAATGTAAGCTGTCACAGTTTTTAAAGTCTATGAAGTGACAGTAACGTGAATGAGAAAAGAATTAGTGCTTTTCCTGTTAAAGCATGTATTTACTTACCAGAGAATGTCCCTTTGCAAAGGCACTCTTTTATCCGATTAGCTTTCCTGACATGAAATGCTTTAGTAATCTCTTGATTCATGAAGGCTTCTTTATTCATAATATTCTCCACCATCATTCGTAAATCAAAGACTTCCAGGATTTCAGCAATCTGAGCCAGTCTTGTGAGATCTTTTTCATTTTCATCCAGTTGCCCTGTGTATAAAAACTGCAAAACAGTTTTAAAAGGTCCGGCCTGCACAGATGAATCCATTTTTACCACAGTTACAGGACATGTCCTATTTGAGACAGGATTCACTTGAATTTCCTTATGCACACTAACAAACCCCTTACCCCAGGATGACAGAGATCTTGCTGCAGAGTTTGTTTCCCCAGGTTTGGGTTCTAGCATGTTCAAAGGGTCAGTACTTTCTGGTGGGGGAATTTTAACATCAGCAGATTTTAAGGATGTCTCATCACTGTCATCATTTGTCTCAAGGTGACTTGTCAGAACATCCTTATTTGTATTTTCTTTATTACACTGTGCTTCATCCAAGTCTGAACTTTCCTCACATTCCATTAAGAAAAGGTCATAAAACTTTGAAGAGGAGGTAGCTAAGTAAATCTTGTGAGCAAAAATGTAGTCCTGCTCCTGGAGAACAAACATAACGTCTGCGCACAGTGGGCTGTCCAATAAATATCCAGCTTCATTCATGCTTGGTACAGGACACTCAGGAATTTTGATCACTGGAGGAGGGGCTTTCGGAGGTAGGAACGGAGCCTGAAGCAAAGGTTTTTGGACCTTCTTCAAATGAGATTTCCAGAACTGCAGATGTCTTCTGGAGATCAGGGCAGCTCTAATTGCATTGTCAAACACATCTTTAATCCCAAACTGGTCAAACACACTGGTTTCATAGTACGGTATCCCAAGTTCCTTGGCAACCTCTCTGCCTCTTTCTGGTGGCAAAATGTCTCCTCTTTTTATCGGCCTAGGGTTAAACAAAAAATAAACCTTCTCACACACAACGATCATCACAAAGTTACTCCAGAAAGCATGGGATTTTACAAAATGTCTCAGCACCATTTCTGAGATAACTATCATTCAAATGAAACAAAATATAAAATTAAGCCCACAAAGCCTTTGGAAATCTACAACCATGACTCCAGAGAGTTTTAGAATGGCACAGACTTGTAGTTTTGTTTGAGTTTGGTGGTGTCTTTGTAATGTTATTAAAAACATGTAGAAATCATTTGCACAAAACAGAGCAACCCTTCTCTCTGTTAAAGGGAAATTTACAGTTTAAAATATTGATAGGATGCTTGAGAACTTTCATTATTTAAAAAACCTAACTTTCTACTAAACCCTAAACACTTTCTACTCAGATATTCTGTCAGTATCTTTGTATCCATCATTTAAACTTAAGTGGAAATTGTCATGATGTAGAAATGCCACAAATATAGCTAAATATGGAATGAGAAGTATTTCTTAAGCTTATGCTTTTTAAAGAAAGTCACAGCAGCCCATAAAAGAAGTGTAACTCAACACACACTTCAAGAGATAGGCGTGTTTGGGCTGTAGAAGCATTACGTGGGAACTCATGAATTTCCAGAGCAGCTCTAGTACATGACTTTGGGTAAACAAACCAGAAAAAAGTCTGGGCTAGGATCCATTTTCCCAACAGAAAAATCATCTCATCTGAAGACATGACCCAAGAATGTGTTCTCTGAGCATACCATATTGGGCAGACACAAGCTGGCACAGACTTAACACACTCCAGACAACAGCTTGCGTTAGTCGCCAGCTAATAATCAGTTCAGGTGGCAGAAGTCTGTGCTAGACATGCGGAGTACTCATTCAAGCTTTATTAACAGTGAGATCAGAATGGAGGGTTAGGGCAGAAGAAAAGTTTTGAAAAAACATTTCCTTTTAAAGAGTCGCTTAAAAAGCCCACCCCATCCATGCAATGAAGAAATGTTTAATAAACAAACCAACCTATGAAAATCATATTGCCAAGTCAAGAATTTGAATGCAACGCAATGTTTTACGTGAGCTCATGAAATATTAATTCAGTCCCTTTACAGAAATTTCATAAAATACAGTCTTTAATTACATGATGATGGATATTATTTCCATGAATCTGTTCTCATTCAAATTCACATAAAAGGAAGAAACCAAAAGTGAGCAGGTACTTGTGGGACTGTTTTGCCCAAACATGTGAATGCTTGCCTTTTAATCTGGAAAAAAAAAGCCTCTTCAGAATGACCCCAAACTCTCTTTTAATCTCAGAACTTTAAAAAGATTAATTTTCAACCACTTTATTTTCTGCCATGATCTAGGATTGCATTTACAAAAAAATAAGAATTGAGATTTAAGAAAACCTGAGTAGAATCTGTCAGTACCTGACAGCAGTGACAGGGTAGAACATGGTACACATGTTCAGATGGAGAAGGACATACGTGAAAACTTCCAGTAATCATTATTATTGCTATTTATTATCTCCCTGTTATCATAGTGTTCAGGCATCCAAACACCATTAGATGTCCAATGTGCAAAAATATTGTGGGAAACATATAACTATGTATGTTAAAGAAATAACCAACTCAGAAAACAGAATTAAAAAGAGGAAAGCAAATATATTCTCATTTTACAAAAAAAGGAAAGTAGGCTCTATCATTTCTCTTTTGAAAGTACTGTACCTGATTACTGAGGTGTTTTTTTTTTAATTCTTATTTTTGTTTAAACTTTACCTTGCCAAAGGCCTTCTGGCTCTGTTAACAGCCTCAAGGTCTGCATAGCGGAGATCTAGTTGGCAGCCCACCAGGATGACAGGTGTGCGAGGACAGAAGTGCTTGATTTCTTGATACCACATTGTTTTCACATGATTCAGGGAATTAGGATTAGCAATTGAAAAGCACAGAACAACTACATCAGACCTAGAAAGGCAACAAGAAAATATCCAATTAAAACCCAACAAACGTGCTTTCCACTGCATCTTCACCTATTTTCAGCGCTCCAGCTTGAAGGTACTCCACTCAACACTTTGAAAAACGCACTGACACCCAGATGTCAGAACACGTGTTGTTTGTGCAGAGATTTGACAGAAGCAACACATTTCACCGCAAAAGCATGGAAGCACAAATCCACGTACCCAGGCAGCGCTGCCCCTCTATGCCAAGAGGCGATCCCTGCACGTACGAACAGAGCACTAAGAAGAGAGGTAGGGCTTGTCATTCTCTACTTTTACACTACAGTTATCTACAGTTATCCATTGCTCAAGAAATAATTGTGCTGGCTGAACACCTAAATTGCAATTCAAAGATCACCGGTGCTTAGGAATTAGGAGTTATGCAAAACTTCACAACAGCCACACAGGCAGGCACAGATCACTTCCGAGCTTGTCCTGATGAAATACCTTTACTGCACCATTTTAGATACTGAGGTGATCTCCTTTGCAATGCACTTTGCACAGCAATTCTCTAACATCTTTAATAAATAACCTGTTAGAAGGGCAAATTACTGCAGAATGACCACTTCTACAATATAAACAAAAATAATAATCAGGATGAAAATAAGGTCAGTAAAGTGTAGAATAGGACAGTGGCTTAAATCAGAGTAAGCATCAAATATTTGCAGGCTTTTAAAGTTTTATGGAAAAAAAAAAAAAAAACGAACTACTTCACTAAATAAACTTGCTTTATAAATTGTAAGTATGAGGATTAAGGTTGACAGTTCATGCACTAAACCACCACCTAATTCTCGTCAGGGCTAGCACCCTAAGGCAGAGAAATGCTTGAATACTTGTTTCAGGCATTCCTAACTTGGGGCAATTTCATTATTTATAAACTCGGATGGGATGCTACAAAGAAGCTCTTGGGTCCCTCATGGGAAAAAAAGAAAAGAAGAAACAAAAGTTAAATTGAAACTCTCAAGAAAAATTGAGGGGAAAGGACATACTGAGAAGGCAACTTATTGCTACAGAATTGTCAGCCGGATAAGCTCAGCTATACCATGTCTTCCTCACTTCTATTATTCTTTAATTTAGCACAAATGTGTTGTGTCTGCAGTTTGTGTAATGTATAGAGCAGCAGCAGTGAATCTTAAAATTCACCTTTTAAATAATGAAATACCTCTTCAGTACTGCTGCTTTCTACATTTCACCGAAGGCACAGATATATCCAGCAATCCTGTTTCTAAAGATAGCTGCATACAATGCGAGCACTGCTGTGAGCATAAATTTAATGCAAGAGAAATGCTCCTGCTCCAAGTTTGTATCTTATATAAACTGCAACACATCTGTCATACCTAGAAACAAGGCCTTTTCAAACTGGAAAGTTATCTACTAAATAGCAAAGTGGTAAGCAGCTAATACACGTCTTCTAAATAACTGAGGCAAATACCCTTTAAGCTCAAACTTGCTCTATTCAAGGTCACGTAGGAGTAAAACCTAGGCCCCAGCAGACATTTGCTTAACTCCCAGAAAGGAGAAAACAATGTACAGCTAAGATAAAAAAAATAATTGTGTTACACATATTCTAATCTGGTCAATTGTTGTTTAATTCAAGATCATCAGGACTGCTGCAGACAAGCATCAGCTGTCTGGCTGGTCCTAACTATAACTAAGCATCTTAGAGTGACAGGCTGTCTCGTGTCCTTCAGAAATTAATACCTAAGCCCAGTAATTGCAGTCACGAGTATCCAACCCTCCTGACTCTACAAACCACAAGACAGACATCACATCTCTCAGAAAACCAAAAGGAAACAGAGCTCCAGCAGGAGCTGACAGGCAGGAGATGCCAACAGCTTCCTCACAGCACTGCTGCTGACCAATGCTGGGCTGGCCACAGATTCGGGCTTCTGAGAAGAGCCAGTGATGATCCGTTTCCTTGGACAGGACAGGTCCAGAGTATCCATCAGACTGGCCCCAGCACAGCCCTGCCTGTGTTACAGCCCTTGCTAAGGGACTCTCATGTTTTGCCACAGAGCTGGGCATGGTTCTTGAGCGACTCATCACCTCTGACCTTCCCTGGGCGACCATAAAACTGAGCTCGGGAAAACTGGTTTCTTTACCCATAACTCCCAACACACATTGTACTAACAGAACATTTCCACCTTACTGCATTCCGAACCAAGTGAAAAATAGAGTAATGAGGTAAAACCCCTGTGATTTGCATGTTATTTATCCTGTGTTAAAACCTGGACTTCCCCATAAAATGAATATCCTGAGAGTTCTGTACTGAACAGGGAGAAATAAGTGGCCCTGTGCCATAAACAGGACAGATGGGAAATCACTGGGTAGTGACAGAGTTCACGTGCTGAACCAGCACCATGGCTGGGTCTGCAAGCTCACAAAATGCATCCACCTTATCACAATAAATTAAGTTTGTGTTCAAGTCACAAGCATGATTTGCAGTATTAGTACAAACTGGAGACAGTAATATACGAGGAAGATTAACTGCCTGCATAGGACTGTGAACATTTGTGAAAAACTGTCCTTTGGAAACTTTAATTAAAGTACTTACAATTCTTTTTAGCGTCAAAGGCACAGTTACAACTTAATGCCTCAGTATAAAGTTTGGTTTGATATTTGTTCATAAAAGCCAGAACCTGTCAGGTTAAAATAATGCATTAATATTTCCCAAACACTAGAAAGTTTACCAATGTTATTTTAATATTCTCAGGAAACATAAAAGGATAGGATTTTTAAAAAAATAATCTAATTCATTGCCATTTTTGTGTGGTTTGGTTACTTGGAGAACAAGAAAGCATGAATCAGGTTTACTTCTGCTTTCCTTCTCTCTGTGGCATTATATTCACAAATACAAGCTGCTTTTTTCGAAAAAGAAGTTTCATAACCATTTCCCAGTAAAATTCAGGAATGACTTTCCATAGACTTGAATATCAAAAAGTGTTTTAGAACTCCATCACGTTCCTCCTAGAGCACCATCCAACTGAAATGGGTAATAGATAAGGCACTGTGTGTATCCATCTTTGTCTAATACAGCAAAAATGTATGATTGCACTTACTGCATACACAAAGACAAGTATTACAAATAACTCAGCAAAGAGAAAGAGCAGCTTGGAGATCCAACACGTTGTCTTGTAGATTCAGGGGTATATGTTGGAAATGCACAACTGTTTTATTCTTACATTCTGCTTTTCATGGATTAATCAGAAGAAATTGTGAATCATCTACTCTTACTATTTGAAACATCTAAATGTACTTAAGTATCACCAAAACTCCTAACTCCTGTGTGACTTGCTCTAGCATGTGATCAACCACCAGTGCATCACCAATGTAAGACAACAGGTTTCTTTCTACTCACTGGGGCTCCAAACAGGGGAGAAGACAATGTAGATGTGTGGGACTTGGCAGGTGGAGAAGGGGGGCAGATTCTCGCGGCTGTAGGCAAACCAACCACCATTTACAGGGTTGTCACTTCCTGGCTGACCAGATTCCTGCATTGGAGTCTCACATTAAAGCATAAGAGCACTTCAAATGCTGCCCTTGGAGTCGCGGAAGTAATTCTTAATGCAAAACATACACATCTGAAGTCAGCCCAGCTTGGTCTAACACATAGTTATGGACTACCTATAGGAGGTTTCTGTGGGCAAAGAAAGAACCTTACCACCATTATGAGAAGCAGCACATCTACCTAATACAGGTATTACTTCAATGCATTTAGTGATATTTTCCCAAACTTGGATAAGAAGAACTTTTCATGGAAGGAAGTACCCCTTTTTAGACTTCAGAGAATGAAAAGAAACCCTTTAGAAACCCAAATCTCTGGCAGGAATCAGGACATGGTGTGCTGCCATCCTGTGAGCTCCTAGTGTGTGAGTTATCAACTGTATCAGCTGTACAGAGAGCAGGCCAAGACACTGCTGAAAAGCAAGCAGTATGGCACTGACAAAGACAAGACAACTTTAAATTACCAACCTCAGGCTTCAGCTGTAGTCAAGCTACAGGTAACCATCGTAACCACCTAGAAGTTACTCTGTAATCCCTAAAATCAGAAACTTGTAAGGTGGGGGAGAAAAAGCAATATATTAGCCTTTCTGACGGAGCTGTTGGAAGCATCAGAGAAGTTAATGTTTTCTAACTAGAGTGTGTAACAGAGCACTCTGTTGGTTTGGGACGGAGATTTTGCAAAACTCCTCTGCTTCCATGCTATGCGTGTTCCAGAGCTGGTGTAATGAGCTGCACTGCAGATGTACTTACACAACATGCTGCTGATTCATCTCTCAACCAGAAACTGCTACATATTTTCCACCTTCTCTAATACTTTTACTTGAGACAGAACTTCAAGGAAACAGCAGTATTAAATGATATCTCATATATTCCATGGCAAGTGTGTTTAAAAGTTTAATGTTTCCTAGTCTGAATCTAGAGTTACAAACTGTGGTGGGGAAACAGGCTGCCTTCTGAAATGTACGTGCTGCATTACCAAGGAAGAAGTTGTTCCCTCTAGTTTATAATTTACAAGTTACTGGGTAAAACTGCTGCATGCAAGAATTGCTGCTCACATGTAATGGGTATCATTTGCCAGTCATGGAATGATACTGTTGGGTTTGGAAAGGGGAAGCAGTAAAGCTGTGAGGAATATAGAATGTGAAGAGGAAGTGTCTCTGATCTGGAAATCAATGCAGGGAGTGAGAAAGAGGAGAAGGAGAAAGACTGAACCGTATTGCCATGCTATCTTGTCCTCTTTCTAGAGGATAAGTCAAAAGTATATATTCTGTTTTGGAGAGTTTAAACAAGATCCAAGAGTTAAATCTGACAGGATCAGTTTAAGGATACACAAATTATATTTTGTTTGACAAGAAGTCTGTTCCACATATTTGATNTTTCCCTATTTTTAGGTATCAGCTTTCTCTGAGAAACAGGGTTGAAGTAAGAAAGTCTATTAGAATTTTACAGAGCAAACAATTTGCTAGAGGGTCATTCAGATTGGTAGATTGTTTTGACTTTACCAGAACAGCTAATCCTTAGACATTTAGTTATCAGTAACAAGTTGTTTTGCTTTTACTTCTTCTGCCCTCATTTTATTCCCCCTACACACTTCCCACAATTTTCCAAAGGTTCCTCAGAGACCTGCATCACAGCTGAACTTATCCCACTGAGAACAGAATTTGACAAGAGCTGTCTCTAGTGTCCACCTGCATAGTCCTTCAACCACTTGAAAGGCAAGATTGTGTAGGGCAGCAGCCTCAGTGCAAATACCAGCTCCCAAATTCTCAAACACAGTAGGTTCAGGCAGTAGAAGGCCATCTAAGAATTAAAAATTGAGAATCTTGTTTACGGCTGATCAAAACCCTGCTATACCTCCATGTCAATCCGGATACATTTTGAAGAGAGAGATTCACTCAGTTATACAACATTTTTCATGCATGCATCTCACTGAGCTGGAAAAAAAAATAGTGCAGATAAGCAAGGCTGATAATGTTTTAAGTGGACTCAGTTTTTAGTAAATGCAGTTGCAGCCATCCCATGAAATGAGAAGAAATTCATTAAGTGACTGGTGAGCATACCAAAATGGCCTGAAGACACAAGACTTATGTGCACACACTCAAAACAGATGAGAGGCTGGGAAAACTAAAATGCAGGTGGTGCCTGGCATGTGAAGAACTGAAGATATCCAGGAAAGGCAGGGCAAGACCATGCAGTGCCCTGGATGTGAGCAGGAGATCAATTAGGTCTATACTTTACCGAGAGCAGTGAAGCTTCTTAAGTACTGGTGTAATGTGCGAAACTGTCAAAATGCCCTGAAATATATTCAGATTTTGTGGTGAGTAGCATGCAGATCTATTTCTAAAATTTCCATAACGTCATTTTTAGTAGGAAACAACAGTAAGAAAAAGAAGATAACACTACCTTTAAGAAAATTGCATATTTCAAGACTGTGCTTCAAAAGTGGAAAGAGTTTTCCCATACATTCCTTACAAACAATACATCATTCTTAAACGTTAAGCATTTTAAAATCTCTTCTATTTCCTTTGGGTACTCATGGGAAAACAGTGTTGCATTTACAGAGACTGACAAAAAATGTTTTGATATCACAAAGAATGATTAAAATATCTCATTTTCCATTGCAGAAACCTGTAAGCTGCTCTTATTGTAAAAGTGCCTGACCAGAAATAGTGCCAACAAGAATGGCAAAGTCATGTGGAACAATGTAGCAAGAGGAAAACAATTTTATTTTTAATTTAAAACACTGCTTACACAGTCTTGGAATTTGGTTCAGCTTATTGCTGGCTATAAGAAATAAATTCACCTATAATTCTGGTTCAGCATTTACATAAAAAAAAATGTCCATCTTAGTGCTAAATAGAACTTTGCAGTTTAAACAGGCTGCCTCCAAGGTACCCTAGTGTGATTCTGGGCCAAATTTTACCAGTAGACTCAGTAAAACTCTCTTCTTTGGAATGGGGTATGTTTGCAGTACACACATCCACCATAACATACCAATACGTGCCTTTTCCCCTTCCCTGGAGCGGGGATCTCAATTACTGCATTTTTAATGCAGGAACAAAAATTCTATGATAAATATAATTTTTGGGACAGTTAATTGAGGCTGAAATGCTGAAATATTCTGTATATCGCAGTTGGCATTTATAAAGGTGGGACACAACGCCTGAACACCAAATCAACGGAGAAGGATGAAACAAAATGACAGAGCAAAAGAAAGTATAGGGCTAGCTGGAACACACCTGAACAACCCGGGGCGAACACCAAAGCTCCTAATTATAAAGATACTGAGAAGAAAATAGCTAAAAATGCTTTTTTGAGGCATATCAGCTGACGGCTATCTCCAGACAGCAGTCAGAAAATAAAATAAAGAGAAATAAATTCACAAAACAATGAGGAAACCAGAAACGCAGGGAAAGGTGGGCTTATCAAGCTTATTTTCTGTTCTGTAAGGAGGCAGCTTACAGATGAGAACTATGTGCTGTCTCTTTGCAAAGAGCCAACTAACTTTTGTCGAAGATACTGTGTAAGAATAACTGAAAGAAGAAATTCACCTTCTCTTCACTCACAGCCCCGTCCTCTAAAAAGACCCAGGAACCAACGTTCAATCAGAAAAACGTATTGAGTTTAGAAGAAGTAAGAAGAGTTTTAGTCAAAACATGATTTGAAGCAACATGTTTAGAAGAAAACTATTATTTCAAGGTAGCGGTGGTGTGTAAGGATGGGAAAGAAAAAAAAAGAAGAAAAAGGAAGATCCAAAGCTAGGTTGCAAAATTCGGTAAAAGCACAATTTGTTGTAAGTACTGATGAAGAACACAGATAGGAAGCCAGGGATAAGATAAAGAGGGAGGCAAAAATCCAGAGTAGGTGAAAGAATGATAGGGTCTAGTTTGCATCCAGTATGAGAGTGATTTCTGAAGTCGCAGAAGACATGAAAACTGAGCATTAACAGATGCTAGATGTGTCTCTTTCTCTGGGGAGAAAATACGGACTTTTGTATTTTTTGCTTTCTTCGGCCTATCAACAAAATTAGCCTCCTCTTTTTTTATTTAAAAAAACTGTCAAGAAATTTTAACTGGCCAGTTGATGTCACAAATACATTGATAAGAACTCAGTTTAAAATAGTTACATCTGTTTGTGTAGAGTGGTTTTCATATTCTGACATATGTATGAGAAAATCCAGACTGTGATCCTGAGACTCTTGGGAGTAGAAAACAGCTCAAGAAATCCACCTAGCACCTACCACAAAGAAATAACTTACTAAGATCAAGATTTTGATGGAAAGACATTTACCAGGTTTAGCATTTCCAAAAGATTTTGATGTTGCTTTGCAGTCTGTTAAGATAGAACCCAAACGTCCTCTTTCCACCCAGCCACTGACTTAGGAGAGCAAGGAAAAACGGAAGATCACGTAATACCGCAATTAATATTTGATACGTAACTTTTTCAATGCAGTCAAGGAAGACTTAAAGCATTACAGGTGTGTCTCTATGATAGATTACATACACATCAACCTGAGTCTCAGACCCCACCTACAGTCATTTGGCACATACCTTTTTAAAGAAGGAAGGATTCCTAACAGCAGTCCTATAGCAACATCTTTCTACTCACAATACGGAATGGTGGTGGGATACAGAGAAGAAAAGCAGTAGATCTTCATTAATTAGACTGGTTTAAGTGTATAAAGCATATATTTTCCCATAAAATGAGTGAAAAAGCCTCAAATGTTAATGTAAGTAACAGAAGAAGAAAAAAACAGTGCCTACAGACAGCACATCAGTGGTATCCCTCTATGAACTTCCCTCCTTATTCTAGTCTTTCTTGAGACTGATCTGAGTCAAACTCCAAAGAGAAAAAAATCATAACAAATACTAAAAAGAATATTTCTTACAGGAGTTCTTCAGAAATGCTTGATGAAGAATCTGAGTAGCTTATAAACCACTGTAAAGTAGATGGGGAGGCTCACAAATTTTGGTATTTGAGGATGATTCAAAGATATGGCATATCATTCTCTGTGGCAGCAAAACATAGCAAAAGGAAGCAGCCAAGGTGAGAGACATCTGAAAACAACTGTATTCCCCATCAGATGACCCTTTGCTAACAAAGCAAAAGACTATCTAACTGTCTGTTAAGTGCTACTGTTGTGAAGATATATCTCTGATGATCCCCTCCAACCCACGCCAGTAAATGGCTTTGTAAGGCATGTAGAAGGTGGATAATAATAATAATAATTATTATTATTATTTGTTTTATTATTATCATAACAAAAACAAGGATAGCAAAACTGCAGGGGAAAGTGTGGGCTTTCATCCAAAGCACTTCTGAAACCTTCTCTGCAGAAAGGTGAGGATCTGCTGGCCTACTCTCAGCTTAGGCACGGTCGGTGAGTGACAGAGGGCACTGATCTACCTAAAGGCAAAGCGAGTAATTCTGTGAAGACACCCACCACACCCTCATCTCACTGAATTTGCTGAATGCAAGTAGCATTTTACATCAAAGCTACCTGGGGTTTGTTTTTATAGAAATATCACCATCGCTGTCCTTTCAGAGAAAGAAACAGAAAACAAAACATCCCTAAAGATACTGGTGGAAGTCTTTAAATATCGGTGATAAACCCCTATTCTCATGGACCCTTTTCAGCAGCATTCAGAAGGTATATTCCTATGTATTCAATTACATTGAAGTAACTTGTCAAGGAAATTGTAATCACACAGAAAAAGACGAATGCATGTGTTCCTCTGTGTACATACAATACCCACAAGGCTTATGAAATCCATTCACAACAGAGGAAATACTCTAACCATATTTTAAGAGGCTCTGTCAGCAGTCTCACAGCAAGGCTCATTCACATTTGTAAATCACGAGGAAAAAGCTGTTTTCTGTCCATGCTGCATGAACAGATTTTGTTTGGTCTACAGCTCATATTTAAGTTGCAAGTAAATAAATCATCCTGGCTGAATTAGCTGACAAACCACATCCATGGTATTGAGAATAAATATTTGATTGGGACTGAATTAACTCTTTGCAGATTTGTGCTCATGTTTACACATACTAGAGCTGCTTGTTTAAAAAACCAGGATATGTAGGATATTAATCAAATTTTAGTCAAATGTGTTTACCCGAAAAAAGTAAAGAATAAAAGGATGAAAAAGGAAAAATAAAAGTGCAAGCCAATCTTTCTCCTATTTTACTTTTAGAATTAGTTAACACAATGACGTGTTGACACACTCATTCAAAATCAGATTGGAAGGGAGAATAGAGGATAGTGAATCCTGACAAGTTGAAAGGTAAATTAAGATATTTTGCTGTACACATGCAATTTTGTGCCTCCCAGAGAAACTGGTACATAATAACCACTTGAGCTTTATATGAACTTCCCACCTTATTTGCTGGCTTAGAGAATACAATAGCACTGGGACTAGATTGTTATTAAACGATGAGGTGACCAGGAGCTAGAAATCAATACGCTAATCATAACAAAGGCACTGTCATTTTCCAACATTTTGCAGTGATTTTGCATCAAATGAAACCGTGTGGACAATATCAACAAATGACCGTTTGGGATCACACAGTGCCTAAGCTGAACTGAACAAGATACTTCCAAAACTAAAGCACACAGTCTAGTTTAAAGAAAAAATCCATGTCATGCTATAAAACTGCAGCAAATATTTCACAAGTCCCTCCAGCCACATCCCGCTCCCTCCCTTAAGCTGTCAGGAGCTGCTTCCCAAAGCTCCCGGAGGATTGTGATTATTAAACTAAACACCACACAGCAGAATGCAAGCTGCATCTCACTCTCCATACTCCCATTTTAAAGGACGGCAGTAAAAACATAAAGCATTCGATCCTCAGTGGCATTCAAATATGTTTTTCTGTTGCACAAAAATAGTGGAACACACATTTCTTTTGTTATTGTCCTCTTATGTTTCTATCTGTGAAAGAATTAAGAAGGATTTACCTTTGCTGCAAGTCCTATTAACTGTTCACCCCATCATCTATAGCATAATCTATTTATGTAACGTTGTAAAACTGTATGGAACAATCTTCCAATGAGCAGCAGGTGAATTAATGACCTGCTGGTTCTTGTTACACCACGTTTAGGACAATTAGAAGTCTTGGCTGAGCGTTTGGCTGAAATAAGCCTTCCCCTGCACAAGGGTATAAGCATAAAAAATTTTGAAGGGAACCAAAGGGTTATATTATTGTGTGATCCTTCAGACAATCAGAAACATGGGGCACTTGTAGGTGTAGCCTTGAGCAGTTTGGCATAAAATACACCTTTAACTGTACTACAAGATTTGACTCAGCTATGAGTAGACTGTAGTTTAATGCACAGAGGCGATTTAAAATCAGTTCCTATAAAAGCGAACATTCGATATTGGAAATCTCTTTTTAAAATGCTAGCATACTAAACAGCTGGTTTCAAATGAAACGTTAATACCTTTCAAAACAACGAAGTAGCTAATCAGTGCTTACAATTAGAAAAATTTACAATTGAAATTCTGTTTATCAAGTAGTTTCTTTAGAGTTTGCAGTCACTTTCTGCATTGCAGAAAAACCACTAACAGAACAGCATGTTTCCAGAATGGCCTTTTTAAGTTGACGAGCGTATAGCAAACCTGATTCTACACAGGTTCAGTTCTGCTAACATCACAAATGAATCCCTCTGTTCATATGCTTAATCCCATGAGATCTCAAGTTATTCAGGTCCTCCTTGGTGTTTGCCGGATTAGAATCTAAGTATGTTGTTTCCCCGCTCTCCCGTCCTGTCAGTAAACGTGGGATCAGAGTTCAGAACACGCCTGATTTTGTTCTCCTAATCTCTAGTAATCTTCTCAGTGACACAGTATCTGTTGCAGAATATTAGGAGGCCACATCAAAGAGGAACAGCTAGTGGAAACATTAAGTTACATCCATATTTATCAAAGCAGGCTCCATATGCTGCCAAATGGTAAAACAACATCTATTCGCATACTCGAGTGGCACTAAATATTAAGGTCAATATTACCTTAAAGTCAGTAACTTCCCTCACTCTCAAAGCTTATTTACAAATGGTACAGGTTGCATAGCTCAGGTGTGTTGCTACTTTAGCTCCCAAAACAAAATTCAAGGTAATTCACGACTCTGTGAAAACGCAACTAACACAGTGTATACAAAGGAGGATTTGTACAAACTGCCATATGGAGTTTTACAGTGTGAAAATTTAACTGGTGGATTCAACCAACAGAATCCTCTTCACTGGTTTTAAGGGGGCGGGGGGGAGAATAGAAAAGACAGTCTATTTTTTTCATTAGGTAGCACAGAGAGAAGTAAAACAGTAAGGCTGCACTTTATGGCAACATGAAATCCAAAGCTGGGACAGATGCTCTACAAAAGGCATTCCCAGCTAGAAAAAAATATAAGTATCTGTCTATGGATGTTTGATATCTACAGACTGAAACAGATATGAAAAGGATATGAAAATATTCAAGAAGGTGAAAAAACGTGCGAGGACCAAGACCTCGTTTAAATGTCAGTTATGAAAATATCTGTCCAAACCCCATCCTTCAGCTCAATATTTGCCCAATACAGGTAACCTGTTCTCATTGTATGTGTATTCAAATGCCTGTTATTCAGCTGTTCTGCTGTCTGTACTGACACAAGGCCAGATCTAGTTACCATTAAACAAAACAGAAAGACTATCAGTGGCTTCAGTCCTTGTTGAAACTATGCTGAAGTTATATAATACAGGCTGGAAAAATCGAGGTTACTTTTTTTTCCCCAAAAAATTTCCAGGGTTAATCAACTTACTTGCAGACACTTGAAGGTGAAGGCTTTATAGAAGAAAAACCCTTCCTTTCCTCATCTTTAATTAAGAAAATACCAAAGACCCTCATCTTTCTTGCAATTGGCTCTGCTCTCAAGAGGTTAGCTGCCCATTCAACTTCACAGGTTTTAATAAAATAAATATTTCACTGAGTAAGAGCAATGTTTCCCAACATCTCTTTTTGTTAGTTGCTTGTTAGGCAATTATATTGTAGTGTTTACAGAGGCAGGGAATGCTAATGTTCAATTTTGTAAACCTACAAGCTTATTTTGGGGAACATTCTTTAAAATTTGAAATAGGAGGACAGTTGTTGACAGAATTTAGCAGGCTCTTGAAGGAAATGTAGTGTAGTAAAACTATGCTGCTTTTTAAATATTTATATCTTTTTAATCCTTGCAGCAGATAATCCTCTTTGCAGTAGGCAGGAATATGAATACCCTTGATTGTTTTTAAGTCCCCGCTTTTCAAAATTGAGATTTGCGTATTTTTTCTGCCCTATAATTTTACAATTATTACTTAAAATTTTGCTTGGATCCATTTACCTTCCGTAAGCAAAGCGCCTGTCTTTGTGGTGGTCCCCAAACGTATCCCACAGCCTGAGAGAAACACTGACTTCATCCACAACGTCTCTTGAGCGTTCAAGGACCTAGAACAGAACACACATAACATTCTCTTTCCCTCCATCAAACAAGTACATTTCTATTTTGCCCTGTAAGAAGGTCTACAGCATACTAGACCAAGTGAGTCTCACATAAAGTTTTGATCAAATGCTGTATTTTATAGAACAGGCAGAATATGCATCTTCCTAAAAATAAGTTTCATAAAAAAGTTACTTTGGGACGAGAGTCTCAGGGAGATGGTTATCAGACCATGTTTGCAGCAGAGACCACGCGCAAAACGCTTGTGAGCTCATCGCTGCATCCTGACAAAGAAAGGCTTGTCAATAAAAAAATACTACAACTTCACAGCACGTGCTGCGTATTTTGTACACCTGCAGTCCTTACCTCTTGGCAGACACGGTACTGATCAATGGCCCAGACAGTTGGTACATGAGTTGCCAGCAGCTGATACTGAGTCAAGGTTGTATTGCATGCTCTTGCACAAATTAGACGAGTCTTTCCCACTGCATTATCTCCAACCACCACACACTTGATAGTTTCAACGTTGGGTCTTTCGTAGTCCATGTCAGTGTCCATTTATCAAAAACTGTAACAAGACAGTTAAACTTGTTTTCTGCTACTGTGCAAAGATAACGCTATTTAGAATCAGAGCCTTCTACTTCCACTTCTTGAGAGATTCCCGAAGAGGACAAACTTAAGGAAAAGCTTGTAGTACACTGTACCAAAGTAAGCCAGCCGTTCCTTTAAATACTGCACAGTTATGCAAATGCACAACTATTTTGACCGCAGTTGGTTTAAGCTGTTCACATGCTATTTTCACTTTGGTTTCTGTAAACAAAAGCCTGTTTGCAGAAGATAGATCTTGGTGAAACAAGGACAGCCAGCACAAACTTACCTCTTACTAATACTTTTTATGCTAAGGAGAAAGGACTGGACATCAGTGGGTTTAACCTGAAGGATTCCAGTATAAACCTGCCTTCTGCAATCTTGCCCACTCAGGATTTGATTTAGGGCTGTCCAAACAATATTCTAACAGCAAGTCACACAGATGGTTTTAGTTATATGCACACAATAAAACTGACTTGTAAGATGACTCCAGAGGCTCTGTTCTCTACAAACCACAACTCCCATTATATCCTGCATGTATCACGCACTCTTAATTTTCCAAGGAGAAGTTTGTACACATCATGGACTAAAATGAAACCAAACAGCCCAGCAGAAACTTGCAAGTATGCTTATTTATATCTACTAAGTCTTTTTCACATGACAATGGAAAGTGAGGAGAAGATTTCTGAAGATATGATACTCATGGAAATTCATTATTGAAAATATTTACCTAAATGAAATTTTCTATGGCAACATATTGAACAAATGCCTGTTTGATACGAATGTAAGCTGGAAAACCTAGACATTTGAAAAACTAAACCCAGCTCCTGCATGTTTACTAGAGTCTGTCATTTTCATATAAAGGAATGTGGGATTTCCATATAAAGGAATGTGGGATCATACTTTGATATATTGGATTTTGGTTTTCTAGTGCCTAGTAGTCTGCTGAGCAATCTGGTCTTTGCCATGGAATTATAATCAAGGAGGGAGAAAAGGGAAAATGCAAGGCACAAACATGTTCAGGAAGGCTTGCCTAGTAATTCTCTCAGCAAGGAAACCTATAGCTATTTAATTGACAAAACACAGGGCGTCATCTGGAGCATGGTGTCCTTTTTCCTGGGAAGAAAGTACTACAGATAGAGAAACGTAATGATTTGTTTTAATACCTTTTTGAATATTCACATCTCATTCGCACGTAAGTATTGAATATATCTTAACTGTTGGGCTGTTTAAGATAATAGATACAAGCTGTTTTGGTGTCCTTTTTTCACTGTTGTAGGCACCAAGTTCTGATTTAAGAAAAACAATGTTGAGTAATTCCTAGCCAAACACTAATTTTAACTGCATTCTTTCATTATTTAAAGTGATGTAAACCAAGAAACCAAAGTCAGTGTTAGAACTAAATGTTACCCATTTAGTTACAGTTTTGAGCACAGACTGCAAGCTAATAGCTATAATGGCTAAGGTACAGTTATAATCTTTATCTATATGTGGATGAGAGGAGTTAGGGACCACACAGACAGCATTTTAAGGGAGTTGTCCTGCACTAGACTAAAACATGTGCCCAAAACCACTTCATTCTGGCACAAGTACACGGTTGCACAACTAAAGCTTTGCAATCTGCCAAATGTAGAGCAAATAACATGGGTTCAAACTTACACGCACAATATCTACTGCGTGTAAACCCCAAAGGCCTTGTGATACCAACCTATGTCGGCACAGAGGTTTTAGCTGATAATGAAACAAAGCTATTAAGATATTGCCTTTATCCCTTCTTCTGAGTTGTACCTGCATCCTAAAAGGTTACTAGTCTTAAGGTAAAGGACTTCCAGTTACCTCTCTGCAATCCAACCACAGCAGCTTGTTGGATGCAAACTGCCATGAGGCTGATACCTGCGATGGCCCATGGGCTCTGTACCACCTCCACGAGTCCAAACACAAGAAGAGAAATGAGAGTTAAGTCCCCTTTCCTCCTCCGCATCCCTTTCAAGAGCACAGTCATCATATCAACGAAAGTACAAAAAACAATATATTTTTTCCGCATTACAGAGAATGAGACATAATTGACTACCATGGCCTCAAAGGCAGGGCCCTGAGTGAGGAGGAAAAACCCAAGAGGTTTCAGCATGTGATCTAAAAAAGTTTCATTTAAAGTCTGAGAATAAACAGCAACCCCCTGACATATTATGTGGTATTAAATTACTTCATATTTTATTCATGCATGGACTAGACATCACAGATGGAATGTGGAAATGTTTACAAGGCTGGAAAACAAAATGAAGGAGAGTGGCTAGCCAGTGTGTCTGGTTGGTTTTTGAACTACCAAGCAGAAAGATGCCAAACCAATTTTTCTTCCAACCCAATATTCCATTAAAATGTTGTTACGCAGATTAGCTGAAGTTTTTATAAAACAATCTGATTTTAAAATTCTTCAAAAGTTCTTAAATGGTAGTTCTTAAAAAATGCACTTCAGTCAGTCACAAAATATGTATTAAGTACAGAGTCTGGAATCTTAAAAAAACTTTCCAAGAGGATAACAAAGCAAGTTTAAAATTAATAGGCAAATTTAAATAAGAGAAATCAATGCAATTATTCGAGAATCCTAGAAAAAGAACACATGAAAATAAAATTTAAAAAATATTACTTTTAAAAGTTTTGATATACTTACTAACTTAATTAAAGCAAAGTTTCCGCAGAACTCAGGCACAGCATACCCAAATGCCCTGTTGTAGATCAATGGCAGTCTAATGAAGATATTTTTAGCATGACTCAGTGCTGCACAGGACAGACATTAAAATAAACTCGGAATAAAAGCAAAACTAGAGCTTTGTGGCTATGTAAAGGAAAGTTCTTAAATCCACTCCAATTTGTATATGTGTGTATATATATATATGTATATATATGTATGTATTAAAAACAGATCATTTTCATATTGTTCACTAGGTTTCAGAAAGGGATTAAACAAGAAGTAGCTCCTGAAGAGACTGACAGACAGAAGCCTGGACAGATAATTATACACCTCAAATAAAAACAGATGCTAACAACAAATTACAGTATAAACAATTAGCAAAATGTGTGGATTAAATGCTTGCAAATGTAGCCAGAGTCCTTCTGGCTACAGGAATGATTAAAGCCAGGAATATGTACAAGATATTACAAATACAGCCACAGTCAGTTTTTTAAGGTAGCCTCTAGGTTAAGCTTGTGCTAAACCTATTATATAATGACACTGATTAAAAATGCTAACCATGTATTTACAAAACTTAAATATAAAAAAAAAATCTAGATTTGAGCTCTGAAAGTCTAGTAATATCTGGGAAGACCAACTGGAACTGAAACAAAACTGGTTAGACAAGAGCAAACCAGTGTATATAAACTTAATTTTTAAAAAAACAAAACCAGCATAAAATTACAAGACCAATGAAAAACTTGCTAAAACCAACCTACAACCTGCCCTACTTTAGTTTACCAGCAAAACAAAATAGGGGAAAGTAAGGGGAAAGTCACTGGAAGCGTGACCAGTCTCAGAGAGGACACTGCCAAAAAAGCCAAAGACAGACAGAAAAGCCATCAAAGAAGAGCAGCAAGAAATCTACTAGGGGAAAGATCTGATCAAATATGGCTGTTCCCAAAAGAAAGCAGTGAAAGATGCAGTAGCTTAATCCAGTTCTAAAGAAAGACGAGCAGATGGATGGAAATGAAAAAAGATACCCACAATAATAATGCAGGATCTCAAAAATCTCGTCATACGTTTCTATTTTTACATTGTCACCTGTGATTGTTTGCAGATGAAGAGAAGACGGGGGCAGCCAAAAACCAGAAGATGTGAGTAGACTCAAGTTCTAAGATAAAGCCATTTAATTAATTCACTTGATTAGCAGAAAAGAACTATTCCAAATAAAGCTGATTTATTTCCAAAAAGTATAAGGTTACTGTTCTGAACCATGGCTTGCAGCTGGTTACGGTCACCGATTTCTTTCACTGTTGCTTCACCTCAAATTGCTGTAGGGTGCTTGGGGTTTTTGTGTAGTTTTTCCTCATTGCTGAATGAGTTGTTATTATTATCACTAAAAAACAGTCGTGGTTGCCATAGCATGCAGATCCTTCTGGCTAGTCAGCCTCAGTAATGAAACACTGCCGTTCTAGAGAAATTTTCCAAAAGATATGTAGATGAAGCATATCACTCGATTATCTAGTCCACTGTACACAGATTAAACACAATAGACACACACAATCTCTCTCTCTCTATGTATCAATGTAGGGGTATTTATATACAAAAGATAACCAGATCCTAGCCATGAACTTGTTTTAAGCACGCAGTTTGACATATTTAAAGCTGGAATTGCATTTTTCTCATAGGAAAGAAAGTGGATGAAGATAGAAACCCAAGAGTGAGTTCCCAGTGCTGGAACAGGAATCCACTCCTATGGATCCCCCTATGCAACCATGCATATGCATATACATGCCTATGGAACTAACTGCCCATTTTGAAATTTCCAGGTATTTTAAATCATCACTTAGCATATACAAAACATAAACAAGATTTTTTTTTTCTCCCCCAAGAGCAGTAGCTAATTATCAACCCTTTTCAGCAAAACACCACAAACAAATCACTAAGAATGTTCTACATTAATCAGTGATTATGGAGTGATCCTGCAGGCATTTACTTCTTAGCTCAGTACTTAAACACATCCCTAAGGCTGAGATAGCACCTCTTAGCATGAAAACAAGCAAGGATGTTACTTAACTCTTGCCTTAAGAGCAAACTGTTCAGCTGAAGGTTCAGTGCCAGTATGTAAGAACCTTGCCTGCTCAGTAAAGCCTTCCTTTAAGTTGTTCCATGGAAAAAAACCTTTAATAATTCCAACCTGTCTCAAGCAAGCCGACTAAACATGGAAACCAGGAAGTCCTTCAAACAGGTTGCCAATCACAATTACAATGTCACAGTTTTATTAAAGGAATCCAATGGAAACAGACACCAAACTCTACCACGTCTTAACATGAATGGTGTGAGCGAGAATAATTTGAAAAATTCAGGCCACCAGTAAGGTAGTAAAACTATCAACATCCTTGAAAAACGCATTCTTTTGAAACTCTGTGAAAGAGCATTTGCAGGTACTCCAGATTTCAATCTATTCTGGCTATGTATTTTTGAGTATAGTTTTAGAGTGACTCTTTCAGAGAGCCATTACGCAATAACAAAGGAGTAAAAAAAAAAATTATAAGACTACGCAATACCTCCATCCCCAAGTTACAAAATTACTGCTTGCAACCATGGAAACTGGAAAAGGAGATGTAAAATGCTAAGTTCTTCAGGCACTGAAGTCACTACCTTACCCTGCAGAATCCCAAGGCACCAGTACACTGGCAAGGACCAAAGAGCACATGAGCCAGAACAAGCGTGTGAAACGTTCGTTTTCAATATATAACCTGCCATGTGTTGTTTCAGAATCTTAATGGATTAACACACACGTGCCAGAGGAAAAAGCAGGGGGACTTACTGTTCATTTGTGCAAGAGCACAGAATTGACAGACAGCTCTGGTCTGGGGAAAGTATAAGGGCCAAGAGGTTTTTTTGTGGTTTGGCTCAATTTAATCAATGAATTTAGGTCCCCACCAAGTATATTTGTGAAATAAATCACAACATGGTGTAAAGTAACAGATAAACCATACTAGCTGTTGAAAGACCATCACAAAACACTTTTCACAAGGTATAAATTAATATTAGTACTTTATTAAATTGCAGGAGGACCAATGGGAAGATTTCTTTAAAAAGAAAAGGAATGAGCTGGCGACAAAGGGTAATAAGACTCAAGGTGGGATCAGATCACTAGGTCACCAGAGGACAAAGATGGGCAATGTAGCACGTCAGACTGGATCCTGATCCAGGATGAAGCACTGCCCTATTGATGTTATTTAAATTTCTGGCAGTTTACATGGAAAGGCTGAAGAGATTAACAAAAGAGGAAAAAATTCAAGATTAGCTCTGGGATTTATCAGCTACTTGCCCTACCTGGCTCATTGACAGAAGACAATAACAGATACAACCAATGGATTGGGAATGGAGAAAAGCCCTTATATTCTAAAGCTAACTTGATCTCAAACATGAGACCCTTGGGTCTACCATAGGTAGAAAGAGAAGGGTAGCTGACTGAAACATTGCTTCACTGCATGAGGTGATACATGAGATAACCCTGGCTGTTGATGCCCACGAAAGGCAAGTGCAGGTCAGCAGGAATGCCTTTATCTTCCACAAGGGCAGAACTTGGTTCTACCCTTTTTCAGTT
Source organism: Rhinoptilus africanus (assembly GCA_013400135.1). NCBI lineage: Eukaryota > Metazoa > Chordata > Aves > Charadriiformes > Glareolidae > Rhinoptilus > Rhinoptilus africanus. The sequence goes on from VXBO01003065.1 coordinate 75,404, forward strand.
GTTCTGGGATAGTTGGGGTGTTTCACTTTAGGGCAAGTGTCAACAAAGAAATAAATCCTACAGAATGATGCTAAAATTTGATACAGCTGGAGAAGGTAAGTGCTGAGGTTGTCATCAAGATAGACTTCGCTTGGCTTGACTGAACCAGCTTCTTTCATGATAACTTTTGGCCAACAAGCATTAGATTTAATTCCAGCTGTTACCCTTAAACTTTGTTTAGGGTAACTTTAAACTTACCTGCTGGAAGAACGAAGTTCTTAGAAGCCTCCATTCAGCTGCCATAATTCCTGTTCTATCCCTCAAATTTAAAAGAAGGGAGCAAAAAATTTACCATGGCCACAACAGAAACGAAAAGCACAGCCTCTAATGAAGATGTAAAGTTGAAGACAGAACAGATGCCTCTATGTTTACCTAGAAAACTTCTCAGTTCAATCATTGCCACAATCTCTATGTAGAAGCTGTAAAGACAGGGAATAATAATTCATGGCTAGTACTATCGGAAGCCTGCAGTCCACTCTGTCACAGCATGCTTGCCTACAGATCTGTTTGTTTCTAAAGGCTGGTTATTAGGACCCTTTATCAAACTTGACCTACCTCTGTGATGACACAACACTCTTCAATCAGTAAGAATGAGCACTTCCATAGACAACCAAAAATCAGAGATACAAATTCTTCCCCACGTTACTATATAAACCAGCCTGCCCTGAAGCGCAATAGCTGAGCATGAAAACATCCAATCTTAGGTACAACAAGTGATTCTCTTGATCCTCCTGAAATACGTAGTCCACAAGGACCTCTCTGTATCATACACACTCTCAGTCTATCAGATCAAATGGAGATCCAAATGCAAAGCTCAGTATTACACTTGAACTGTGTCAATTTTCTGACAANGCCACAATAGAAATGAAAAGCACAGCCTCTAATGAAGATGTAAAGTTGAAGACAGAACAGATGCCTCTATGTTTACCTAGAAAACTTCTCAGTCCAATCATCGCCACAATCTCTATGTAGAAGCTGTAAAGACAGGGAATAATGATTCATGGCTAGTACTATCGGAAGCCTGCAGTCCACTCTGTCACAGCATGCTTGCCTACAGATCTGTTTGTTTCTAAAGGCTGGTTATTAGGACCCTTTATCAAACTTGACCTACCTCTGTGATGACACAACACTCTTCAATCAGTAAGAATGAGCACTTCCATAGACAACCAAAAATCAGAGATACAAATTCTTCCCCACGTTACTATATAAACCAGCCTGCCCTGAAGCGCAATAGCTGAGCATGAAAACATCCAGTCTTAGGTACAACAAGTGATTCTCTTGATCCTCCTGAAATACGTAGTCCACAAGGACCTCTCTGTATCATACACACTCTCAGTCTATCAGATCAAATGGAGATCCAAATGCAAAGCTCAGTATTACACTTGAACTGTGTCAATTTTCTGACAAGTTCTGGAAGACCGGAAGGGGGGAAATCAACAAGCTGATTACACTGAGCAGGTTACATATTATTTTGACCTGTGACATACCTTGCAATATCCTTTGTGATGAGATCATCTCTCTAGAAATTAATCCATACAGCAGGTGGAGGACATTTAACTATTTCAGAACCTCATGTGTGAGAATCTGGGATGAGTATTTGCTATATGGTGGGAGAGCCTGCAATTCTGCCATCCCTCCCCTTCACCAGTTCTTCAGAATATACTTAAAGAAGAGACCGCAACCCAGAGCAGGCCCTTGCAGCTTCTTTTTTTTCTTCTTTCTTGCTGTGCAAAGAGATGGATGGATGGATGGANAGTGAAGTTCCTGCTGACTGTAAAAGGGGAAACATAGCCCCCACTTTTAAAAAGGTAAAAAAAAGGAAAACCTGGGCAACTACAGGCCAGTCAGTCTCACCTCTGTGCACAGCAAGGTCATGGAGCAGATCCTCCTGTAAACTATGTTAAGGCACATGGAAAATAAGGAGGTGATCATTGACAGCCAACATGGCTTCACTAAGGGCAAATCATGCCTGATGAGTCTGGTGGCCTTATATGATGGGGTTACAGTGTTGGGGGATAAAGGAAGAGCAACTGACGTCATCTGCCTGGACTTGTGCAAAGCATTTGACACGGTCCTGTGCAACATGCTGGTCTCTAAATTGCAGAGATGTGGATTTGACAGATGGACCACTCGGTGGATAAGGAATTGGATGGATGATGGCACTCAAAGAGCTGCAGTCAACAGCTCGATATCCAAGTGGAGACCAGTGATGAGTGGTGCTCTTCAGGGATCAGTACTGGGACTGGCACTGTTTAACATCTTTGTTGGCAACATGAACAGTGGGATTAAGTGCATCCTCAGCAAGTTTGCCAATGACACCAAGCTGTGTGGAGTGGTTGACACGCTGGAGGGAAGGGATGCCATCCAGAGGGACTTGGACAGGCTTGAGAGGTGGGACTGTGCAAACCTCATGAAGTTCAACCAGGCCAAATGCAAGGTCCTGCATGTGGGTCAGAGCAATCCCAAGCACAAATACAGCCTGGGTGAAGAATGGATTGAGGGCAGCCCTGAGGAGAAGGACTTGAGCAGGCAATGTGTGCTTGCAGCTCAGAAAGTCACCACATCCTGGGCTGCATCAAAAGAAGCATGGCCAGCAGATCAAGGGAGGGGATTCTGCCCCTCTACTCCAGTCTGGTGAGACCTTGCCTGGAGTTCTGCGTCCAGCTCTGGAGCCTCCAACACAAGAAGGACACGGACCTGTTAGAGCGAGTCTAGAGGAGGGCCACGAGATGAGGCTGGAGCACCTCTCCTATGAAGACAGGCTGAGAGTTGAGGTTGGAGAAGGCTCTGGGGAGACCTTAAAGTAGACTTCTAGTAGCTAAAGGGGTCCTACAGAAAAGACGGGGAGGGACTCTTTATCAGGGAGTGGAGCAATAGGATGAGGGGTAACAGTTTTAGACTGAAAGATGGCAGATTTAGATTAGATATTAGGAAGAAATTCTTTACTGTGAGGATGATGAAACACTGGAACAGGCTGCCCAAGGAAGTTGTAGAGGCCACATCCCTGAAGCATTCAAGGCCAGGTTGAATGGGACTTTGAGCAGCCTGGTCTAGTGGGAGGTGTCCCTGCCCCTGGCAGGGGGGTTGGAACTAGATAGCCTTTAAGGTCCCTTCCAACCCAAATCATTCTACGTTTCTATGTGAGGAAGGGTAAACACACTGACCCTCCTCTGGAAAGAGGGATCCATAGCTGGTACATGACTGATTTAAGGCTCACACTTTGGCTTTGCAGATGCATTTTGTTAGGATTCTGGCTACAACTGACTCCTCTTTCCATTTACCAGAGATGACCACAGGAGACACAGGGGGACTAGGCAGTGACCAAGATCTGGCATTGCTGTGCATCATAATCTGTCATATCAGCACAAACTGAAACTAACGTTGGGTGACATTAAGTGTCTGAGAACCAAAGTAACTGAGGAACAGACAATATGCATTGATGGTGATAAACATCACAAAACAGCTGGTGCTTTATAAAACAACCACCCATAAAACGCCATTGTGCACCAAGTCCTTAGGTTAGTTCTCCTTCTGCAACAAAACATTGCACTGTAAAAGCAGATTAAGGTTGCACCTCTACTAGCATTTTAGTTCCGATCAAGAACACATTTCTGAAGCAAATATTCTAGTCATCACCACTTCCATGCTTTGGTTCACATCAGGGGCAGTCATAGAGTGCATAAACTGAATTACTTTCAGATGAATCTGAAGTGAAAGACTCACCACTCATGAGCGAGCGTTCAGTTCACAGGACTAGATTAAAGGTAACCTGAAGCAACATCCTTTGTCCTTGAAATACGTGCAGCGTGACATGGGGTCCTCACCACCAACTAGTTCATCCCCAGATCCCCTGCTATAGCATCACACGACCCACTAATGTAGAGAGGGCATCAGATGCTCTGGCTCCTGGTGTGTTATTTGGATCAACATAACTGGGGCAAAGCTGCTACTGAATCCTTACTGACTGCGAAGCTCAAGAGTATCCAGGATCACATATGTAAAACTCGAGATTAAAGGGGGAAGGATCACTGGAAAAGCCTGATTCAACACTACTGGTTTTATGAAATCCCTGATATTACTCTTATGTACTTAAGAGCATCAGAAGCTTGTACAGCACTAAACTATCCATACTGTAGCATAGGCTATTACTGATTTTACCCATTTATAAAGACAGGTGTTGACATTGTATGCTCTGTTTGACAAGGACATTATTTTGGAAAGTGTTCCCAACAGGACAGAAGGAAAAAAAATAACAAACAACAATAACTACCAAACAAGGCATTCTCCCAACTTTTGCATATTTCTGTGGGGAAAATATTTATCAAGTTTTGCTAGAGATACAAACAAAGAAAAATATTCCAGAGACACTGTTGACCTTCTAGCACAGAGAGCTGTTGAATTCACTTTCTGTGCTTGCCCTCCTTCCAAAAGACAGAATCAGGCTCTTGTTTCATGAACTTTATGTGACATTTCTCATGCATTCTGCTCTTTGTTAATCAGTGATGTTAGAATGATATTACTTGTGACTTTATTCACTCCCACGTGTGATTGCTACAAGGAAGCTACACAAGGATAGCGAGACCTCATAATGACAGCAGGTAAAAAACCCCCAGAGACTTCAGGATGGCAGACTTCAGATAAATGCTACTTTCAGATCTTAGGTCAAGTTGTGCATTTATGTCTCAAATGCAAATTGAGTGACATTAACAGAATTGTGCAGGAGGCGAGTACACGTGAAGTTTACTTGTAATGTCTAGTGCCATACAGAGACTCATTTGCATAGAAAAAAGAATAAAAACTATGAGAGAAGTTGCTGTCTTGTGTCTTTCATATCAGACAGAAAGGAGAGGAAAACAGAAAAGTATAATAGTGTTGGATGGGAATCAAAAAGAATCTGTACTTTTATTTCATGAACCTACCCCTAGTAACAAAGGGCCCAACTATCACTACATGCACTCCAGGCTGCACCAGTTCTAGCCCACGCACCGTGCCACCACGCGCTCCTCCAGAACGAGGTTTTGAGGTCATTTATAGAAACCCAATCAATGATCCAAGGGTACATTCACACCAGTCTGACTAGTCTTGCTATGAGCTGCTCTGCAAGTCTGCCGTGTGCAGCAAGGACTCCTCAGCCTTTCCTTTCCCCGCCTTCCAAGTACATACTTCGTTTTCCAATATTTGCATACTTTCCTGGCAGGATAGATAGGAGCAAGGGAGGAATGTGTCAAACACCTGTTGCTACTTTGCTTCTCCTAATTCAAGGCTTCTCTGTCCTTTCATCTCCTTCAGCACAGGGCAACATCTGGATGCACGACTTAAGCATTTTTCCAGAGAACAAAATGTATTAGCAAAGAATCAAACATCGGGATTTACTGGTCAAGTGATCAGCTCTTCCTCTCAGCCTAATGCTGTACAGTATTTGCAAAGCTCAGAGTTTTAAAAGGGCAGGAGTTTTAGAAAGCTCCCTAGAGCTAAAAATTGATGTTTATTTCTTCTTGGATAAAAATACTTCTACGCATCTGAGACAGCCCCAGATCTTATGCTCCTTAAGTATTATCTCACTTAGATAAAGAATCTTAGTACAAATGTTGAGCTCACCAAGTGGGCTTCCCCCTCCCTCTGTTATTAATATATTAATACTTGGAACATAGAATCAGGCATACACATCCAATGTGCATAGAAATTAAAACCATAACCTACTAGGAGAGGACCTCAAAAATACTGAAAAGAAATTAAGCTGTTCTGTTTCCATGTACTTTGATTCCCAATCCCAAAATACAGCCTGTACATAAATATGTGCATTTCAATTGCTACTTACACTGAGCAACTGAGTCATATGGCAACTCTTTAACGTAGTCCTAACAATGGTGGTTTTCTCCCCACATGCTTTATTTTTGCCTAGAAAGAACCAGTAGTTTAAGAACTCCCCTCAAGCCCCCTGAACAAACTAATTTCCACCTCAGCTTCTATTACAGCTCAAGCTGAACATTTGGCTTTGAGTCAGCTGCGTGTCCTGAAATAGTACACAAACTGAGGATGAACAAAGTCATTGAGACTATTCTGGCATCACTTCCTTGCTCTTGCTGTGACCATATGCAGAGCTTCAAGGGCTTTCTTTTATTATTGTAATTTTTTAAACAGGTATATTGCTGCCTTCAGAAGCCTGAGTAGTGGCTTCACCCATAGAAGGCAACTCGGAGCTCTCCGACTAGTCCACCTCAGTCTGTCCAGTGACTGATTCTCTTTGCTCTAGCTGTTGGATGCCACAATACGCACTAAAGGTTGACTTAACAAATGAAAGTCTACTTTTCTATGGTTCCCAGACAGGTCCCGACACAGACACCTGATAATCTGCGTGCTGCAAGACCCCACAGCAGCCTCCTGCTGTTGTCACAGCAACCCACAACAGACTCCACAGACACAGCAGGGGGAAAGAAGGAGGAAAAAAAAGAGGAAGAAGGAGAAATCGTTCAGGTTTCTAGTAAACGGCACTCATAAGTACCAAGCGCCAGGAGCTTTCTGCTTCCCGTACACATCGCACCCCTTTATCTTTGCCTTGTGGCCTCGCTGGAAGAGGAAGCCAGACGGATTTGCTTCATCAAGGACTCAGCCCTCTCT
>VXBO01003066.1:0-16406 GCA_013400135.1 Rhinoptilus africanus
CAGGACTCCAGGTGGGGTCACGAGCATGAGCATACGTTGTGTGGAAGAGAGCTCTGGAGACAGGCTCCTCAGGGCTCATGCAGACTGACCTGCAGTGCAGCGTCTTGTCCTGCAAGACGGGGGACTTCCCGGGAGCCCAGTGTGCGGCTGCCCCATGAGGCCACAGCTAATCCCACCAACCTCCAGGGACTGCAGGTATCACTGAGGTCACAGGGCTTGAAAAGCTGATGTCCGTCCCCTAAGCAGCTCTTTAATTAGAGGTCTTTCATGACTAACTATATGGTGAGGTTCTAAGCAGGGAATGCAATGACTTGGGGCTGTCTGGCAGTGGAGATCATCTCTGGTGAGGAGCCTCGACACGCAACGTCTCATTTTGGTGGCGTTGACCATCTGTGTAATTGTCTTTGTTCTGCCCGATAGGGGCTTTACATATTTTTGCTTATATTGTGAAGGGTATGACGTGATCTGGTTTGTCAGTCCTCTTACTTTACGGAAATAAGTTGAAGTATTTGTTTTCCCCTGGGTGTTATTTGGGCTCTGTACTCCGTTTGGCAATCCTAGAGGTTTTAATTTTACAACCAGCGTTTTGGAAGTTTTAGAGGTTTGTTTTTGCTTTGTTTTAATTAAATTGCTATAACCTGGGGGAAATCTTTTGGCTGAATTTAAACAGAAAGCCTTATGCGGAGTAAATCCAACATCCTCGTCTATCTGATGATTGAGCTTTGACATGAAAAGTTAAAATTTGACTGCAGGCTTGAAAGTTTGCAATCATTGACTGCAACAGGCACGGCCAGCTCTGTGTCATAAGAGGATTACGTTAATCTATTGTTTGGGAAAGAAGCTGAGATTTTAATAGGCTCTATTTTGATGCAGAAATGGGATAATTACTGGGTAAGAGGAGAGAAGAAAGAGGTTGGAAATAGCAATGTCCGTACCTGGTGTGTGTGGGTGTCTGTCGTTGGACCCTTAGGCTGTGGCTGCTGAGGATGACTCTGGGACGTGTCCCTGACCCTGGGGAGCCCTGTGCTCCCCTGGGGGCTGCAGCATTTATTTGGGGAATGGGGGGGCATGCAAATTCCCGTGGGATCTGAGCGCTGTCTCCTCCTGGCACTGATGCCGGGGCTGAGCAGCAGAGTGTTCATCTGCCCATTCACAAAGGTCAGGGCCAGTTTGGGTCCCAAGGCCCCGGGAAGGGGAGCTGCTCAGCACCACGCTGCCGTGTCTCTAGGATCAGTGGAAGGCCTTCATACAACTTGGAGGGAAGCTCGAGGGCATGGATGAGTAAATTCCCAGAGGGATTGTTGCATTTATCTGTAATTCACTTCAAAGCAGGCCACGCTGAGTGCTTGAGGGGAGCAGGTTGGAGGCTTATCCTGCTCATTCTGGTGCTTGTGAAGGTGATCTCCTTCTCCTGGCAGTTAACTGCCTTTTTGCCAGCTCCCTCTCCATCCTGCAGCTGCTGTGTGCCACCTCCTCACCCCGGTGAGCCCCCGGAAGGGGTCACCCACGGCCCGGCATTGGCTTGGGTGGTATCCATCAGTCACAGAGACGGTAGGAACGCAGAGTGGCCGGGGTGAAGGAAGCAGCAGGGGCATGGTGAGCAGCCACCGTGGTGTGTTCAGGGTCAGGAGGAGTGGGGAGAGCACAACATGGAGTGAAAAGCATGCAGCTGGGATGTCTTTGCACCACAGGCTGGCAGCCAGGCAAGACCTTTCCATCCCTTTTCTGCCTCTTCTAGGCTCCCTCTTTCTCTGACCGGACCGCTGCTATTCCTGGCACCTTTTGGGAAGGGGAAATGGAGGTGTCCATGAGCTGCCTGGGGTGCCTTAGGGGTTGTGTGCTGTTAAGGAAACCCTTGTAACAACAGCTGGAGGTCTGACAGTGGGGAGGGAGACTGTTTGTGGGGCGCCGGGCGTAGGAGGGGGCTGCTGCTCATCGGGGATCCAGATAGACACAAATAGCTGTTTATGAACGCAGGCAGCCGTATTGATTGTAGTCCGGTGACTCTCCCAGCTTGGAGACTGCTCGCTCCATATTGATTATTATTTTTTTCTAAAGACTGATGAAGTTTGCTGGGCTGTAATTGCAAGAGTTATTTTCCTTTCCCTTTTCTGAAATTCTTGATCATGGTAATGAGTTTTCCAATTTTTGCTTAGGACTTTGCCAGGGCAGGGTTTTAGAGGAAAAAGTACAACTGGTGAGTGCTGAGCTGTGGCTGTTCCCAGGCTGGTTGAAGGACGTGGGGAATGGGGATGGCATGTGCCTTATTTTTGCCCCACTTGGGCAGAATCTGCAGTTTTGTGTGAAAGAATCAAGCGAGTTTTTGGTGGATTCCCAGCAGTGGTCGGGGGCAGAGCCAAGGTGACCATGTATAGGCACGGTACCGCAGAAGCAGCACCTCGCACCCGTGAGATAACCCTGCCAGCTCCGAACATCCTCAAGTTATTCTGCCTTTGCTTCTCCTTTTGCTGTGTTTCCTCCCATCATGTCACTCTTGATGTTTTATACTTTCTTCAGTCCTTTTAAACTCAACAATTTTTCAGGAGGGACCAACCTACCAATATTCTCTCTCTTTTTTTTCTCTTAGCAAGTACACAAAAGCCCCAGCCTTCAGCTGGCTGTGCTGCCATCTGCTTTTTCCTGCCCTTATCTTTCCCCTGCAGGCCTGAGCCAGGTTTCTGTGCTGCCATCAAGGAGCAGGCACAAGGGATGTCCCTGCTGTGGGAGGTGGTTGTCCATGTGCATGCTGTGATTTAACTGCACAGTGTTGCATGCGGGGAGAACCTTTTTAAGAGGGGTGAAATAACTTGGGAATGCCCATCCATCTGTGGAGTTAAAAAGGGAATTGGAGTTGGTGAACACGCACATCCCGTGCTGCTCTGAAAAGGGAGAGATGCTGATGATCCCACTGCAGGCAGGTGACCGGATCAGCACCAGTGTCTCTGTGCTGCCGAACTGACTGGCTTTTGGTCATGGTTACACCTCTGCTTCCTGCGTGCTTCTCTGGGAAGGCGAGTTTTGAGCCAGACTCATATAGATACTCACAGTGCTTTGGGCCCTGAGAGCTTCACTCTGCCGAGGTCTCTGTTTCTGCAGGGTAGAAGTGCATCTTAACTCGTTAATGTGGCTAATGCCTTCCCTTCTCTGTGTCCCTGCGCAGGAGAATGGCCCAAATTACAAAAAGAGTGTGTATTCAAAGTCTCTTGCTATGTAATTCAATGCTGTTGCCAAGGATGAGGTTATTTTAACTGTAACTTTGGGCAGCACATCTGGAGTTGCTGCTAGAATTAGAAAATTGTGCTAAATGAGTTCTAATGCAGCAATGTGCCAGGCAAATTAGTAAATTGATGCGACTGGTTTATGCTAGGTATCGGCACTGAAATTTGTATGTAATGCAATATAACTGACAATTAAAGCAAAGTGCCTACTTACACTGAAATTATAGTGCCTCTTGTATACTCTGCTTTTTATTACAGCTGTATTAAAATGCAGCACTTCCCTAGGGCTTCACAGCTCTCCCACGAGCGTGCGTGAGTCCCAGGGCTGGGCTGTCTTGGGGAGTTGCCCTCCAGAAGTCCCAGGCCATGTTTCTCCAGGGCTGTTGGCGACAGCAAGGACCTGCAGTTTGTTGTGCCACTGCGGCCCTATGTTTGCACGTAGCACAGCCTATTTGCTTCACTTACGCTGCAGAGATGGTACAAAACCAAAAAAAAAAGTCTTATACTTGGAACTATTAGTTGTCTGTAAAAGTTCTCTGACCCCAGACTGGTTTTAGCAGAGATGTGTGTGTCTCTTCTGTTTGATGCTCCTCTCTTCCCTCTTTTGCCTGAGGCTTGATGGTGTTGCAGTGGGTGCCCACTGAGATCGGCTGTGGGGATGCTCACGGAGGCCGAGCTCTGGGGAAGCTGAGGAGGGACAGTGTGCCCTGGCCAGGGTCCCTGCAGGCAGGAGAGGGGTGGGCTCTGTGGGGAGACAGACCTGCATCCTGTCCTGCTGCACCTCTCTATTCAGTTGTGGTAGGTTTGAGGCTTCACCAGCACCCAAGCAGCCCAGTACAGCTGGTGTGTAGCGTGAGGAAGGGAGCAGAGTGCCGCACATTGGGGTGCTGGCCACCTGCGCTGTCACAACACGCTTTTGTCAAGTGCTGCCAGTGCCTGGGGAGGGACCCCGCGGCATGTGGGTGCGTTTGGTGCTGCTGCCGCCGCACTGGAGCTGCTTCCAGGAGCGGGGCTGTGCTCAGCACCACACACCTTCACCGAAATGTCTGTAGCGATGCTTGGCAAGCGTCCTGGGAGGCGACTCCAGGATGAAGTCTGTTTGCCAGTAAGTACAGCAGCTCTGTTGCTGCATCTTTGAGTGTCCCCCTTGACCTGACGGCTGGAGGTGTGGGGTGCTGCGGCAGGGCTGGGAGCAGAGGTGAGATCTGAGCTGGGGGAGCATCTCTGCGGGGGGTGGAGGAAGCAGCTGGACTCGAGGGCATGTCCTGCCTGTGCCCAGCTTGTACACGTGTGCCTAAAGTGGCTGCTTGGGCTGCATCCAAGGCAGGGGTGGCCTGACACCCCTGGTTCCTGCTGCATCTTTCTTAGATGGAAGCTTTTGGGTAGGGAGTGCCTTGCACAACGGTGTGCTGGTAGTGGTCTTAAGTGACTGTTCCTGTGCCTTTGTCCCTTGAAAGAGCGGTCACTGATGGGGTTTTATGTTCTCATTTTGCATGACCTCTGTGTGATGCCCCAAGTTGTACTGATGCTGTCTTCTGGTCCAGCTACAAAGAGGATGCTTACAGAATTATTTTAAGCTCCTAAAGATCTAAATGACTTGGGATGTTGGAGGTCTTGTATATCTTTGCAATGTAATGTTTTAACAGGGATGTGTGTGTGCTTTTTTTTTTTTTTTTCCTTTTCAGACATTTAAAAGTTTCTAGTAGTCTCTTGTGCATCTATTTCTTAAATCAGCTCATATTTGCATTTAATATGTTTCTTTGTGTGCACGTGGTGATAACTGCTTTTGTTCATCCTGTGAAATACTGTATTCCAATTTTATTTTTATAACTATTCTGCAACATTTGATGGCACTTTTGTACAACTGGTTGTGAAAAACAGAGGTTCAGTCATTGTGGGTGTATGTAAAAAGAGGGTGGAAGGACTTTATTTCCTAAACCCCAAGAGTTAGTGGTCAGAAGTTACCTTGCCCTACAAAAAAATGGTGATTATCAAAATTCTTCATTATTGGCTTTATTCATTCATGTGAAGCTTGATCGGGAGCTGATGTCTGGCATCAGTGGCCAGTTGTCAGCAGTTTGGGAAATTCCTGCCCAAAAAGCCTTTGAAGTCCCCATGGTGCTTTCAGCTGACTTCCCAGGTAACTTGGAGAAGCTGGTTCCTGCCCAGCGGGCACTAAAAGGTGGCTCATGAGAAATCCTCTCCAACCTGACCCGAAGGCCCAGCTCTTCCCTGGGGATTAGGAAGCTGTCCCTCACTCAATTTTTGGGGTCTCAGCAGATTTTTTTCTTTCTGAGGCAGAGAAACTCTGACCACAGCAGATGGGAACTGGGTATCGGGACCCACACAGTCCTTTTTGTTTTTTCCTGAGCAATGGCTCTGGGAAAGCTCACCCTTTGGCCATGGGAGATCTCGGGATGAGCAGGCCTCCTGCTCCAGGCTCCATCCCTGATCAGCTGCGCAGGCTTTGGCTCCTCCTTTGGCCAGCCTTGCTGCTTTTCTAGACTGTTCTAGACTGCTTTAATTTGAAACCTGCTGTCTGGGACTCCACTTATGCATCCTGCTGGACTCCACCCTCTGCATTGCTGGAGGATGTCAAAAGAGGCAGCAGTTGCTGCTCTCTAGGTATCAGCCAGCCTGGGAAAGGGCCGCTGGGAAAGGAAGCCTTACAACAGCCAAGGAATTGCCAATTTTGGAGAAATGGGGTGGCTACTCCCAGTATGGCATAACTCTCTTACCTGCTTCCCCCAGACACTGGGAGGTGTGGTACTTGTGAGCATCACCTGTGCTGTCCCGGGAGGAGGGATGAGCTGCTAAAAGCAATGCTGGCTGAGGAGCAGCAACGGGCTCTCCTCAGCTGATGCAGATGATGATGATGAGCTGCTTGGGGCTGCAGCTCCCCGAGGAGCCAGGGGCTGGGAGAGCCGGTGTGTTTAACTTCTGTTGAGTGGTCTTGGTGTGGAGGAGTGAGACTTAAGCCCTGGAGAAACAGGGCTGGAGTCCTCCGGCACTGTAAGAGTGGACGGAGAAGCTGTTATCTCTCAAGAATGCCCTTTTCTTCCTTCCCTGCTTCTGCCTAGCCATGCTTGAGAAGTGTAACCAGAGTAAAAGCTGCGCAGGGAAGAGACAAAGATGCAACAAGACATGTTTTGCTCGCTCAGGAGCACTGACTGGGGGCTGAGTGGAGTTTCCTGGGGATGGTTCAAGAGCCACCATCCAGTGCCATCCGGCTTCTCTGGCCGTGCGGGCTGGGCAGGGGACCTGGCAGAGGTGCTCTCCTCTGTGCTTGGGCAGCCCTAGGGCTCGCGGTGTTCAAGGTTGCTGTGAGGGAGCTGTTAGGACTTCTGCCTGAAAAAGTGTCGCGGTTGTTTGCAAGCTGGGACTGGTGCTGGTTCCCATGTCTGCGCTGGCTTCAGTGTGTTTGGGGAGTTTTGAAATGGGAAATGCTGGTCTCCATGGCCCAAACAAGCATACAGGAATGTGTGAGATGGATCCAGACAACAATGTGGTTGTGTTTATGTCTTAATTTTATTTGTCTCCAAAATATCTGCAGACAAAGGTGTGAGATGCTTGTACAAATGTCTCGGTGACGGTTGTGCGGGGCTGGACATGCATGTGGCAGTGCTCTGTTACCCAACACTGAAAGCCCCAGAGCTGTATGGTTTTGATTTCCGCTTAAACAGTCTCCTCCGCAGCTCCTCTTAAAAAATCAGATTGTCTCCTGCAAATTAAACTACTGTTTCACGTATAAAGTGTTTCATTCCACTGTTAAGTGGGAAGCTGACTTTTGCATCACTGAATACGTGGCTGCAAACCCCAGCACAGCAGATCGTTAATGTGAAATTAGAGATATTTCAGCAATATCTCAGCAGATTGCCTTTGCCACTTCATAAAAGACGCAGAGCTCCTCTGGGAGACAGAGTGGTGTGACAGCCCTGTCTTGGAGGGCTGACCACGTCATTCCTTGTCATTCCTTTGCAGGGAAGGGCCCGAGGGCTGTTCCTTTGCTTCAGAGGAAAGCAGACAACCTTTCCCTTGCCCCAAGTCACCACAGGAAAACCAGAGACTAAAAAGGCAGAGGAGAGCTGTGGGAGCTTGTGCTGCTTCTGCCCTAGTGTTGGTTGTGCTTCCAGCCAGACGGGTCCCCAGGGAGCCTGGTCCAGGGGTCTGGGATTCAATGGGGGGCTGTGGGGCAGCAAACCCACCTGGAGTATCACTTTTTGCTCACAGATGGAGGTATTTATGGAGTTGTCTGAGCTTTTAGGCATTGGTACCTTGAATACCACCGCCCCAAACTACCCAGACTTGGGGTTTCGTGAAGGCAGAGGTTCCTCCTCTTGTTTTCCAAGTGCCGGCACTGTTGGGCTCACAAAGTGAGCTTCGCAGCCGTGCAGGAGGCCTGAGCTGTGGCTCTACCTACCCATCCAGAAAGGAATTGCAGAAACGTGGGGTGTCGCTGGCTGTAGGGGTGTCCCCAGGCAGCGGCATACTGGGAAAGACTGGCTTGCTCCTTGGAGGTCTGTCTGTCAGTCTCATCCTCCTGTTGCTTTTTTTACAGTCTTCCAAATTGCCCGTTTGTCCCCAAACAATTCTGCTTTGCAAGTGCCAGAGGCGGGTCCCTGGGGCAGCACCGCTGCTCTGCCCTCCCATCAGCCGGTGGGGAGGAAGAGGAGAGGGATTCAAATTAACCCCGCTCATCCTCCCCACGCCTCCTGCTGCCCAGCCCGGCCCCTCTCCTGTTGCCTTTGCATAGCTCAGGAGCAGGGAACTCCGTCTCCCCTGCTCCCCTCCTCACAAGGCATGTGCGTGCCGTAACCCCCGCTGCCTCCGAAGGAGCCAGCGTTCTGCCCTTCCTCTGGGGCAGGGAAACAAGAGTTGTCCCCTTCTGTCTCCCACTTGTCTGGTTCCCCCCTCGGCTGCTTTTCTGCTGCCTCCCGCCAGCCCCCTCGGCTCTCCCCGGCTCTCTGACCTCCTTTGACGTGTTGCATTTCACAGCAGCTGGTAACGGGGAGCCGATGGGAGATAAGAGGGGTGACGGTGTCACCGTCTCACGCGGCGCCGGAGCGAGCCAGCGAGTGGATGCTCTGCCTCAGCCCTCCCGCCGCAAGCGAGTCGATTTTAGGAAGCGCCCTGGATCCCTCCCTGGCAGCGGTGGAGCACATTGGAGGGAGAAGGTGGGAGACGAAGGGGGGCGGCTGTGCGGAGCAGCGGGTAGACAGCTTTATTTTCCCCAGCAGTGAGAGGGAAGCGAGCCAAGCGAGCCCTCCTGATGTGCGAACCGGAGGGGGGATGCTGAGGGACCTGCCTGGTGGAGGGGCTGGCAGGGCCCCCCATGGCCACAGGGTCCCTGCGGTGCATCGCCAGCTCCCTGCTTTGTGTGCAGCTTTGCGCTGTTTTGCTGGGATGAATGTCAGCGCCCGGAGCGGGGAGGCAGGGAGTGGAGACAGTTCAAACAGATAAAAAGCCACCCCCCCCCGGAAACAACGGCGGGCAGGGATGGTGACGATCACTCGGAGAGTCGCCAGCAGCCGGTGGGGGCAGCCAGCCACCCGGGGGGCCGTGGGCTCACGCTCGGCGGGGCGTACCCGGCTGCTACAGGCTTTAATTCGGAGCGGGAACCTGAACCAGAGCCTAGAGGAAAAGAAGGAAAATAAGGGAGGGGGGAAGCGGGGCTCGGCAAGGCACACAGCAGCTTGTCAGTGGTGGATGGTCATCCCTCGTTGCAAGCAGGCTGCTCTCAGTGGATGGCTCTAAGCAGGGAAATAGCAATGAATGGGATTTTGTTTGTTTTTTTTTAACATGGCATCCACAACGGAGGGATCAAGAGGATGCGAAGGCGGCTTGCTGGTCTGCCAGTCACGTTAATGCTGATTTTCTTTGCTGTTTCCTCGAGGGTCTCTTGGCGTGGCTGTGAGTTGCCGACAGACGCCCCTTCCCCTGGATATGCTTCACTGACTTAATCTGGCTTTGCTCTGTGGGGCCGTACTAAGATTTTGGGTTTATATTTTTTGAAGCCCTTGTTTTTCCTCCGCCCAGCTGGCGTCAGGCACTGAGGATGCAGAGACAAGTGCTCCTGACTAGGGGAGGTTTGGCAGTAGGATTTCCCCTCAGGTTCTCAGCGTCCCTTTATCAGCTGCCTGCTGTAGAAGGGCTTTGTGCCGGGGCTTGGGGAGCAGAGCCCGCAGGTGACCTCTGACTGGATCAGAGTTGCTTTAAATGTCTGTCCATCTCCTGGCGCTCAGGTGTTCGGTGACAGGCTGGAAAATCATGTTAGGTAGGTGCTGCTGAAGGATGCCTTTTGTGTTGGAAAACAGGGAGGGAGGAAAACCGGTGAACTCTGAATAGCTGCAAGAAGAACAAGCAGGGTTCTTCTCCACCTGCTGTGCTGGTGCCTGTATGCTGTAAGAACAGACCCTTTGGAAATTCATCTGAACAGCCGATTTCTCAGGGTTTCTCGTCGCCTTCTGATCCAGACAGCATCCCCTTGCCTGGCCAAGGGCCACCCTAGCCACCGTGGGTCACCTCCTCAGAAGCCAGCTCCCTCACCTGCCAAGCGGACACTTGCTGTGGGGGCTCGCAGTCCTGTGCCATCGCTACTGAGGGAGCCTTTCCAGCGGACATTATTATTTTTCTTTTTTCCCCCTCCTCCTTAATTCATCTCTGCAGCATTGCACTAAATAAGTGTGTAGACGCCAGCCGCTCTCGTGCAGCCTGGCGCCTGCGGTTGGCTCAGGGAGGCAGGGCTTCCTATCCTTGAAATGTGAGGGATTGCCGTGGAGCACGCTGTGGACTGTCCGACGAGTAATTCCTGGCTAAACTCCTCTTGTCTTGTGCTGTCTCTCTCTCTCCGACTCGCAGCGCTCCCGTCCCAGTCCCGCAGGCTGACGGAGCGCGCAGGGTCGCGAGCGCGGCTGGGGTGTAGCATGCATGAGCGTGCAGTGGGACGGGCGCCCAGGGACGCAGGCGGGTGTGTGCCCGGACGCCGTGGGGGCCATGGCTTCATTTGGGAAGCTGACAGAGTACTTCAGCCTGAGGAAGTCGAGGACGGAGCTGCGCTCCGAGCGGCGGGGCCGGCGGAGTGGGAGCTGTTGCTGTAGTGTCACCGAGTGCAGGTATGGGGTGGCAGTGGCCCGTCTGTCCTAGTGCCTCTGTGTGTGCCCGTGGGGTGGGAGATGCAGTCCTGGTACTTTGCTTGCCCTTTACCTCTCCTGGGGCTGGGGAGGGGGCTGGGAGCAAGCCAAGAGCTGTGGAAGCATCACCTCTGTCCTGTCAGGGGCTCCTGAGCGGCTCATTGCTGTGGGACATCTCCGTCAGGCTCCGTGCCCCGGTATCTGTCTCCCTGCCCAGGGCACGTCCCAGGTGTCGGCAGTACGTCTCGGATGTCTGCGGGGTGGCCATGTGCATGTGTACCTGCTTGCCTCTTCTGCTTTCTGTGCTGTGCTGCTGTGCTGGCTCCTCGTTCCGGTAGTGAGGGTCTGCCCTTCCCTCCCTCTGCCCCTTGTGCTGCTGCATGCAAAACCCCCGGCTGCACAGGCAGCGAGAGGTGGCTTCTCAGGTGGAGCTGAAGCCCGTGCGTACGTGTGCTGATGGAGCCTCCTGGCACGCAGCGGCCAGGGAGGGCTGCGGGGGTGTCTCGGTTGTGCCTGGGGACAGGGTGACATGGCGAGGGGGCTCCTCTGGGCAGACAGACACACGGTTCATCAGCAGCTGGTTTGCAGTGTGGCTTGGCAGGGGGACGCGCTGGGGTGGCATTGGGCTGACTGAAAACCCCCTGGAGCGTGCTGCCATCGCGGTGCTCAGGGTCCTGGCGGGAGGCAGCAGGCTAGCCCCAGCTGCAGGGTACACGCATCCTCATTTTGTGATTTAAACACAGTTATTGCAATGAAGAAAATTGCCCTGTGCCTGGGTGGTTTGTCTCTCCTTGGGTATTACGAGCAGTTTGTAGGACACAGCTAGCACTTGATGCTGCTCTGGGCTTTTCCCCTGTGTGAGGGCTCATGGTGGGGTGGAGGAGCAGGGAGTGTCCCCAGATCCTCCCGCTGACCTGCACATAACGTCTCCCCGCTTCTGGAGGGGTGCAGGTCTATGCTGGGACACTCAGTGGGGAAAAAATAGCACCAAGATACCCAACTCAGTTTCTTTCCTGGTTGTCAAGCATCTCATACTCTCTAAAGGTTATTGAAGTATCTGTGTGGATCAAAAAGAAGTTGGAGGTCTGTCACTTGAGCCCTTCCTGCTGCTCCCCGCGCTGCTGCTGAGACGGTGAGACGTCATGCCTCTTTGCTCGGTGGTTACGGGAGATGGTCGCCTCTTCCCCGCTCGCTCAAAGCATGGCACGGTTTCTCCAGATACGCAGAAACATTCGTGTTGAGCATTGTTATGCTCTTTCTTGGTGTTGTGGGCAGGAACCAGGTTTTTGCTGTCCTGGTGTACACCCACCGGGGCTGGGTGTGTGGAATGTTGGTTCTTTGGGTGCTGCTGAGCGTGGCACGTCCTTGGGGTGTAACTGGTGTGCAGCCGAGTGCCATGTGGAGAGTGAGCATATGCCATGTCCTGGCTGCCCTCTGGCATGAGGGAGACGAGGAGGTGCTCAGGGGGCTCTACGCCCTGTTGACACCCTGTGCACAGGGTGCTGCAGTCCTGGACCTTGTGTTTTGGGAGGAGCTGGGGTGGTTTTCCATGTAAAGGGAGATATGGTGCCTTCCTAACTCTGGGGACATTAGCCACAAAAGTGGCATTACTGGTGTGCAGCTCATGTATGAAATTTTCTGGGGGGTTGCCAAGTGTGGAGATGTTGGGCTGCTGCCTGCCGAAGATCTGCTCTGAGTGGGGCTGGTGGACGTGGTTCCCCCAAGCAGAAACTTCTCCATGTGCCTGGGTGATCCAGTATGGCTGAGTGCGAGATGCTGGGAGCTGTGCTCTCCCAGCTCCTTCACATGTTTTCCCCCACTGTGCTGTGCAGCTGCTCCAGGGCAGCTCCTCTGGGCTGGCTCTGAGCATGGAGACAGTGTCCCTGGTGCCACCAGCTCCCACAGCGACAGGGGGCACCAGCAGATACTGAGCCTATTCTCTTGATTGCATTCGGTTGATTAGGGATGTAAAAATAAGTGTTGATTGAAGCATGGGATGATTTTGAAATCAGCGTCACTTTTCACCCAAGCTAGTTGAGATTTTGCCTGTTTTTTCCCTCCAATGTCTGTACATTGAGAAGCCCCAGTTGAGACCCCTCACCCAAGCTGAACTGGCTGCTGGCATCCAGAAAGCCAAACGCTTCATGGCTGGGATCCAAAAGCAGGTGAAAGGCAGCTGCTGCCGTGTCTGACCCTGTCCTTTCTCAATAGTGCTTTTTCTAGCTCTGATGAACAATTTTCTGGTTTTATTTCATTTCTTCATGCTAGTGTGGGTAAACTAAATGAGGCAATAAGATGCTCGGACCCCAGGTTTCCATGTGCATGGAGATACCGGAGATCCTGCATCCTGGGCTCAGCAGTGTGATGGCCAACAGACCTCATCGGAGCCCAACCCTGGCCCTGGCGTGACTCAGGGCAGCTGGGCTCCCACCGCTCTTGCCAAAGGCGCGTAGTCCCCTGGGACCGTGGCAAACAAACGTAGGCAGGTCTGCAGTAAAGAGGATGTACTAACTGGAGTTATTAAATTCTAAATATAGTGGTCCCACGCATTCTCACAGGAGCTAACATATTAACAGGTGTGTAGTTACAGTTTTAAGTAATATGCCTGCATTTTCAAACTATGCCTCCAGATAAAGCAGTGCGTACGAGGTGGGTTGAGTAAGTCTGCTGGATTTGGGAATTTGTGGGCTGAAACTTGTGTGCAGAAGAGGAGCCCAGCAATAGCTTCATCTCTCCTCGTGTTCATGTGCTATTGGCCAAATGTGCTGCTTGCAGGAGCTCTTCAGCCTCCAACATGCCCCGTGCACTCCTGCTCTGCTGTGACACACATCACAGAGCTGCTGTGATGCCCCATCCCTGGGGGGGTTCAAGGCCAGGTTGGCTGGGGCTTGGAGCAGCCTGGGCTGGTGGGAGGTGTCCCTGCCCAGGGCAGGGGGGGCACTGGATGGGCTTTAAGGTCCCTTCCAACCCGAACCACTCTATGATTCGGTGAATTAGACCTTCGCCATTATATCAGCTGGAGGCTATTCCAACCTGAGCCTTGCCAGCCGTGCTCAGCAGGAGGACGGATGCTCTGCTGCAGTGCGGTGGTGTAGTTGCCCCATGTTATTAAATCAATTGGACAATCAGATCGCTGGGGGCTGAGAGGCTCCAGGTGTGACAAGCTGGGGATCAGAGCGTCCCCAGCATGCAGCTTGTACTGGTGCAGTGATTGAGCGTAAACAGGCCAGCCACAGCCGATCTCAGGAAAAGTGTGTAAGTGATTTATTTGCAGTAACTTTTTTCAATCTGGTGGAAGCGTTGATGGATGAACCGAACGCTCAACTTGACTGGCTTTGAAGCTGTACTGTTTTGTGTGGGATGAAGGCCCGCATCATCGGGGGGCTTGGTTTCTCTGCAGCATTGGATGCAGGTGCCCATGGGCAAAAGACAGGAGGGGCTGGAGGGGTTTCCTGCGGTCTGAGGGCTTTGTTTGTCGTGTTATCCTATGGTGCCAGCCTCAAGGGGCTCATGCCCAGCAATTTGTCTTGGCAGGAGGGGTAGAGAGGATCTGCTTCTGGCATAGAGGAGTAATGAAAGGAAAAGGCAGGTTATACAAAATAGCTCATCTATTTATTTATGTATTTTTAAACTCAAAGGTCTGGACAAATGATTTGGGGTTCCTGCGGCTTTTGAAAGTGGATCAGAAAACTGAAGAAGGCTTTTGTCTTGTAACTGGGCTGAGAAGACAGCCTTGCCCAGCTGTGTGTGCCAGGGGAGGGTCGGGGGGGAGCTGAAGTTGTCTGAAGCGGCTGGCCCCTCTCCAGGCTGCTGCTTTCAGCCGAGGCTACTTCGCAGTGAGCCAGCCTGGCACAGCCCCACGCTGGCATCCAAGCGCTTCGGTGGCTCCAGGAGGATGGGGAGCTGGTGTCATCTGATGGAGTTAATAGTTTCTGGAGAATTTCTCAAAGAGACTCTTGGGGCTGGTCTCAGCCTGAACGTGATGCCAGCAAGCAGAACCCCCCTGAGAACACCAGTCATTTTATGGGAGCCGTGACCTGCAGCAGTAACAAATGGCATTTCATTACAAATACCAAATACTGCCCAGGGGTGGCTTTTGGGAGGCATTTTGTCCTCTAGGCAGGAACTCACAGGCTGTTTGGTTTAGTGGCTTTCCCTCTTGGCCCAGTACTGTTTTGGGATAGATCTGCTCGCCTGGCTTCAGGAAGTTGATGCACATTCCGTTTTTGATAGCTCTCACCTCTTCCCTCCTCTGTGGTCCCCAGAGTCCCATACGGTCCCTGGAGGGGCTTTGTTGTGCTCATCTGGAGATCACTGCCTGGTTATGGAAAAGGAGATCTTCAGGATGGGGGAAGAGGAAGGAGAGTTTTGTGCCTGGGTTTGCATCTAGCATCCTTCTCCTAGGGGAGACCTTCAGCTTTGGAAGCAGCAGAACTGAAGACCCCTAAAACTTGGGGGGTGGAGACCCTATGTCCTCAGGGGGTGAAGAGCCGATGTCCTTGGTGGACTCCAGGAGAGGAGCTTTTCCCTGGCTGGGGGGGTCAGTCGGTGACCTGCGGTGAAAGCCAGGGAAGCCGAGCCTGGGAGATGAGGAGAGGCGCTTGGCTTGTGCTGAGCAAACAGGGTGTTAGCTTTAGAGTTTCAGTGTTTTTTTTTTCTCAATACCTGAATTGAGGATTGCAAGTTGGTGTTAATTAGTGATTAATTAAAGTACGTAAGAATTAAATTGCGTAAAAAATCCAAATTGCCCAGCCTGTTTTGCCCGTGTCACGAGTTAATCTCCAGCTGAAGGAACGGTGCTCCAGGAGATGCCCCAGCTCTGCGCTCGCAGAGGGAGCAGACGCGGGTCCAGGTGTCCCTGCTGCTGGCAGGGTCAGAGCCTGTCCCAGCAGGAAATGGGACCAAGAAGCTGCTCTTTGCAACGGGGAGCTGTTACCTCCCCTCCTTTGGGAGTATTTTCCGTGCTGATATCTTGATGCATGTTCCTCACTGTGCAATTTGATGCTTCGAGGTGGATGAGTGGGGAGGGGGAGTGGGCAATGTTTTCCTGGCAGGATTGTGCTTAGTTGTTTTTGGGTGTTTAAAAATATCTCTACAGCTCTGGCAGCACGTCTGTGTTCAAGCATGCAGTCGTGATGGGGAAGAGGAGGAACTGGCAAGTTTTGGGGCTGGAAAACTGTATTGAAGGAATAAACGTTGCACACTGTGAGGCAGATCAAACTGGGAACAGGTTTTCCACCTCTGGTTTAGAGCACGGCTTTGCAAGAGTCCCCATCGCTGCCTGGGGCAGCCTCTCAGGGTGTATTGCAGTGGCACTGAGCTGCTCGATGTCGTGTGGGACTCAACCCACTCCTTCAAAGTCTCAGTCTGGGGGTTTTAGTCAGTGCCGGCTGTTTTAAACACATGTAGGAGTTGTGAGTTGGTAGGATGGAGCGAGAAGCCAGCTGGGTTGCACAGAGCACCAGGGGAGCCTCCGTCTGTCTGCCAGCCTTGCTGGATGCTTAGGGGTGTCTCACGCATCCCCCTGCATCATTTAGTCTTGTGAACGTGCATGGATCATTTTTTCCAAGTACTGTATCCTGCAGCTTGAGCTGGGTGAGAGGCTTTTAACATGCAGTAAAACTTACCCCCGAAGGGGCGCCTTGGAGGGGCACTGAGGATCTCTCGTACATGGCTGAGAGTTTGACCGACTTTTCCCACTTTGTTTTTGACGTACTTTGAACAAAACCTTTCTGCTTCCGGATGACATGTCAATATGGCAAGATACCTGCATTTTAAAAGAGAAAACAAGTAAGGAGTTTGGAAGTAAGGCGCTTGGAAGGAGCTGGATAACCAGGGAGGTCCCAGCTGACTGGAGGTTGGCAAATGTGACACCCATCCACAAGAAGGGACGGAAGGAGGATCCAGGGAACTAGAGGCCAGTCAGTCTGACCTCGGTGCCTGGGAAGGTCATGGAACAGATCATCCTCAGTGCCAGGACACGGCACATGCAGGAGAACAGGGTGATCAGGCCCAGTCAGCATGGGTTCATGAAAGGCAGGTCATGCCTGTCAAACCT
>VXBO01003066.1:20270-199788 GCA_013400135.1 Rhinoptilus africanus
TATTTCTTCCTTTTTTCAAACCTTTTTTTTTTTTTTTTTTAAGGAATGTTACTGTGACACATTGGAAGCATAAAAATCTGTCTTGTTGGACAGGCTTGTTGTCCATCTGACCATGGTGGTGACCTGCCTCTTGTGCTGTTGATGTTCTGGTGCTTCAGAGGAAAATAAAAACCAGCCTAAGGCTCAGGATGAAAGGTGGTGCCCAGCAGGGTTTAAAACAACAATATGCTGTCCAAGTCTATGATTATAAATATATTTTTTGACTAAAACATATGAAATAATTATTTTTGCCAGGGGTTAGTAGTCTGAGCTAAGCCAGTTTTGCCATTGTTAGCCTCAAGTGTTGGAAAACTTGGTCATGCTGCAGAAATTACAGGATTTAAAACAAACCGAGCAGCCCTGACAGATGTCTCGAGTGTCTTTATGCTTTCTGTTCTGGAGCACGTAGAGTTCATGCCTGAAGGGTCTCCCCTGTCTCTGTCAGGAGCAGCAGTGTCCTTTCCAAGATGATTGCATTTTTGTCTGCCCCGTCATGTGACTTGGATTTTGATGCAATCGGGGAGACCAGCCTGGTGTCATGAGACTGGGAATGGGATCAGGAGTTTGGTGATGCGGCTGGTGGGCATCCCTGGGAGGGACTGGGCTGTGCTGGGGGGGCAGCAGTGAACGAGCATCACGGCTCTGGTCCTGCCTTGGGGGTTTTGTGCCGGTGCAGGGCTGTCGAGAGGAGCGCGATGGGTGCTGGAGGTGGTGGGTGCTGGGCATCACGCTGCACCCCCTTCGTGTCCTCCCTGAAAGGTGTTTGCAAATACAAAGGAGGCAGTTGCGTATTTATCTTGCAAGTTAGACAACCTTTCAAAATTTGAGCCAGTATGCTTGTCTTCCATGTTACTTGTGCTTCATTAGCTTTTTGTCTCTGAAATTTTTCAAGGGCAAACAGGAGATGAGTAATTGCCACAGAAGAAAAATGGGAGCGGGGGCACAGCGCCTGTGGTGCAGCGTATTGTGAACCTGGGAAGTGGGAGGGTTTTGCCCTGTCCCAGCCCTTAGCAGGTCACATAACCCCTTCTCCACTCTGTTTTCCCCCAGCTTTAAACATCAATATATGGTTAATAATGGTGTGGAACTGTGTCATTTAAAGCAAGGAACTGCATAGCTCTTCTCTGGGCCGATTGTTCCTCTGACTTCATGTGCCCATTGCCCAGAAGCTGTGTCCCAGACACGCATTGCTGTCCCTCACCTGCCTCGGGGCTGGCCATGTTTCTGAGTCAGTGCTGTGTCCCTGGGGGTGCCATCCTGCTGGTGAGCTGAGTTTCAGTGTGCAAGATTTTAGGTCTGCTTCATAATTTGTCTAAAATACCCTTCTTAGTAAGATGGGGAGGGCAGCCTCAGCCCTCTTTCTTTTGGAGAGTGGTCCAGAAGCCTTTTGTGTTCCCTGCAGAGCATCCCTGATGCTTTTGCCCGTCCTCTTGGCTTTGCAGGTGCCTGTGCAGCAGGGCCTGGCTATGGGCATGGGGACAACACTGGTCCCTGAGGATGCAGGTCACGCTCTTGAGCTGCCGGGAGAGAGGATGCTCGCCTGCTCTGCCGTCGTGCTGGTATTCATGCATTCACCTTCGTCTGCCCTCTTTCCCCATTTATCAGCGAGAACTCTGTGAGCAAGATAAATTTTCACACTTTATAAGTGTTTCTGCTGCTCTCCCTGGCCCTGGGGACTTTCTGTCTTTGGGCTTTGTTGTTGTTGAGGCGGCACAACTCCAGCAGGTCTAGGCTGGACGTCCCTGCCAGAGCCCTCTGGAGCGCCCGGCGCCAGCTTCGCCCCGGTTCGTGGTGCGGGGCAGTGCGGCAGGTGGGCAAGAGGAGGCGCAGGGCTCCCCTCTCCTGCGGGATGTGGAGGGGATGGTCTCGGGACATCTCGGGGACAGAGCGTGTCTGTGTGCTGGGGTCTGGTCGGAGCAGGGTGACTGGCCAGGTCCTGCAGTGTGCCCGTGAGCTGGAGAGAGCTCCCCGCCGGCGGGGGGTTTGGGTCGCTACCTGCAATGGAGCCAGGAAAAATGTTCTTTTAGTGAAGAAACCAACACACTTCGAGTAAATGAACAGCAGTGTTTGCCCCCAAAGTATTTCCTTTTCCCTTTTTAACAATTACGTTTAAGTAAGTGCTGAAATGGAAGCTTTGCGGTGCTTGGGTTCCGAACTGCTGATGTCAATGTTAATATAGATTTTTTTTAACCTTGTTTCCCTGAAGCAGGGTGTGAGGCTGGCTGCTGGCGCTGGCTTGGCCTGAGGGGACAGTGTTGGTGTCCGCGGGGCCGGGGGTGAGTGCCTGGTGGGTAAGAGGCTGTCAGTGGCATCGGCAGTCGCCGGGTGTGACACTGGCTGTCGCACACCGGAGCGCTCAGGGCTCAGCAGGCAGCCGCTGCCACAGAAAGGCCTTTTGGGCTTTTTCTGGGACCTTTGATAATTGACCCCAAGTCCAGCAGGGTGCTGGGAGCAGCGCTGCATCCCGGGGCATGGCTGGACTCGAGGGTCCCGGATGCTTCTCCTCCAAGTAGCTCTTCTGGAATGTTCTGCTGGCACGTGGGGTGTGCGGCCTCCTCTCCTGCACCTCCCGGAGACCCCTGAGGCCCGTGTCACCCGTCCTAATTGAAGTGCAGTGTTGAGGGGACAGGAGCAATTATACCCCTGATGCCGGGGGGTGTTTTGTTCAGTGCTTGGGCAATGGCCCCTGCTGGAGAGATGGCAGGAGAGGAAGCTTTTGCAAACCAGCTGGTGGAAATCATGGTATTTACCAGCTCACAGCTGAGCTTGGGAAGGTATTTTTATAGCTTCACATGGTTTGTCTTTTTTTTTCTCTCTTTTTTTTTTCTTCTCCTTTTCTGAACTTGCAAGCTGAATGCTGTTTTGGTTTTTGTTTTGCTTTGAAACCATTTCACAGCCAGATAAAAGATGCACTGTTTTCAGCTATCATCCTCTGCTCTTCAACCCCTGTTACCTTTTAACAGCGTGAAGGCGGTTTTGTGGAGCCTTGGCTTGAATTGGGAGAGAGAGAGGGATGTCGCATGGCTGAAATCCTCCTGTGTGGGGGCACCGGGTTCCTGCTGCCTCCTTGTTGGTCCCAAACTGTTAAAAGAAGTAAGCGAGCGTCTTTGTGTGGTCTCCAGTGCGGCACTAGGACTAGCCAAACTTCTTGTGCTCCGTGGCTGTTCTTGGGATCGGGGTGGGGGGACCTGGCGGCAGCACCATGCCGGTGATGGAGCTGCTGGCAGCTGTGGGGGTGGGGAGGGGACGGTGTGCAGGGCTCCGCCGCCCCGTGTCGCCACGCTCAGGCTGGAACGGTCCCCTCATTTGGAGTCCGCTGCTCCTTTCTCTGGCTAAAACATGGCTCTGCACGACGTCGTTGCTGCTTGTGATATGAGAACTGGCACAGGTCTGCAGCTTCTGTGTTGGCTGCTGGATAGTTAACTTGGATACGTATACTGGGCAGCCAGAAAAGATTTTCTATTTGAGTGGTTTTTGGGTGTTTTTCTCTGGCTTTGTAATTCACAGGGTCACTGAAAAAGTACCAGTGACTCATGGGTTTGCTAACAGTTGATAAGGTTTCCAGAGCAAACTATGGTGATCTGAGCACGCACGGATGCCCCATGAAGGCTACACTCTCCCTGAATCCTTGGGCTCTGCTTTTTGCAGCCACCCTGTATTTTACTTGATTGATTGTATTGCTTGTTCTCAGGCTCCTTCTCCATGCTTTCCCTCTGCTGTGCCATAAACTTCACTCCCTGCTCTCCGTGGGGCTTTGCCGCTGCTCTGGGCTGTGGACCACGCTGACTTGTGTACTGGAGGCTGCTGTTGCCTTGTGCTTCTGTCCAGAGACGGTTTCTAAGGCCCTTGCAGCCTCTTCTGCTTCACCACACCTCCTGCTGCGTCCTCTCCCCGCGAAGCCCCTCTGCAGAAACCAGCTGCAGGTAGATGTTTTCTTGTCTCCTGCTGCGATCCGTACGGGGATGGTGGAGAGCATGGTACAAACCGCTGCTCATCTCCTCTTCCCGTGGCATGCAGCCTCCTCGCAGCACAGCTCGCACCCACTGAGCACAGTGCTCTCCCTGGGGTGCTGGGGGTGCAGCCATGCCCCACCTGGGGCTCTGGGAGCACGGGGTGCCGGGGTGTCCGTCATCCCATTGAGCTTCTGGCTGCCTCCCACAGCAGCAGGCTCTGTCTCTCCCCTGGGCCCGGGCAGAAGGTGGGGAGAGGCACCATGGGGATGGCAGTAAAAGTGGGTGT
Organism: Rhinoptilus africanus; assembly: GCA_013400135.1. NCBI lineage: Eukaryota > Metazoa > Chordata > Aves > Charadriiformes > Glareolidae > Rhinoptilus > Rhinoptilus africanus. The sequence continues at coordinate 24,549 of VXBO01003066.1, forward strand.
TGCTACCCTGGATCTGAGCACTGTTGGGAAGCGTCCTCCTGCCTTGCTTGGCTTCTCCACTTCTAGTTTTGGTTTGGGGTTTTTTTGGGTGTTGCTGTTTGGTTTTTTTTTTTTCCAATCCCTGTTTGCCTTTTGGGGTTGTGAGCTTCTTTTCCCCCTGTGCCTGTCATCCTACACCCAGCTGGGTCTCTGCAAGCTCCTTCAGGGAATGGATGTGGGTGTTCTGTTTATTTTTTTCCAATTTTGCAGCCAGTGCTGGTGGTAGGAAACCATGGCTGCGCACTGGTTCAGGCTGCGCACTGCCTTCGCCCCCTCCCTGAGCAGAGGCACGTCTGCCCTTGCCCCACTACCAAAAGAGGGTTGCAGTGGGTAATTGCTCCTCCTGGCTTGTAGCATCTCTCATTTTCCCAAACACAGCTGAAACCTTTGCTTAGTTTTTAAGGTCAGGTTGCTAAGTTACACCTCCTTGGAGGAGCAGGCTGAGCAGCATGTTACAGGCAGGAGCAGCCACTGGCTGGGAAGATCTGGGAGTATTGTCCCTTTGCAATAACCTGGTTCTCCTGGCCCTCTCCCTGCCATCCTCCATCAGTCCCAGGCTAATCTCAGTACCTCATGTAGCTGTTCTTCCCCAAATCTTCAGCTTTCTAACCTTCCTTTGCTCAGCAGATTTAGTGAACTGACTGCAGGTATGGAGGAGCTACCTGTGCAACGCTGTGCAGTCCTGCAGGAGGAGAAGCAGCTCTTTGACGACTTCTTTTTTTGAATCCCTATTTGCCTTTTGGGGCTGTGGGCTCTTTGGGACACTCATTGTCCCCCTTAGAGATTGGAAATTGTGTGTTGGGGTGTATGGCTGTCACCAAGCCATAGTGCTGGAGCAGGCAGGTGAGGTCCGGAGCAGCTGATGCCCTGCTCCTCTGCTGCTCTCCCTGGCTTAGCCTTCTCCTCTCCTTCTCATTTTGCACAAGCAGCCAGGTGCTGGGAAGACCGGGGAGCTGGATTAGCCCAGTGTGTGCCTGGGTTTGTATGGGAGCTGCTGGATCTGGGTGCTGTGGCAGGGCCAGGGCTTCCCCCATGCCAAGAGTAGGGCCTCTGGAGAGCATCACCGTCCGCAGGCACTTTGAGGAGGTGCGTTGGGAGGTTTTCTCACTCACAACCCTGGGAAATCATGCAAATCAGTGAGGCTTATTGGGGTTCTTATTGGATTGTGTGAGTATTGGGATTTTTTTCCCTCCTGCTTGCTATCTCTGCAGTGTTGCTGGATTTCTGCTGTGGCTGGCGTGGTGACTCCTCCATCTGTACCCTGAGTCAGGCGGACACTGTCCTATTTCTTTCAAACAGAGACTGAAATAAGCCTTCGGGCTGGGGTGGGAAGTGCCCTCTGGAGAGCACCTTCTCCCCTATCGAAATCAGTGGAGGGGACAGGCTGGGGGAATGCAGTTGCTCGCAGGAGAGACGCAGGATCTGGCTTTCCTGGGTTTGACTTGCATTAACCTTTTCTCTGTCCTTCTCCCTGCCTTCATCTCTGCTCAGCCCTTTCCCTCGCTTTCCCTGGGATGCCAGAGGAGCCATCCGGTAAGGACATCACCATGGGGAAGGCGCCCCAGACACAGCACATCTTTTGAAATGGGCTCTGCCTCTTCTTTTCACCTTTTTTTTTTCTTTTTTTTTTTTTTGGTCAGAATGGCTTTTTTGTTACTCTGCTTTCAGTAAAAGCCTGGGGAAGCAGCACCCGTGTCCCCTGTGAGTCATGGACACTGGCTCGGTGGGGGATGTGGGAGCAGGCTGCTGGGCTTGCCCTCTGCCTGGCACAGCTGGCTTGTGCCCTGTGGCTGTCCCCAGGGCTGGTGGCAGGGGACCCGGCCCTGGAGACTGTTCTCACATTTCCCCATCTGGCTGTGGACTGGGAATGATGGAGCTGTCACTGGGCTCTGCCTCAGCTCTCATGAGCCAGAGGATTTTTCCACCCTTGTCAAGACTTGATTATGTGCTCTCCTTTCTACCAAAATGCCAACCAGCAGCTAAATATAGGCTGTAACAGCGTTGATTATGGCTTTTCTAATTGAGCTTTACACTCCATTGGGGATCTTTCCTAATGGGATGTGGCATCCTTGATACCACCTCGCTGTGGGGGCTGCTTGGGAAGCATACGTAGATGCAATGTGACTTCCCGGTGGCAGACATCGGGGCCCAGCTGACAGTTGCTGCCTCTGGAGTTGTACATGAGATGGTAGATCCAGAGAGACGAAGTTTGCTGGGGAATTCGAGTTCAGATTTCTGATAGAAAGAGGTTTTTAGTTGCTTTGCTCTTTCTGATAGAAATCATTGTCTGCAGCTACACAACTTAAAAATTGCTCCTCTAAGGGTGTGAATTCTTCCCTTTTTACGCCCATGTGATTTGTGTCAGTGGCACTGTAGGCACAAAAGGATGTTAGCACTTAAAATGCTAATGCCATTCTGCAGGTGATGGAGCTAGACACAGGTACTTTTAAAAGCACTGAGATGTACATGGAAGAAAAAAGGAATGTTTTGAACTCCCGCAGAGCCCTGGACTCATTTATGCAGCACAGCGATGTGTTAAGCTACATCCCTGTTGTCTTGTGCCAGGGAAATGTGTTACAACGAGAGGTACATACATTTTACCGAAATAGAAACAACTCGTGATGCTAATTCTGGCTTTGTATCTCCTGGCATAGCTTGTTTTCACATCAACGCAAGCGAAGCGTGGGGCTTGGAGTGGGCAGGATGGTGCTGTGTGCCTGGTGCAGCTGCGGCGGTGCCTCTCCAGGGCTGGGGCAGCGCTGTCCCTGCAGCTGTCCCGGTCCCCGGAGCACTCAGTGACAGCGCCGTGGAGCAGAGCAGCATTGCCTGGGAGTCAAGGGCGAATGTGATTAGTACAGAAATTAATACATTTCTGAACCTACAAGTTGAAGTGTGGTCCCCATCCCTGCTTCGATGGGTAAGAGGGGCTGGCGGGGAGCGCCAGGGCTGCCTGGTCCCGGAAGTGGTTCCTGCCCTCCCCGAGCGCTGCCCACATCCATTGCGGTGTCGCGGGTGCATCCCTGTCCTGCAGGAGCCCTGCGTGGTGCTGCCGCTCTGCCTTGGCCACCGCATCGCTGCTCGCCCGTGAATCACATCAGGTGCCGACACCAGTCGGGAGCTGCTGTCACATTTGTACAGGGAGTGAAAAACGATCATAATAAACGTAGCGGTGACAGGCAGCTGCTGAGGGTCAGCAGCTTTTGCATGATAGACTCTGCCTGCACGACCTCGAGGACTGGCTTAGTGGAAATAGGGTAGAATTTAGTGCTCTTATGTGCAGGGAGGCAGAGCGCTCGCCCTGCTGTCCACACTGGGAGCTCAGCTCTGTTTGCTCCAGGATGGGTGGAGGATGCCGGGTCCAAGCTGCTGGGAGGGTAAGCGAAGGGTGTGGAAGCAAGATCGTTTTGTGAGAGGAGGCTGAAAGAACCTGCCTTAAACAGCCTAGAAAAATGCAGTCTGAAAGGGGCTGTGACTGCAGTGTAATGGAAATTAATCATGGGAGCAAACAGCAGAGAGGGGGAATAATTATTTAAGCTAAAGGTTAATATTGGCACAAGAACAAGTAAGCATAAACCAACTAAGAATTGAATTTTGGATGGAAATTGGAAGGTTTCATACCGTTCAGTAGGAGATTTGGGAACAGCCTTGTGTGAGGAGGGGCCCTTTGAGCCCCCCCCAGTTGTGCTGGGGAGCTCAGTTGGGCTCAGGTGTGGGCTCTGTGACAGTGGGGACAGCCTTGGGGTGATCCCAGTGGCTGTCAGTCCTGGCATGGGGGTGATCCTGCCACGTCTTCTCTCACCGTGGCAGTGCTGGGCATCCGCTCCTTTTTATCACATCCTTGGGATCTTTGCAGCGTGGCCCAGGGCAGTGTCACCCCTGAGGAACGGCACCCGAGGACTGTCCCTTCAGGGTCACTGGGGTGAAGCAGGAGAAAGGGGACCTGCTCCTGTGCCCCACGGCAAGGCTTGGCGTTCTCTGGGATTTTGGAGGAGAAGGAGAATCTCAGTCACCCTGCTAGTGCATCACTGTGTGTCTTGGTCACCCCTGTAGCTTTTGAGCCCCATTATCAGACTCAGTTGAATTTTGACCCCATAGGGACCTTGCACTCGTGTTTCTACATGTTGTGTGATACCTGTGTGGCCCCTACAGTGCCTGCTGCATGCATCTGTCTTGGTGTGGTCTGGATCTTCACTACAGAGCATGTCCCTGGGCCCCTGCGTGACCTGGCTCCCACCACAAAAGCATTCTGCTGCCTCCGACTGCGCTCAGTGCTAAGTGGGGTTTAACTCTCGTCAAGGGAGTTTGTGTCACTTCAGTCTTGAACCCTCTGGTTTGTTTATTTGCTTAATTCTGATTATCTGTGAGTTTTGAGGTGGGCTGGGAGCTTCATGTGAGAATGAAGGGCCTCAGCTGAGAATGCTTCATGTGCTGTTTATTCTGATTGTGGTTTGCGTCTCAAGATGCAAATCCTCATTAAAATACACTGGCAAAGGGAGAAGGTTTTACTGAAATATCAAACGAAGGGTGCGGTTTGGTGTTGGGAAGGAGGGTATGCTCTCTGTCCTGTGGCAGCATTGTGTGTTCCAGAAGGGTCCTTGGCTGGAGGAAGCCATCCCACCTACTGAACGGGGTGTGCCCTGTGTTTTCTTCCCTCAAGGTCTCTGGACAGAAAGCCACAGCGACCGCTCCTGGGGAAGTCCCGGACACTGCCCAGCATCCCACAGTCCCCGGTCCTGAGCAGGCTTCCCCTCCTGGATTCCACACCGTACAGGGAGGAGATGCCAGAGCAGAAGCCCTACAAGAAGCACTCGGCCTCTGCCTGCCAGAAGGGCTGCACGGTCCCTTCTGCCGGTGAGTGACACACAGCTGGGGTGAGCTTCCACCCTTTCTGCTCGGGGGCCTGCAAGATCCTAGCAAATCTCTCCTGGTTCTCCACGGGCACAGGTAAAATAAATGCAACCCCGGTCTGCGTGCGGTTTGTCCTGCTTCAAAACCAGCCCTTCTTGATGAGGTTGGTTGTTTTTCTACCCCTTTCTGAGCCTTTCTTTGAGCCTTAAACCTCCCCATCTTTCATATTACACTGATGAAAAAGTGGAGTCAGCTCGTGAAAGCCACCCGATGCAGGGAGGTGATGCTCAGAGCCTTCTGCCTCTGGGTGAGCTGCGTCTCCTGGCCACATTTTATCATGTTGTTCTATTCTTGTGCTGATCCTGGTGAAATCCTAATGTAGTTGGGCCAGCTGCTCTGAACAAGTTTATTGGGAAAACTGTTGATGGCTAATGTGTTTCAGTTCTGTTGATGCCAGCAGAATCATATCGGGGCCATAAAAATGATGGGGACAGGGATTATTAGCACTGAAAGAAAGATAAGGCCTGCAAGCCAGGGCTGACAATCCAGAGCTAAATAAAATCCATATAAACCAGCTCCCTTCAAACAGAACCCTTGGATATTTTTTATTTTTATTTTCTAAAATCTATCTCACTCACAGTCAGATCCCTGTGAGCTACCAGTGGAGCAGCTGTCCAAACCCTGCGTTAATTTGAACTCTCTGCAGGCTGCGTTTCATTTCCTGATGCTACTAATTTTCCCAAAAGTTGTGCATGGGGAGGGTCTTGGCACATTGCTGAGCCCATCCTGCTGCACTCCATCACCCAAGTGACTGCTCTCCACTGTGTGCAGGACCCGTGGTTTTCCTTTCAGCCCATCAAATTGTTAGAGCGGGTCTCGGTGTGGGAGGAAGACCTGTGGGAAAGCCTTGTGTAGCTGACTCCTGGGGACAGGAGGGAGTGGGACACTTGTGGGTAGGTAGGATGTTGCAGGCAACTCCATTGGTTGGAATCACAAATGGCTTGTGACGTTCTGTGAGCCCTCAGGATTTCCTGGGTCAGGGTTTGCAAGGACAGTCCTAAATAAATGGTTGAGGTCGGGTAGAGGGCAAACCAAAGTGCTTTGCAGGATTCTATGACTTGTGCCAGAGAAAGCATCAGCCGTGAAGGACATGGCATCCAGAGCGCCCTGGTTGGTGTGCTGGTGCTCCCAGGGAGCTGTGTTGGAGGGGGAGGGAGGGAGTGGGAGGCTGGTGTAAGACCGTGGGATGGAGCCCCAGCGTGAGTCAGACCCACTGCAGACCTCATCACCTTCTGCTGCAAACGCCTCCTCTCCTGTGAGTGCAGACGTGGTTGTGCACTGTGGAGCAGCCACCCTGGAGCAATCCCTGTGCACCGCAGGGGAAGGGAGAGCCCTGACTGCACGGAACAGGAGTCGAAGATGTTGCTTTATTCATGGCTGGAAGACGCCTGGGATGCCAAGAAGAGGGAGGAGTGTGACAACCTTCGTAGGCTGGAAGGCTCCCTCTGCTGCCAGAGCCTTGGATGAATGAACGAGTTGGTGTTTTCTGTCCAGATCCTCTCAGATTCTTTTCCTGGCTCCTCAATACTCAATTAGGAACTGCTAATTAGCTGCTCATTAAGGCTATCAGCATGCTATCATGGAGGGGAAAAAAGAGAGATGCTTTTCTCAGCATTGCCTGGTTATTGCAGCCCGGATCACAGGTTTGGCAGTATTTCCCGTAACGCACGGCACTGCGTTTCCCTGAGCCCTGGGACACAAGTGGTGGGACTCGGTCAGCGCAGAAGATCTGGCCTCGTTTGCAGGGATGTAGCAACCCTTAAGCTGCAGGGATTGTGCTGCTGGCAGGGTGTGACATCTGGACAGCAGGACAAGAGCAGTGCAGTGCGTGGCACCAGAGGTTAACGAGCCCCGGTACGCTGATGAGGAAAGCAGGATTCCCACAAGTACTTTTGAATGAGAGCCGGGCTGCAGGGTTTCAGGAGGGAGAGATCCTCTCCCTAAAGAAGTTGTGAATTTGCTTTGAGCAGGTGCCACTGCTCCCTAGTCGAGGGTTGGGGACATGCAGCCAGCTGCAGTGGGGGACACATGGCCAAAGCTACCTCAGAAGACGCTTTCCCACAGGGGTGCAAGGCTTTGTCAGGAGCAGGGCTGCTCCTGGGAGAGGTGGAAAGCTCATCTTCAGGGAGAGTTCACCACTCTGCAGGGAAGAAACTGGCTCTGGCTCACTGCTGTCCCTGGGGCCGCAAGCAGAGGAGCAGCCAAGCGAGGTGGGAGAAGCTGTCTCCTCCTGCATGAATGAAACAGGACATCCTCATCTGACCTCTGGGATGTGTTCCCCAGCCTTCTGCTTTGTGTCCTGCAGTTCCAGCATGGCAGTGCCAGAGGAGGGGAGTGCCCTGTCGCTCTGTGGGAGGTCACGGGAGATCCTTCTGCTGTGGCACCGTGGCTCCTGTGCAGGTCCTTGTGCAGGCACAGAGGTGTCTGGTGGGGAGCTGGGGCCCTGAGGATGGCCAGGATTGCTGAGGGATGGTGAACTGGGTTTCCTGTTGGTCTGGTTTTGTTGTTCCCCTCCAGGTAACCTGCAATAAGCGGTGGTGTGCTCAGCTGGGACAGGCTCCGAGCTCTCCATCCTTCGCCCCTGGCCTGCAGCAGCTCTCCTGGGTTAACCCAAAACTCCTGATGGCTGTGACCATGGGACGTAGTGAGGGGGAAACAAAAGCAGCCAGGGCTTGTTCAGAAAGGGGCAGGGGCAGCTCCTGCCTTGTCCAAACCATTATCTGTTTGGCGTCATGATTTGCAGTGTGTCGAGAGGCTCCACACAAGCTGCCAGCACAGAGAAATGAGCTGCCTTTGGCTTGTCCTTCCTGCTTCTGTGCCCCTGTGAAGTTTTAGGGGTGAGACTGAGAAACACTTCTTGCTATGCTCTTCCTTCTGCATCAGGCAGGGGCTTCTGCTCAGCCTTTGCCTGCCTGCAGCTCTTACCTGCCCAGCTGGCGCAGGCAGGTCGCTGCCTGTGTTTTGTGTTTCTGACCCCTTGCAGTTCACCGTGGTCTGCTCCTTCCAGATGCCAGGCAGAGGGAAGAGCTTCATCTTCACCTGCCTCCCCTCTCCCCTGCCTGTGCGCAGCATGCTGAGCTCTTCAGAAACTGGCGCCATGCCCTGCCGTGAAGCTGGGAAGAAGCTAACTGGTCACACAGTTGGTGTGAGCTTATTAGGAATTATGCCCACAGGAGGAAAAGCAAGAAGCCGAAAGGAAGCTCCTGGATTTGAGCTTAGACCAGGACTCTGGAATTAATTTTCCTAATACTCACAGGGATGTTTTTGTGGCCTTCCACAACATCTGGATGAGTGTCAGTCTTGCATCTCTGTTGAACTTAGCACGCGCATACGGCCCCCTCCTGGAACAGATGTGCTTGTGTAGATGCCCACCTTGTGCTTTCAGCTGGGGCGTGGGGCTGGTTCCTGCGCTCTTTTCCATGGTAATGTGCTGTTGGAGGAGAAGTTGTCTGCTGGCTCTGAGACTTCAGCCTGGCACCTGGGCAATGTGCCACCCCCTGCACGAGAGAGGAAGAGAAGGGCCTTTTTACACCAGCCTGCACGTTGGTGTTGGTGCTGAGGAAAACCTTTTGTGTTGCTCACAGCGGCTGAGGGATCAGCCTGTCCATACTGAGAGGAAGTCTTGGAGAGGCAGCGGGTCTCTATCCTTGCTGCCCCCTCTGTCCTTTGGTCCATGTCCTCCCCAACACTTCAGATTCAGAAAGGACAAAGATTTTGCAGCAACTGTTGTTGCCATGCCCAAGAAGATGCTTCATCTTTTAGAGGTGCCGATGTTGCTGGGTGTAGCTCTGGGTGGCAGAGAGGTGAGCAGCTTCAAGACAGAAGAGCGTAAGGATGGTCAGCCTGCATCCTTCCTCTCCAGGGACTTCCTGATCTTTCCCTTCTGACTGTTCTGGGCTTGATCATTGATTCGCTTGTTGTAGAAGTCAGGAACAAGCTCCTTCAGCATGCAGAAAAGCTTTTTGGGGCAGACGAGGTCCTGGCTCCCTCTGTGGCGGCTATGCAGGCCCGGGGAGGAGGGACCATAGCCCTTGTGCCTGAGCAGGGGAGAGGTTTGGAGGGTGTCACCTCTCGGGCACACCAGGGAGCAGCTCTGCTGATGGTCCAGCTCCAGGACTGTGCTGGAGGATGCAGCTGCCAGTAGCCCCTTGAAGAGAGGAGACCAAGAGCAGCAAAATCCATGGGAAACTGGAATCGGTGAGACCAGATGTGACCCTTTTGGTCTGTGGGGCTTTAAACTGCAACTCCTTCATCCTCAGGAGAGGTGTCTTACACGGTGGAGTGGGTGCAGCGCGTGGCTGTCCTTTCCCTTGTACCCCGGCAGCTGGGCTATGTCCCTCCCTCGTCCAGGGCAGCAGAGCAGTGGTGGCTGTGTCTGGGCATGCCGTGGGGCTGGGAGGGGGTGGCCCTGGGGACAGAGGGTGGTGCAGGTGGTGGCTGAGCCATCGCAGGTGAACATGGGGGCACTGGGGCTGGTTCCCCTTTCCATGTGCTATTTTCCTGCGTGTTGGGTGGGTCTCCTCCCAGGCTCGGCGCCTGTGTCACGGCGTTTCCTGCTGCGTCCCCGGAGCGATGCTATCTCGCGGTGGCAGTCTGGATCTGGGCTCCGATTGACGTGTTTGTGCCTTGAATAATCACAGCTTTCAAACAGCAGTTCCTGTGTTGTATGAGTTGACATTTGGAGAGGAGCAGCAGCAGCTTATTAAATTGAAAGTAGCGAGGGGGGGGAAAAAAAAAAGACGTGATGTTAGGTAGTGCTGTGCTCCAGGTTGTGCCTCTTTGTTTGCATTTTGAAGCGCTCTGCCTGCCTCTTCTTCCCTCTTGTTCTCTTGGTTCTGCTGGTTTCAGTGTGGTGCCTTCAGATCCGCTGGCAGGACGTAGCACGCGGTGCACTGGCTTTACACCTTAAAGAGCTCGGGGAAGAGATGCTTTTGTTGAGACACAGAAGATGCAGTCGCCGGTGGCGGCTCTGAGGCTGCAGTGTGCAGCCTGTCTCTCATCCTGTTCAATGTAAAACCCCCAGCCTCGCTGGGCAGAGTAGACTTCAATCCCTTTGTGGCTGGTTTTTATCTTAAGGCCTTTATTTGCTTTGAGCTATGGAAATGTTTTGCTCCTCAGCCCTGGCGCAGCAGAGTCGTGCTCATTCCTGCCCGAAGATGCTGGGCTTCCCCGAAATCAGAGACAAACGATGCCCTGGGAAGAGGCTGCAGGAGGGGGAAAATTTCTGAAGATGATCATTCGAGATGCCCTTTTGGGCTGCAGTCTGTAATTATTGATCATTTTTACAGGAATTGAGCAAGAGGGTTTTATTGTTTATTTTTTACAGCTATTGAGAAGTGATTTTGGCTCAGGGGTGGGAAGCAGGGCAAATTTCAGATGTAAAGACGAGATTGGCAATGAAAAGCGTTGCGGCATCCAAGCTGCTCAAAAAAGAGCAGAGCAGTGATATTATGGAGACATTTCCTATTGTGTTTTGTTATTTTCCCCTTTTGTTGCAATGAAATATGATCAGTCCTGCCCTGGGAGCACCAGCTCTGTGTGATCCTGACCATCCTTTCTCAGCGTCACTGAGGTCTGGGCTGCAGGTGCTCCAGCCCCGCGGTGCTGCGTCCGATGGCGCTGCCGGCCGTGGGCTGAGGGAGCTGGAGGAGACACGAGGGCTGGTTTCTGTCCTCGGCTTGGCTGTTGATTTGCTCTTGGCCGTGCCATAAAGGGCTTTCTGGAGGAGAAGGTGGCAGTGAATCCTTTTGCAATTTGCAACATTTGTGATGCCTCGGTTTTCCCATTCACAAAGTTAAGATTTACTGTCGTCACCAGGTACAGAGCATGTGGATCCCTGCGGGAGAGAGGGTTTGATACAGCTGCATTAATGCCAGCAGCAAGAACTGTGTGTGGTTCTGATTGTTCTGCTCCTTTAAAAAACCAAACCAAAACATTTTCTTTTAATGTGGAATGTCTTATTGGACTCGGTGTGATGAAGAATGAGTGAAGTTTTAAAATTCTTTATAAATGACCCTTTCAAATGGTGTAACCCTATCAGAGTTAAATAGCAGGAAGTTATTAAATATTAGGATTTTGGTCTGCTGATTATTCTGAGTAATAGTATTTGGACTACAGTAGTGCCTGGAGGCCCTGACTCCGGCCAAGTCTTCACTGTGCTCACTGTATCTTACCGATTCCTGCTGGGAAGATGCTGGGGGCTGTGGGTACGTGAGGCTGGCCAGGGTGGGAGGAGGGGTGAGGGGTCCGCAGGGCCTTGCAGCAGGGACGTGCCCTTTGGGGAGTGAGTCCTGCAGCACCCGTGGCCCCCATGGGCGAGTGGCTCCGGGTGTCCCACCGGGCATCCGCACCAATGGGCTGGAGGGGTAGGACATGACCCTGCTGTGGCTCTGATGGGGTGGCTTGTCCTTCTGCTCCCCAGGGGAGGCCTGGCGGCTGGAGGATGACTGCACAGACCCCCCCAGGGACCCCCAGCTCGGCACGGCGGTGGAGGGTGCCCCATTCAGCTACTTCCGCACCCGCTCCTTCTACATGAGGAAGAGCCTGTCGGTCGACAACCACCTGGGGTCCCTCAGCTATGCAGTCCACCCAGCGGAGACGAAGGCCGAGCGTGTCAAGACCAAGCTGCGACGGCAATTTGTGAGTATTGAAGCATGTGCCCCCCCCCCCTGCATTCACACAGGCACAGCTTCCCAAAAACGCCGACATGTCGGAGAGCTATTTTTATGCACATTGTTACCAAAACAAAAGAAAAAGAGGCCGCTCCAGCCTGGTGGAGCAGATGGCGGCAGCAGCTCGAGTTTGCCCACATGGTGGCAGAGCCCCTGGCAGGGTTTCTGCCCCCCCTGTTTCCCCCTGGACTGCCGTGGGCTCGGGGGCGGCTGTTGCTCAGCCGGGCGATGCGCGGAGTGAGTGTCTCGTTTTTGGGTGCTCCTCTCCCAGGTATGAAACAAGGCTGAAAGTAGGAAATGAGCTTTCTTCTTCTCTGCCTCAGCTGCACAAACAACTGTGCCTTTTTGGGGGTTTGCAGGCAGGCGCAGCGAGGGGCTGGGGCGAGCAGCGAGGCAGCGCTGACGCCCTGGGGCAGCTCAGCCATTTCTGGTCCTTCGGAGCATCCTGGCGGCAGGACGGCAGGGACACGTCAGGGCTTCGCTGCAGCTTCAGGAGGCTCTGATCAATGTTTCATGGGCTTCGCCTCTTCTCTTTCCCAGAGACACCTGATACAGGGGTTTGTATGGTCTTCCTCCTGCCTCGTTACCAACCCCGGGGTTGTAATGAGGGCTCAGGTGTTCCCGTGCTGAAAAGCAGTTGGTGTTGGTTGGAAACGGGTGAGAGCATCAGTACAATGGGAGCGGACGGGGGAGTGGGTGCCTGTGCAACCCAAAGTGCTGCCAAGAGCTGCCGGCCGAGGCAGTGGTGCTCACCTTGCTGTAGGCTTCAGACAGACTCATCTTTGGAGACCGCTCACAGTGGCTAACTTTCCTCTAGCCTGGAGCAGGGGCTGATGGCCCTGCCAGGTGGCAGAGACTGGTGCTGCTTCTGGTGTCCCCTGGGCTGTGTCGCTGCTGTTCAGGGTGATTCTGGGGGTTTGCCCTCTCTGCTTGCGCTTGCATGGATCATTGAACGTAGTTGTTCCTTTTCTCCCTGGGAGGACAGTTCGGACCTCGGCAGTGTGGTGACGCTTTTCCACGTGCAACAGCAGCAGATGCCCGTGAGGGTGAGTCTGGGGGAGCTGGTCACAACCCTGCTGCTGCCAGCGGCTCCCGTGAATCATCTCTGTGGAAGCTGCTGCCTCGGACTTGGGAAGCAGGTGAAAGTCTCAGGGACGGAGACAGGCAGAAGCGGGATGAGGTATCTGAGGAGCAGCTGAAAGACACGTTGGAGGTGTTTAAGATGAGGCGGTCCTGCTGTGGGGTAAGGCATGAGCATGTCCTGTATTGGTCTTTCAGCCTGGATCTGCAGCCCCTGGCTGTGGCCAGGAGAGCGGGAAGGAGAGGAGGTCACTGAGATGCTGGGGACCGTTCCTCTTTCAGAGGTGGACTTTCAGTATCTCCATGGGACCTGTCACCCACAGCCTCCGTCCTCTGGCAGAGATGGGCACAGAAGGCGTGGAAGGACTTGGGCTCTCAGCCCAACCAGCATCCTGGTGCCTGCAGAGAGGTGGGCTCTGCCCTTCCCTGTGGGGCAGTCCTCGGCCCCCTGCCTGTGGGGCCAGCCTGCTGCCTGCTCTGCGCCATGCCGGCAGCTCTCTGTGCTGGCCGCAGCTGGTTTGCTTTGTTTTCTGACTTCACAAGTATTTGAGGACCTTTAGTTTTCCTTGGTGTGTACCCATGGAGCTCATCTGTCGCTTCCTTGATGGGCAACAGATTTTTGTAGGGTGGTTGGTTTGGTTTTTTCACCTTGCTATGCTATTTTGTGTTTGTTCCAACTAAACGATGTTGTTGCTGTAGGCTTGGCTATGGGCTGTGACCTTGTGAGACTTCCTGAGAAAAACAGACGCATCCTACCTAGAAAGGGTGTCAGTGGGGCCCTTCAGCGGAGGCTCGGGGCAGCTGAGCCAGCAGCTCGTTAGCTGAGGCTGGGGCTGGTGCGGGACCAGTATTCCCCACACAGCTGGGAGCCTGGTTTGTAAGTTCATAGTAAAGGTCTTGCCAAGCTGGGGAAGCGATTTCCAAGAACAGGTAGTCAGTGCGGAGCTCCGTGTCCTCCCAAGGTTTGGTAATTACTCTCCATCTCTGTGCTGGAGTCGTTGCAGTTCCCCCTGGGATCGCGCTGTGCCCTGACCCGCTGTGCGGCGCCGGCTCTGCCCAGTGCGGCTGGTGGAGAGACTGGTGCCAGGTGAGAGCCGCTCTGCAAGTGCATGGCAGAGCATTTACAGGAGAGAACATGATTTGCCTTTTCTGCAGTGGCTCATCTGGGACCTTTTAGGAAGGTCCATATTTAAAGCTTGATTCATTTTTCCGGGCTGTTGCACTTCCCCAGCTCGTAACGTTGGATTTCTGGCTTTGCTCTTTCCCTGCTGACGATCGGAGCTGCCTTTGCCTCGCACTGCAGCTGCTTAGCTTTCTATTCTGGGAATTGCTGGGAGTGAGGGGAGAGGCTTTTGAGGGGGCAGCCTGGCCCCTGCCCTGGCAGGGCAGACGGAGATGGGGCAGAGCTATTGCCTGTGTGCATCCTGCGCCCTGCAGCTGTCTCGCATCCATTTGATTAGGCTCTCTGCCTAACGAAGGCTTTGTATTGGCCATGGGCATCTAAGCTTCTCCAAGGGAGAATTTATTGTAGCTCATCTGAAAATGTTCGAGGCTTGCCTTCCTGCACCCCTGGGGTGCGGCACGCTGGAGCGCTGCCTGTGTTGGCAAGGCATCTTTCCACTTCCCTGCCGGAGCGGAGGCAGCACCTGTGAATCCTGCTCCGGCCCTGACCCCCAGGAGCGGCCGCCCTTCCCACGCCTGCCTTCCTGGCACAGCAGGGTGCGGGGCAGATGTCCCCCGGCCAGGCAGCTGGTGGCATGTGTCTGCGGTCCCACTGCTGGCATGTGATGGATCTGCATGTACAGATTACTTGAATTTGCATAATTTGAATTTTAAATGAATTCTGATTTTTGTGATTGTCAGAACGAGTTTTCTTTTTAATAAGCCTTTCCTTTTAACTCCTCTAAGGCTTGTAATGCTGGCGATGTTTCCGCCTTTGAGAAGGAGGAGCATTTGATTGCTTTTGACATCTGTCTCTCACACTGATCCCCTGCCTTGCCCTAGTGGGTCCAGCATGACCGTGCTGTGAGGGAGGTGGTGGCCAGGGCTGGGGCTGTGCTCTGAGACCTTCTGTGTGTTATTTTGGGTTGCTCGGTGATGGACAAGGGACTGCTTTGGGTTTCATGCCCAGATAGATCTGCGCTGCCTCCGAGATGGGCAGTGAGGAGCAGGGATGGGACCTTCTGCAGTGTCCCTTGCCTGGGGGCAGGAGGAGAGCGATGATGGCTGTGTTGCAGGCTGTGGTGAAACTTCTTGTCTTCATAGGAGCCTTGATCATTAAAGGCAAAATTAACCCTATTAAACTCAGCATTAGCCCTATGGAGCATTAAAGGAGGCCACCCAGGACTGAGTCACCGTCTGCGATGACTGCTTGGGACAGTCTGCACATTACAGCAGGTCTCTGAAGGAATTTTTTGCTCTTTGCCCCTGGGGACTTTGAAATCCTCTGTATCTAGGCCAGTTGTTCTGGCATTGCCCGCTGGTGTTTTGACGTTAGAAGCTGACAGCGCAGATCCTACTGCTCCCCAGAGAGGAAGAGCCAGCAGTGCCCTGGGGTCCCCGCGGGCTGGCTGTGGATGGGTCATTAGGCTGATTTGCAGCAGGTCTCTGTCCTGGCTCTTCTGCTCCTCTCAGATGAAGTGCTGCTCTTTGTGCCCCAGGGAGGAGGTGGCCAGTGCACGCAGGTGAGATGGAGAGTGGCGGGTGCCATTGTCCTGCTGCAGCATCGGCTCCAGCCCTGCCGTCCCTCGTGTTTCCACAACTGACTTCACACTTCTGCTTGCTTTAGTTCTTGTGTCTTTCAAGTAGGTGAGAGTTAAAGTTGTGTTGCTTACCTGGCTGCGTCCTCCTAACATTTTTTTTTAATTATTATTTTTTGCATGGTATTTTTTTTCCTGCTATGAAATGTCTGTGCCCTCCAGGAAAGACTTAAGTCCTGTTTGTTTTGGAAGCTCTGCAGATGAGTTGAGCAGAGGTAATCCTTGTCTTAGCAAACCCATGATGAAGGAGGAAAGCTAACTGGGATGGTAGAGCCTGGGAACAGGAGGCAGTGAGGAGACAAGCTTGCTTTGTGGCAGAAGCCTGATCAAACCTGGTGCTTGCTGGTTACTAACAGTGCCTGGGCTGTAGAAGGCAGCAGCGCTGGCTGCTATGTGGCCATCCAGGTTCTCCTGTTCCTGTGGATTCTGGATATCTGTCCAGAGACTCCTGATGGACACTGTGGTGTTGGGGAGCTGGGTCTGCGCAGAAGCCGCCTTGCCCAGAGCAGTACTGGTCCATGGGATGCGACTCTCCTGGTCTGGGTTGTTGGTGCCAGGCGCGGCAGGCAGAACCCAGAACAGAACAGTTTCTGCTTAGTGGGGACCCATCCCTGCGGGATCCCGACCATTTGGTCTTGTTCCGAAGCATGTGGGCACTTAATGAGTCTGTCGGTGCGGTCTGTTGGCTCCTGTGTGCAGCCAGTGCCCAAGGCTCTGCTGTGATGCTTACGGTGACAGCAGTGTCCGGCTCAGCCCTGCTGTAATCCCACTGGTGCTGCTGAAACCACACTGGTGGTAAGGCTCTCCTGCTTGCTTTGTTTTATTTGGTTGTGTTCTGCCACTGCTACTGAACTGCTGTCTCTCACCTGATTTCAGAAAATGTTAGCAAACAGACAGTCAATGCTCATTTGTGCCCTGTAGTTCAGTGTAATAAAAAAAAAGATAAAAAAAGATAAAGTGAGAGGCTGAAGCCATGCAAGAGACAGGTCAGCTGTGTTTCAGGAAGAGGTGGAGTAGTGTGGCCAGTGTTGTACTGGATCTACGCACATGCTGTCCTCAGTTTTGCAAAGCACAATTACAGCAACTGCCTTAAAGAGGTAAAGGCAAAGGTAGATGAAGGATACACGCTGTGTATCATCTAATTGTCCCAACCCCACCTTGGAAGATTGCTCACTTGCTGGCTATTGTTCATTGATGAGTAGTTAAAAAAAATAGGAACTCGATAAATAATGTGATACTTGAGCCAGATAGCAGCTTATTCACTGGAGAACAGGCAGCGGAGCAGTCCCTGGGAGCAGGCACCGAGTGGGAGATGCTGCCTGTGAATCACTCGGCTTCACAAATTAGTGCAGAAGGGAATCAAAACACCAACACTAAAACATAGCCAGCTCATTTCTTTGATGACTGTGGTTTTAATTACGATGTCAGCTTGTAGTGTCCCAGCAAGTTCTTCATGGTGCCTGCAGTTCACTACAGCAGCAGTGGCCTGGGAAGAGGAGTATGTGCTGTGGGTCTGCTCTTGGCACCCCCACACAAAGGAAATGACAGAATGGTTGGGGTTGGAGGGACCTCTGGAGATCCCCCAGTCCCACCCCGTGCCAGAGCAGGGTCACCCAGAGCAGGGGGCACAGGAACGCCTCCAGGCGGGTTTGAATGTCTCCAGAGACGGAGACTCCACACCTCCCTGGGCAGCCTGGGCCAGGGCTCTGCCACCCTCAAGGGAAAGAAGTTCCTCCTCATGTTGAGATGGAATTTCCCATGTTCTAGTTTGTGCCTGTTGCCCCTTGTNTGCCGATGTGTCCTCACCAGGGCAGAGCAGAGGGGGAGGATGGCCTCCCTTGACCTGCTGGCCATGTTCTTTTTAAGGCACCCCAGGAGACCATTGGCCTTCTTGGTCCACAAGTGCACATTGCTGGACCATGGTCAACTTGTTGTCCACCAGGTCCTTCTCTGTAGAGCTGCTCTCCAGCAGGTTGGCCCCTAAGTTGTACTGGTGCATGGGGTTATTCCTCCCCATGTGTAGGACCCTACACTTGCCCTTGTTGAACTTCATGAAGTTCCTCTCTGCCCAGCTCTCCAGCCTGCCCAGGTCTCGCTGGATGACAGCACAGCCTTCTGGGGTGAAAATGTGAAATGATTGCCGTGGGGAGGAATTAGAGGGGACAGCTTTGTGGGGACCATTCAAAGCCAGGCTTTAATATCAAATTTTGGTTACTCTGCTTATGAATGTAAATGCCTTCAAGAGCTTGGCTGAGACAGGCATGAGATGAGCAAATAATTATCTTTTTTTCCTCCTTCCACTGCTTCTGCAGTGTGTGCTGGCTCTCTACGCGGTGAAACCTGCTGCCTGGGCTCTGCCAGCCCTTCCTGCCATCCTGCCTGTGGCACACGAACCACCTGGGAGCAGGATCATCCCCCTTTGTGCAGTAAAGTTCTTGCCATTCCTTCTGATGGATGGAGGTTTATTCTGTTCATCCCTTTCCACCCCAAGCCTTCCCAGGGCTTTCCGTGTATGTTGGGCAGCTTCATCCAAAGGGTTGAGCCTCTCAGAGGTGCAGTGCTCCGAGGGGATGGCTGTGTGGGGAAGGGAGGGAGGGAGGCAGCCTCACTCAGCCTTAATGCTAAACTCCTTCCTTGGCATTGTATGCATGGAGAAGGATGCCTCTGGGCACACTGGGATGCTTTGTTGGATACTAAACATCTCTGGATGCAGTGGTGCCCTGCTGCACCAAAGGGCTTGTGGTCCCCTGCTTGTGCAAAGGCGACTGATGGTTGGGAGGGGGCGTTTTGCTTGATGTCAGCCGACGCGCCGTGCTGGCTGGCTGCTTATGGGGGAATCTGCAGGTGGGTTTTGGTGAGATGTATAAAGATGTATTTTGTCTATTTTAAATGTCCAAAATATGCAGCTCATTCAAAGTCTCATTTTTCTGGAGCTACATCTGTATGAACATCAGACTGATATTGCCAATATGCTCGAACCGTGCTTGGCTGCTACTTTGTGCCTACCTTCCTCACCTCCTCATCCTTTCCGCGGTCAGTGGGGAACTTGTCTGTGAGAACAGGAAAAAGAAAATTAAATCCAAACATCACACAGAGCCAGATGGCCAGAAACCCTGACAACCCCCTGGGACAGCGCTGGGCTGTCATGCCTGTAGAGTTGGTTCCCTGGAGCTCCATGAACTCGTGTAGTTCCTGGCCCTGCCTGGGCTTTGCCTGGTTTCCCCCGTTTCCCTTTGGGGCCTCTATGTGGCTGGGATGGGGCTGCAGTGTTTGCCTTGTGGCAGCTCAGCTCTGCCCCGTCTTCAGCTCCCCGTGAGGGTGGGTCTGTGCGTGTTTCATCGCTCGCCTGCCTTGGAGCGGGGCCGGGCGGAGGCGTGCAGGCTTACAGGGTGGGGAAAGCACTGGCCACTCCACAGCCGGCACGCTGGGACAATTTACAGCCCCGCAGGAGAGCGAGGGGGTGTGCGAGCGCTGCCAGCCAGCGTGATGTTTCGCAGTGAGCTGCAAACAGGCGAGAGGCAGCATTTCTTTTTCCTTTCAGAAAACACTGGCTCAGCCACAAATTCTCCTCCCGTTGCAGACGTTAGGTGAGCAGGGCACAGCCTGGGACCTGCCCGTGTCATGTTGCAGCGATCGGGGCGTCTTTCCGGTGCTCTCCACTGTCTTGGGGGTGCCCATGCCAGCCTGCCAGGGCGGCTGTAGAAGACTTTGCCTGTCTGTTTGTGGCCAAAGCCATCATGTTAGCGTGGAGAGGTTAAAAGCTCCACCACCAATGCTGTCAATAGCAGAGAAGATCCTGGGTGAGAGCAGCACTCCATCGGTGGAGATTTAATGGCTTTGCGAAGGGGCAGCTGATGACATCCTAATTGCTCATCTCCACCGTGTGCGGTATCTGGTCAGTGCCGGTGCATGACACGCAGCAGGTTCCCAAACGCTTGCAAACACTCTTTGCTCCTGCACTCTGCAAACCCTTGGTGCCCGGCCCCGTGCAGCCTTCCTCCTCCTCTCGCAGCTAAGAGCCTCAGTGCACCCGTGGGACGGGGGTGCAGATGCCGACTGGTTGTATAAAACATTTACAGCCCACTGGGGCACCCCAGCATCCACCAGCAAACCTCTACTGGTCCTGGGGACACAGGCAGAACCCCTCTCTCAGATGGAAGGAGCAGGAATTCTGCTGTTAAAGATATTTTACAGTTCTGTGAAGGGAAATCACTCAGCAATTGTCTCTTAAACCTGTTTGTTGGTATTTATTTAATGTTTAATACGGGGCAAGCCACATTGTGTTTGTAAATCGCCTCTGGGAAGCCTGTTTGTTGTAAGCGATGTGAGACCCACTGTTGGGCAGTCTTTCATGGGTTTGAGAGTACAGGGCTTTAAAATAAATAGATAGTAGCTGTGGGCCTCTGTGCTTGAATCTGGGAGGTGTTTATTGCCAAGGGACAGACTTTGGTTTTGATTTGAATACTGCCATTTTGTAGGTTGGATACTAGTGGGAACTATATATCGTTTTCTAGGGCTCTTATAAGAGAGGGTACAGGCTGGCTTTGGTCCTAACTTGGGCATGTCCAAGCAACTTATGCAAACTGCTAGGAAATAACTTCTAGATTCAAAATAATAAACCCCCACAATTAAAACCCACCACGATTTCCCTACAAACCCACAGTGTTTGCTCCCTCTGCTGGCTCTGCACTGGGAAGGAGCAGCCCGGGTTCAGCCCCCGCGGTGGTGGGGATGCTGGCGGAGCGAAGGCTGGCTGGGGCGGTGGCGGAGGGAGCATCCCATGAGCTGGCGGAGAGAAAAGCGGTCACTTCCCCGTGTTAGCATTTTGCTTCTGGGCAAGGAGCATCAAGTGCAGAGAAAGCAGCGGGGCTGAGGAGGAGGAAAGCAGAACCCTTTGCCAACTCCCAATTTTACTCTGCTTCTCCAAGCTAGACTCGCTAAAAATGTGCACTGCGTCCTTTGGCATTTGAAGTTTGTGTGAAAGAAGAAAACTACAGTGACTAAAAATAAGCGAGAGATTATTTTGTGAGCTGGAGTTTTTCTCCTCTGCGGCAGGGCCAGTGGCTCACAACGTGAAACTTGAACGCGTTTTCTCATTAGTGCTGCAGCCCGAGCCGGGGTCTCAGTGATACGGGGTGGGCTGGGATGCTCCGGGCTGCAGCCAGCGGTGGACCAGCTGCATGGGACAGCAAATGCTGCTGGATGGCTCCGTCTTGATGACCACAGGAAGGCTTGTGCTGGCAAGGGCCTGGGCCAGTTTCTGGTCAGGGTGAGGACGTGCCTCTCCCTGGCACAGCTTCTCCGCCTGCCTTTGGCTGGCTGTCCCCTCCCAACAGCTGGGTGTGATGGTGACAGCGGCCACACGTCTGTTGCCCAGGTCCTTTTTGGCCCCTGCATCCAGCCAGAGAGGTCCTGGCTGCCAAGGTTGTTCCTCTTAGTCCCAAAGCACACAGTCTGGTGGTTTTTGTCATCCTGATGTCTTTTTCTTCTCACTTCTGGGCTCTGTGGTTTGCCAGCAAGAATGGTTTTGTGATTGTGGGCCCCTGGATCCCAGCCTGGTTGCTGCTCAGACCAGGCATAGTAAATCCTGTTCTCTGCTCATCGCAGGGCCTCTTGGTACACCTATGGACCTCTTTTGTTACCCTTGGTAGATCTGCTCTTCCTCTCGAGCCCTGGCTGTTGCTTTCCCAGATATCAGACAGCAAAGCTGGTGGCTGTAGTCTGTTCTCTTACAGTCAGAGCTCATGGTCTGCAGGCGTTTGGGCCTTCTCTGAGGAAGGCAGGTGCCCCAGGTTCATGAGCAAATGGTGGAGCTCTTTGCAAATGTAATCCCCAAAATGCATTCATTAGCAATTGGAGCGTGCCAATGAGGGAAGTATTTTGACAGTCTGAGGTTTAAATGCTTCAGAGTACTCTCCCTGCAAGCAAATTCATGCATGGAGGCGCTTGTGCCTGGATAAGCCCTTTTGGACACTGTTGTATCTTCGTACAGACTCAAGGATGTGGCAAGTGGATTCAGCTGCAGAACTGGGAGCAATTCAGTGCAGCGTCTGTCTGTAGGTGGCACTTTGTGTGTGCTGGATGCCGTGAAGCCTCACCAGCTGCAGCCTGCCTGGGGAAGCACAGGATAAATCAGCAGTGTGCTGTAAAGCTCACTTTTTCTGTTAGAAGCCGTGGGGCTCTGAGAGATGCTGGGTGGTGTCGGGGTGTGGGTGCAGTAGCAGTTGTGTGCTGCAAGAGGTCTCTGCAGCACTGCGCTTCGCTGCACCGGTACCCACCGCCGAGCCCAGGCTCCTCAGGCTGCTCGGACTTTTCTTCCCCATCTCTGGAAGAAGGGCTTCCTTTTACCTGCCCCTTCCCTCACTGGAGAGGTCAGGGTTCTCCTCAGCCTCCAAATCCTCATGGTCTTCCTGCTCTTCCACCATCTGGGAGGCTGGGGAAAACTGCCAGAGCCCCCCAGAGCACTGGGGGATCGCCATGTCCAAACACGGGGTTCATGTCTGATTGTCAGGGATCTGTGCAGCTGTACCTGGAGCTAAGGCTTGGCTCTTTGCTGCCATTTGCTTTCCAGCGTGAGCCGTGAAGCAGGAAGGGTGCCAGGACATGGCCCTGGTGCCACACGGAGCGTGCTCATCCTGCTGCAGGCACTCCGGGGCCCAGCACCTAAGGTAAGGCTTGCTGCCTTGGCTGGACCTCAACTAAGGAGCAAGTGACTTTGGGGGATGTGGTTACAGACCAGAAACCGTACCTGAATAGAGCTTTTTCTTGCACAAAGGCTGCCTTACACACCCCTCCTGTGTCTGCAGCTTCCGTGGGAGCTTGGCAGTGGCAGAGCCAGTCTTCAGCCCCGGCCCTTCCCTGTGCCAGCAGCTTCCCTGGTGGTGTGATGTGGCAGGACGACAGTCACCCTGCTTCATGGGACACGGGCAGGTATCAGGAGAGGTGATGTGTCTGACTTGTGCTGCCATGTGTCTCCTTCCCCCTCTGTGCCTGTGCATCGGTGCCCACCCCAGCACGTGGGAACGCACTGGGCACCATGAGATCTCTCTGGGCACAGGCGGGAGCTGGTTCAGCTCCTTGGGCAAGGGTGACGGTAAAAGGCAGAAGTTCTGGTGAGGATGTCTCTCCAGCCTTCTGAAGAGGGGCAGGGGCTGGATCTGGGGAGAACTGTCTGCTTTCTTCATCAGAGTCCTTGGCAGGTTCTCCGTGGGGGCTCTCGCTCGCTGAGAGGCTTGCGGTGATGTCCGAAACCTCCCAAGGAGCACAGCGAAGGGGAGGTTCGGAGAAGGAGCTGGCAGTGATCTCAAAGGGGATGTCGGAGGTTGAAGATTAAGCGGAGCGTTTCCGGTGGGAACAAGACGATGTCTGGGGTCGGGTGTCACCTCGCTTTGATGGCAACAACAGCCCTGCCGCTGTTGGGAAGGATGGAAAAAGAAAGGATCCTGAAACCTAAGAGCTGTTTTGCTATTTACTTTGGTTCTGTTTTTACTCCAAGAATAGAAACAAAGACGATGGATTTGCATCACCAGGAGCAACTTGAGGAGGGAGGAGGAAGCGGTGGGGCCTCATTAGCGGCAGGAATGTGCTAGCAAGAGGAGGGCGCCAGTGACAGGGGAGGCGGTTTGACCTGGGGGTTCCTTATTAGCATTTTGTTCATCTTGCTCCCCCCCGCTCATGTTTTATTTTTTTAATGACTAGTTTGCGAGCTTCAGAAAGCCGAGCCTTATCTCTAGGAGGGAGGGTTTGCAGAGGCAGAAATAGCCTTCAACAGAGAGTAAGATGCCTTTGGAGGCTGCTCCACTTGCATAGTTGGGTCTTAATCTCCTGGAAAGAAAAGGAGATTTATCTCTTCCTGCACTGACTATTTAGAAGTCTTTGCCTGTCACATGTAGAAAGCTGTTTTTCCTCCCTGCTGCTGCAGTCGCATCTCCAGTCAGAGCCTGGTCACACCAGAGGACTAAGAATAGCTGCAGAGGGTGGTGGTGGTGTGGCTGTATGGCCCACAGCGGACTTTCATCCTTATGGATCCTTACCCTGCAGGAGGAGAGCCAGGGGAGGCAGGGCTGGGATGAAGAGGGGTGGGCTGGATGCTTTGGCTGTGGAGCTCTTGATGCCTCCTTCCATGGCAAGAGGTGTACTTGCTGCCAGCCTGCAGAATCCGTCCTCGCTGAAGACTCCAAGCAGCGCAGGAGAAGGTTGAACTGAGACCCAGGACAGACTGGCAGGGGAGTAGAAAGGCAGAGTTACAGTTTTGCGGGTGTGAGATCTTCCCTCTGTTTTCTTTAGCTATTACAGAGGTGGCTTTCCAAGGTAGAGTAGCTTATCTGAGATGCCCAGCTACCAGCATGTTCAACATGTGGATCTTCCTGGCAGCACAAATGTCCTGCCTTGTGGAAAGTTTCAGGGCTTCTGGATGCTTTGAGAAAAGCAGTTATGAAACTGCTCTTCTGGAAAAACCCTGTGTGCACCGAATTTCGCTGTGGGTTGGCGGGGTCTTGACACTCTTGCTTAAGCCCCTGTTATCTCCTGGGGAAGGAGAGGGAGGAAGGTGATTGCTGGAGGGGACGAGGTACAGAACTTCATGTGGGGAAGCTCCAGGGACATTGATAGAGCCATGCTGGACCTGGGTCCTTGTTCAGCTCCTCCTGCATTCAACTGTGGCAATAACTGCATTGCGTGGTGAAGAGGAGACACGTGTGACTGTGGTACACCAGGGCTGGAGGGGAGCATGTGCTGAGTCTGATTTTGGTTCATGCTGCTTCCTCTCTGGCGAGGATCTTTCCCTTTCAGTGGTTGGCCTCTGTGTTTTTATGGGTGGGTTCCCTTTGAGGCTTGAAAATCAACAGCAAATCCTGCCCACAGCCCAGCTGTTTGATCCAGTTTCTCGTTCAAATGATCACTTACTGTTCCTGTGGCCATTTAAGGTACTTCTGGTGAGCGTCTGTGACACTGTCTGTGGACCAATAGGTCATGCAGTGGCTGCTCAGGTGGTAGGACAGGGCATTGGCTGCCCAAAAAGGAGAGGAAATAGAGTCCTAGTGCCTGGTGTTGGCTTGAGAGGGGATTCATTTTGACTTGCAGACCTTTGCTTGGGGTAAAAAGCCACCAGCTCCTCTGCTCCGAGATGAAGGCTTGTGGTGCTCCAGGAGGAACATAAGGAACCACACAGCTTCCTTGTGAGATTTTCTGTTGTTAGCCCTGTTCTTGCACATGGTCAGGATTTAGGGCAGGAAGCAGGAGGTGCCCTGGAGATTTCCAGCGGGGCTTCAGGCGAATCCAGCCTTTCCCCCAGACCTCTGGCTGGTCTGCTATGGGGGTTGTCTGGGTCTGCTGTGCTGTTGTCAAGTGCCTCAGGGTGACAATATTGGCTGTCTGACATGGCTTTCCTAACCTTTCTGCATCAAGCCCACGAGGAGGCACCTTCTCGGGTAGGTGCAGGCCTTTCCTACTGTCTTCCACCTCCTTCCTGAGTGATGGCATTGGCACCAAAGAGCTATTTGGAGTGATTGTGCATGGCCTGATAAATCAGCATTGTCACCTGAGAAGCCAAGTGGGGGACACTGCAAGTCTTCAGCTTAAGTGTTGCTGATGAGTGAATTAAATAAAAATAAATTGGACGTTGCCTGCTTTGGGTCCTCCTCGTGTCTGGTCGATGGGATGTAACTGAGCTGAAGCTGGCTGCAGCTGAGCACTGCGCCGATGGGAGCTGTGTTAGTCGGACACGTTCTCCTGGGGCTTACATGCTGATTTAACACCTGCAGGGTAAAACGAACTGGTTTTAGTTCTTGACATGTACAGCAGATCAAAGTGTTTTTCTGTCCTACTTGTGGCCATAAGCATCTGTCGATGATACAGCTGACCAGCAGTGCTGCCTGAACCTCCCTCCGTCCAGCCGTGCGTACGTGGCAGGGTCCTGCTTTTGGGTTCTGTTTTATTGCATGTACGTGGGGACTGGGAATGCTGAGCTCTGGCCATCTGTCTGTTTGGGCTAGATTTTCATGGGAATCCTTCGAAACTGTAAAGTGGTGAAATAGATACGCCCCAGCACATATACCCATGGGGTATGGACGGACCCGTTCATTTTTGTTAGTTGCTTTCAGTTTTACAAGGGCGAGCCTGCTCTTTTTAGGCCTGCAGCACTTCAGACTGTGATAGGCATGGCTGTGCCTGGTGTCGGGTTCATCCTGCGCCCCAGAGCCCTCCGCTGCTGCGGTGTGCTCCCCTCCTGGGAGCAGCCCCGGCTCTGCCGGCGCGCGGAGCTGGTTGGGCTGGGCAGCGTTTGGCACACACAGAGCCCCCGGTGCTTTTCCTTCCCGCTGGGGCAACTGTGGTTGGGTTGGGTTTGTTCTCCTTGTTTTCTTGGGTTGTTCAGCCTGAGAAGAGAAGGCTCCGGGGAGACCTTCAAGCCCCTTCCAGTCCCTAAAGGGGGGCTGTAGGAGAGATGAGGAGGGACAAGATGAGAGATGAGCGATAGGACAAGGGGGAATGGCTTCAAACAGAAAGAGCGGAGCTTTATATGAGCTGTGAGGCAGAAATCCTTTGCTGTGAGGGGGGTGAGCCCCTGGCCCAGGTTGCCCAGAGAAGCTGTGGCTGCCCCATCCCTGGAGGGGTTCAAGGCCAGGTTGGCCGGGGCTTGGAGCAACCTGGGCTGGTGGGAGGTGTCCCTGCCCAGGGCAGGGGGTGGCACTGGGGCGGCTTTAAGGTCACTTCCCACCCAAACCATTCCGTGATTCTGTGTGTTCACCATCACGGGGCTCATGTCTGTGGAGGACTGAAGCCCAGCAGCCTCCCTTGTAAAAGCATTGGGAAAGCCCCAACTGCAAGCGGGAGCTCCAAGTGTGCTGCAGTCACTTTATTGGAGAAATCAATGTCCAAACTAAGAAAAGGCAGGTTTTTCATCCTGGGAAGGAAATAAATGAGTAAGTTACTGTCACTGAGTGGTGGGCAAACTTCAGTAAAGGGGCCTGGGAGTTTGCAGGGGCGGAAGGAAGCCCAGGAGAGAGGAAAGGATGGGATCCATCCCTGTTCATCCCACAGGAGACCTGGCACATGGAGCCATAAGCTGGGAAGTGGCTCCTTCCTCCCCAGCTGGAGCAGGGATGAAGTAACCCCCTCCCTGCCTGTCCTCCCGGCCACCCCACCGGTAAGCCCGAGCAGGCAGCGATGGAGAACCTGGCAGAGGGTGGAGGGGACGAGGCTCTGGTTTATTTTAAAGCATGGGCAGTGGAGGTCCTCGGCAGCCGTGAGTCGGCATGGGGCCACAGGAGGCTGTGGGGATGGTGTGGCTCAAAGCCTGGTCTAAATATTTTAATTAGCCTGCATTTGGAGACCTTTTATAAACAAACCAGCGACAAGCCACCACTTTTTCTGTTGCCAAGGCCTGTGCAGAAAATATTTAGATCAGCAGCAAAGGCAAATAATCTTGGTGTAGGGACGTGCAGGGTTTTATTTTACAGGTTCTTTTTGCGTAGGCTAGATCTTTATTTATTCTTGGTTTTGTTTAGCAGTTCCCATCACACATAAACTTGGGCCCTGTAAATGCATGGATGTGTCTCCTTTCTCCAGGACCATCCAAGGCCCCCACGAGCATCACTCCCCCTTCCGAAAAAGTTATTGTTCCTAGAAAGCAGAGCAGCGCTTCTGGAATGTTAATTGGGGGAAGTGAATAACCACCGCTACCCTCCTCCTAACCTTCCCCAGCCCCCTCCTAATGAGCAAATTGAATTTATTTAGGCATTGAAGGTCTTGTCTCTCCCTCCCCTGGGCAGACTGAAGTGTCCATTGTGCAGCTCCACACTGGGATTTGCTACCATTTATTCAAGGAATTTTTTTTTTTTAAAGAAAAGCAATTTTTAAAGGGGAGGGTGTGCCCTTTCTCTCTTGCTGTGGGAGAAGAGAGGAGTAGTGGCGCGCAGAGGTGGGCAGGGGAGTGGGTTTGTCACTGTTGCTGTTCCCAGAGTGACTTGGACATTGCACACGGAAGGGGATGTGTGTGTTTTCCCTTCTCTCCTTGTTGAGCCCGCGGAGGAGATGGGGAATGCGAAGTCCAGCCCATGTCTGTAGTGGGGAGTAAAGTCCACCACATGTCTCGGCAGGTGCTCAGGGTGCTGCTCCCCACCAGCTCCGTGCCCAGTCTTGGGGACTCGTGTCCCCATCCCATCTCCAGCTCAGCCCGGCCAGCATGGACAGCAGAAGGAGGCCTGTGGTGGGTCTGTGTCCCATCGTGTGCTGGCGGGAAGAGGTTTTGCTGGTGAGGGAAGGGCTTTGAGGCTGCCTGGGAAAACCTGCTAATGCCGCCGCAGCTGGGGTTGTGGATTTGCATCTGCATTTCTCAGTTGCGAGTACTTCATCGCGTGCTGCTCTGACACCCTGTCGCAGCCCCAGGCTGTGGTTTTATGGCTGAGATGGCGGTTCCCACAGATGTGCACAGCTGGCTGGGGAGCCCTGGTTGTGCGGCTGGGCTCTGGGCTGGCCTGGAGGGCAGTCCCCCTCGTCAGAGCTCGGACAGCCTGTGGTGTAAAGACCGTGGGTTTGAAGGGCTCAGGTTCGCCTGCAGGCTCGAAGGTGGCTTTGTCCACGCAAGCATTGATATTTTCTGCTTTCCTGGTCACTGGGCTTTGGATTTACCAGTTGCGTATTGGATGGATTTTGCTGGTGGCTGTAGGGGTGCGGGTGTCCCACGATCTCCATCCCGTGCTGGTAATGCCATGACTGTCCCAGGTGTCAGAGCTAGCTGGGCTTGAGCTCCCGACCCTTCACTGTGTGGTGTAAAGGCTTTGCTTGGATTAAACCTCAGAATTTTAAGTACAAGTGAGATTGGCTGGTGGAGTATCTCCAGTGCTGTTTATTTTCATGTTGAATTTGTCATACAAGGCCTTCACACTGTTAGTTCCCATCTCTCAGCAGGCTGCTACTGCTTGGCTGGCTGGTTGTCAGCCGCAGGTGCGAGGCTCTCTGGGGAGATGTACGTGGCCAAGAGGAGGGTCCTGGCACTTCCATAATGTGCTTCTGCCAAGAGGACCAGGGCTGATGCCCTTATAAAATCCTGGAGGCTTCAGAGCTGGTGATAGTGGAGGGAAGAGGTCTGTCTCCTTGCAGAATTGGGAATGGGACTTTTTTCTTTTGTGCACTGAGTTTTATTGCCAGTGTTCTGCATTTGGTATTGCTTGGTCATCCCAGGATTGACCTAATATTTGGAGGGAACCTTGTCTGATGGTCTTGGGGTGGAGATGGAGGTGAAGCGACGGGGTGTCAGTGGTGGGCTGGACCCAGGATGTGAGTGCTGCTTCCCAGAGCTGGGCTGGGGACAGAGTGAGCACCAAATATGTAACTTTGTGGGAACATGCACCTGAGGCTGCTCTGACAGTCCCACCAGTAACGGAGACTGGTGGGGTGGCTTCCCTCCTCCACTGAGAGCTCTGCGCAGGAGGAGGTGAGAAATCCCTGGGTGATGCTAAAGCACAAAGCCCCATGCTGGTGAGGGCAGGGTTTTGCATTGGGAAATATCTTGGTGAGGACATGTGAAACTCTCTGGCGTATCATTTCTTGAAGTCTCTACAGGGCCTCCCTGTGCGTCCCCGTCCTCTCCAGATCTGCTTTGTCAGGACAGCTGGGGAGACCTTGCTGCTCTCAGTGGGGAGGACTGCAGGGGAAGGTTTATTGTCATTGCTCCACAACCCAGGTATCTTTTTCCAAGCAGAGTAAAATATGCAACAGATTCATCCTGTGGAAGAGGATGGATCCCTTCCCAGCGTGGGGTAGCTGGAGCACCAGGAGCATCCCTTCTGGAGCAGGAGGGATGTAGATGCGTTTGGGGCCCAGGGACTGCACTGCAGAGAGGAGAAAGGGCAAAGATGGGATGGGATTCACCCTCTGTGTAAGGGTGATTTTGGCTTCAAAGCCTGATGGGGAGCAGTTTCTTATAGGGCAGGAATGTGTCTCTGGGACTGACTGCTGGAGCCATGGCGTGCACTGACGGCCCACCTGCCCCGGGTACAGCCTGGCACCCTGGGGGAGAGGCTGCCTCCACTCCGGGGGGTAACTCCAGGAGATTAAAAACCCACTCTCTCCTCATTTGCTCTGATTTTTTTTCTAAAGCTTGTAGTTTAGAGGCATGTCACCTCCATCCCCCATCACTTCTTGACAAACGATAACACAGATCAAATCACATTGAATAAACCTGCAGGGTGGTTGAAGTAAAAGAAGAGATAGCATTGGGGTGAAAACTGAGGGCTTGGTCCTTGGCTACTGCTGGGTAGTCAGCTGTCTGATGTGATGCTGTGCAGGATCTCAGGCCCTTGGAAAGCAAATTCTTCTTGTTGTCTGCTGAGTTTAGGCAAGCAGGCCTGGCAGGTGAGGAGCTGTGCAGCAGGAGGGAGGTGGTTTGTGACTGGGCTGATGCTCAGCCCTGCCCTGTGCTTGGTTCCTGCCCTTTTCATAGGAGAAATTAGATAATCTGTTCTGCAAAGCAACCCTCTGGCAAGCTTTGGGTACCTCCTGCTTCCTCTCCCAGCTCTTCTCTTCCACATGGCCTGCAGCGCTTTGCACTGATGGGTACCGATTGCTGCCTGCCCCATCTTCTCTTGCTCATCAGCTTTGTTGCATCTTGATGTGCTGTTCATGATAGGGCAGAAAACACCTAAGATGCAGCAGAAGGCAAGTGCTGGATGTCTGGGGAGGTGCCCTAAGCCTCCTTGGCAGCAGAGTCTCTGTAGGACCCCCCCAACCCGTGCAGGTTTGGTGTTCAATGTTAAGTGTAATGGCATTAGTGCCCACATGGGAACCTGCACTCCTTCGCTTTGGTGTGTGAGGTGTTCATGGGGGGGATCCCTCTGTGAGCTTCCAGGTACCGATGTTACCCCTGTGCTCTGCCCTGGCCAAGGCTCAGACAGAAGTGAGCAATTTCCCATCACTTGGTGCATTTGTTTTGCATATAGTAAAATCTTTGATTTTCCTTCCCAGCTACCTATTTGAGTTCTCTGTGCTGCTCTCAGTTCCCCAGCCTCTCGTTTCCACTGGTCCTCGCCTCTGCCCACCCTCCCTCGCTTCTCCTCCCTCTCTTCTCCCTCTCTTCTCCCCTTTGCTGTTCTCCGAGTGCCTGCTGCTTCCCTCCCGGCAGTGCAGAGGCTTTGCCGGAGGAGGGAGAGGTGCGTTCCCATGTCTGTGGGTAAATGGGACAGATGCCACCGGGCTGCCTGGATGCGTGGTGGCAGGAGGAGATGGAAGGTCCTGGCTTTACCCATCCCCTCCTTCCTTTCAGCGCGAAGCGGGGAGAGTGGCAGCCAAACCAGACTGAATTCTTGGTCTCCCCTTATTGCGTTTGGGGACTCTTTGTTGTTCATTTATTGCTGATTTGTATATTCATGATTGAAGCCACAGCTGTCCAGTGCCTGGAAGATTTGAAATGAATTAGAATGACAAGAGACATGGTCTTTACAAATAAAGTAATCATTTTTCGCTGCACTTAGCATTCATCCTCTTTCAAAGGTTCTCTATGTGACGCAGATTTGCTGCACTTTCATGCCAGGACTGCGGGGAGATGTCTGGATCTTGCAGTCCTCTTTATTTCTGTGGCAGATGTGGGTGTGATGACGTGGGTGGAAGGGGCAGTGTGTTAAATGCTCTGATAGTTTTTAATGGTGTCAAAGTCTGCCATTCAAATTGAGACTTTCATGCTAGAGAAGAACTGAAAGGGGAAGATGGGCGTGAAAATCAATGCTGTGGGCCTCTATTCCTCTGCAGCGTCCCTGTCGCAGTGCTTGTTGATCAACCTCCCTCCCCCTGGTTCCACTTCCCCTCCCACTGGAGCTTAATCCTCCGCTGATGGCATCCCTGTGTTGCCATGGAAATCGCCATCCGGCTGGTCTGGCGCTTCACCTCTGCCTGGCATGGAGAGCTGGAGCTGGATCTGCTGGTGGTGAGCCTGGCTGGGGAAGTGGCCACTGTTCCTGCTGGGTCAGTGGTCGGCACCGTGGTGCCTGGAGGTCAGCACGTGCCCTGCAGCAGCAGGGGTCTGGGACACGTGTGGCATCAGCAGTGTCCCCGTACAGCATGGTAGAGTTGCGGCTTTGACTTTTTATTGTGTGTTTGAAGTTTATCAGTTGTAAGGAGTGGTGGCCTGTGCTGTGGATGAGATAGTGGGTGGTCAGTCACCTGAAGGTCTCTCCCTGGCCACTGGGGCCTGGCCTCCATGACCAAGTGGTCCTCCTGCCAGCTTGTGTTCCCAGGAGTTGTAGAATCATAGAATCCTAGGGTTGGAAGGGACCTCGAAAGATCATCTAGTCCAACCCCCTGCCAGAGCAGGGTCACCTAGAGCACATCACCCAGGAACGCCTCCAGGCGGGTTTGAATGTCTCCAGAGACGGAGACTCCACCACCTCCCTGGGCAGCCTGGGCCAGGGCTCTGCCACCCTCAAGGGAAAGAAGTTCCTTCTCAGGTTTAGGTGGAACTTCCTATGTTCAAGTTTGTGCCCATTACCTCTTGTACCCTACATCCACACTACTGTTACCCTAGTATGCAGTTCTTTTAGTAAACGATCCCACAACTCATCATAAAACTTCCTAAAGTGACTGCAACTTTTGCTCCTCACCTTCCTGGAGCTGGAGAGACCAGTGTGAGATATTTGCCCATCAGACTCCCCAGAGATGCCTGGGACATCTTTCTAGGGTGCTGTGCTGGCTCCTGGTCCTTTCCTGAGGACACTGGTGGGAATGAATGCTCGGCTGTCCTGGCGTGGCAAGAAGGGCCGTGGTGGGAATGGTGGCAGAGGGTAGGGTCTAACTCAGGATGGGCCATGGCCCAAGATTGTGTGAGAATCATGTCCCCAGGGTTGTGGGACCTGCCTGGATGAGGAGGAATGGGAGCAGCCTCGGGAAGCAGAGGCGCGGGGCTGAGATGAGCTCAGGCTTAACGTGAAAGAGGCAATGAGCAAAGCTGTAAGTGTTTAAACTTGGTGTTCCCTTGAGCTGAGGCTTACATGTATGGTGGCCGTCCTCCGGTCCAGAATCCAGGCCCATGGTCTAATTGGGAATCAGGCTGTGATGAGGACCATGGTGAGCAGCAGCTGTGTGTCCTCAGGAAGGATGGAGGGGTGTCTCTGCAGAGAGGAGGAGCTGTCTTTGCCAGCTGCAAACATTAATCCTCAGGATGTGGCTGAGGGCAGGCAGGCTGCCATTGGATCCTCAGAAGCTTGGTTGGTAGCTGTGACCTCGCTGGATGGTTTTCATGAACTTCACCAAGGAACTTTGAACCTCCCCATAACTCCATTGTGAGAGGAAGGCTTGATGGGGTGGTGGTGGTATTTCTGCGGGCCCTGCCCCTCAGGGATCACAGTGTCCTGGGAGCTCTTCAGAGCATCACGTAACCCCCCTGTGCCGCATGGTGGTGTCAGGCAGCTCTTGGGCACGTCTTGCAGGAGGATGGCCCAGAGGCCAGGCTTCTGGGCAAGGGCAGCGCTTCTGTAAATGTAAAATTCTGTACATAAGGGGCACTGTTATGGCACTGGCAGGTGGCAGAGAGGGGTGCAGCTGTGTCCTTGGGTGGCAGGGCTGGGTGGAAGGAGATCAGTGAATCACGATTTTGCTGGAGCTCAGTAGCACTTAGGGCACCAAAGCTGCTCCTGCAGCGCTAGGGAGGCACCAAAGGCAAGGGAGACGAACTAGTTAAAAGTAAATACGCTGCATGTGAGAGTCCTCACTGGAGCGTGAAGGAAGTGCTGACTCCTCAGACACTTTCTTAATTGCGTTGTTCAAAACCCACTCTCATTACATGAATCGTTACATGTTTGAAGGTGGCTGCTCAGCTCTGGGTGAAAGCTGAGGGTGCCACACCACCAGCCAGCTGTGCATCAGGCGGCATTTTCTGTTAAATGCGATATTTGGGTATAATGATCAAAGGCTTCAACCCATGCTGGTAAGTCTTAAATGTCTTCTGATAGTTGGCATGTCTCAAAAAACTTGCTGGTTGTCCAGGCCTTGGTCTGACAAACGGTGGCTGCAGGCTGTTGGGTGGGATGGATGCTGATGCCACTGGCCTCAGCTTTGCCCCGTCAGCTTTCTGGAACCGGCTCTGCTCGGGATGGGAGGCAGCGCATCGTAAGGAATGCTGAGTGTCAAGAAACAGCTTGGTGGCTCCTGTGATTAATTTTCTATAGGGAAAACCCCTCCATTCACCTGATCTGATTATAAAGCAAAAATGGACTGGGCTGTATGGAAAAGCTGCAGGTAGGTAGGACAACATAGAAAGTGGGTTTATTTCTGTGCCTTGTAATTGAAAAGCCAAACAGATGATGGTTATGCTTTCATCCACCTGATTTAAATGAAGCCATAAACCATCAACATTTCCCAATAAAAAACTGTTGACAAAGTAGCTGCTAAGCTCCTAGAAGCAAAAATACTCTTTGAATTAAAGGCAGGGCATGCATTTTGGCAACAGTGGGCTAAGTAAGCCTCTAAGCTACTTTTTTCTTTCCCTTTAAATACCGCATTTGGAAGATAAGCAAGTAGAAGAAACGTTATTTGATAGTAGGTCTGTTTCTGGCAGGGGAAACACATGGAGGACGCACGGTTGTTTGCTGTGCCGGGGGTGTCACGTACGCGTTGGAAAGGCGCGTGGTTGGGAGGGCTGATGTGTTGCCGTGGGCTGGGCACTGGTGAGTCTCTTCGTTCCCTTTTTTAAGAAGCACGTGCCTTGTCATTAGAGGCTGGCTCGGTAAGCTGTAAACAGAGCAAAGTTTGCTTAATTGCCAATCCAGATGAGATAAAATAGTTTTATAGAGATTTATGGGGACAATAAACTATTCAGGGAAATTTATGACACGTCTAGCTGTGATCAGTGAACCTTTAAAGGGTTTATTGGGGAAGATGTCTGCCGTGGATGGGTCGTGTGTGGTGTTGGAGCAGTTGGACTTGCGCTGTTGGCTTAAAATATTTCAATTTAAGCCATTTATTTGCCAGCTGATGCCTCTTCCCAGAGGCTCTCCCTAAATGAGCCTGGCAGAAACTGCGTCCTGTGTGCAGGGAGAGGGCTGGTGGTTAGTAGCCTCCTCATTTTCATCCAAATGAGAGTAAGAAAAAGCTGGGGGAGATCATCTGTGGGAACCCACTGCAGAGCACCTTGTGCAGTACAAGGCTGGAGCATCTTCTCGTGTTCCTGAGATTAAAATTGGGATAAACTGAACTTATGTGCCCAAGCCATTGACTTCAGGGTTTCTGATTGCGTCTTCCTGTCAGCAACGGAATAATACCATAAACAAAGTCATGCCTGTACTGGGAACAAAGGAAAGAGGTGGAAAATGGGGAGGTTGTTGGAAGGAAGGTGAGCATCATTATGGGGAGGACCCCAAAGTGAGTAACTCCTGCTGCGTCCAGCTGTAACGAACAACCTTGGATTCTCCATGTAGGGACCTGGACCTGTATTGCACAGGTTGTAAGGGATCTGAGAGTGCAAGATGGGAAACCACTGACCATGCACCTGCCTGGGGGAGAAATCCCAAGTCTCCAATTCCTTTCAGAAAAGTACTACCTAGATATTAAGACTTTTTATGGACTTTGTCTACTAAGTGGTCTCAGAAATCTTGAGGGAAAAGCAGGCTGCTTTGGGGTTTTAGGCAGGTTGTGTGTAGAAGAAGCTGCTTCACAGTTAACTTAAATGATGACAGAAAATACCAAAACCTCGCGTTCATAAACAGCATCTCTACTTCACGAACTCTAAAGCGTGTTTTTCTTTGTAGGTAGCCTCTTCCAAAGGCTTAAAAATGCAAGTTAATCCTTTTTTTTTGCATAATATCCATGTGGTAAGTCCAATTATGACCAGGAGGAGTGTAAGGGGAAGGACGGAGCTGCCTGGGCTTTCTGCAGGAAGCAGAGGCTTGTCAAACACCGCCTGGTCTGTCCAGCCCCCCCGGGTGTGGGTCCTTCGCAAGCCCTTTGCGAAGTTGGGTAAAACCAAGTAAATAACAGAATCACAGAATGGTAGGGCTGGCAGGGCCCTCTGGAGATCATCCCATCCAACCCCCGGCCACAGCAGGGTCCCCCAGAGCAGGGGGCACAGGAACGCCTCCAGGCGGGTTTGGGATGTCTCCAGAGATGGAGACTCCACACCTCCCTGGGCAGCCTGGGCCAGGGCTCTGCCACCCTCAAGGGAAAGAAGTTCCTCCTCAGGTTTAGCTGGAACTTCCCATGGTCCAGTTTGTGCCCATTCCCCCTTGTCCTGTCCCTGGGCACCACTGAGAAGAGCCTGGCCCCATCCTCCTGACACCCCCCCGTCAGTATTTATAAGCATTGATGAGGTCCCCCCTGAGCTGTCTTTTTTCCAGACTGAAGAGACCCAAATCCCTCAACCTTTCTTCATCAGAGAGGTGTTCCAGTCCCCTCAGCATCTTCGTAGCACTTTAATCATCTTCATAGTCCTCATTAACTGTGGTCAGGGACAACCATGTGAGCAGAGGCAGTTTCTTCCTCCCTGGTGAGTTTTGCCCTCCCGTAGCCCTCTGTCAGCCCAGGCAGCGTTCGGGGTGGCTGGGCTGGGCTTTGGGATGGGTCTGTGCCCTGAGGTTGTCCCAGCTCCCTCCTCGTTGTCCCCCAGCACAGCAGAGTCCAAGTGGGACCTCGAGGCTCTGCTGCAGCTTGGCCATGTAAGCTCTCACCTCCCTCATCTGTGTTTCATGCCCCAGCGAGCATTAAGCGTAATCATTTGCATTGATTCGTGCCCGCAGCTGGAGGAGTTTAGGGGGAGCTTGTTCCTTTCCCTCTGTTGCTGTCAGGCTGTGTGGGACAGCAGAGGGCTGAAAAGGGGAGAGGACAGCATGGGAGCTGTTTCCCCTGTCCTTGAGCTCAGCATTTGAGCAGGTACCCAAATACAGAGCAGGTGCATAAATCATGGAGATGGACTTAATTCCCAGTTGTGTTCCCAGTGCTCTAACCCAGGTGTGTGCTCTCCAGGCCTCTCTACACCATTTCAGCTCACTTTTCTTTATGCACGTACTTAGTGTCTCAGGAAACCTTTTTCCACCTCTTCTGGACTTTTCAAGCAAGGCAATGCTGGAGCTTCATGCCCTGGTGTCCCCAAATTGCAGTAGTAATTTTGCATCATGTTGTCATTTCAGCAAGAGAGGGTTTGCGTGGATGTCTCTTGCGTGGTCTGTCCCTCTCGCAGCCGCTGCCTGCCCAGGGCTCAGCTCGCTGCCTGGCGGCCACGGCGCATTTCATGCTGGCTTCCCACCGCCTCTCACCTGGTGTTTCCATCACAGTGGGACATGCTATGTGCCTTTCCCTTTGCTCTCACACCCTGCCGCTGTTTGCTGATCTGTAGCTCTGCAAAATGCCCACTACCTGCTCAAGAAGGATGGCTATATTTGCTTTTCAAGGTGAATTAAAGCATCTTTACTTTTCTTCTCTACCAAGCAAGCACAAAATCAATTTACATGAGAAATTTTTCCCTGTAGCTTTGTGAGCCTGGTCATCACTGGCGGTCTGAAAACCGCCTGGAGGTGGAAACGGCACTTATGTGAACACGGGTTAGTGCGGGGTGCTGTGATGGAACCGCATCCTCCGTGGCAGGCAGGGCTGGGTCAGGATGCTCTGCTCCAGGGGATGGTCCAGCGTGCAGCTGGGACTCGAGCACCGGTCAAGGGAGATGCAGGAGCTGGCTGGGACTGGGAGCACCAGGGCCAGCAGGCCTGATTTTACTTTAAGCTCTGTGGGGTTTTTTCCTTTTTTTTTTTTTTCAGTGTACTTGGCTTGTAAGAGGATTTTCTCTCTTTGCAATAAACAAGGATTGTATGAAATACCTCATATCTGGTGGTCTCTGCAGAGGGTTCAGTGTGTGCCTTGTAAGGGAACGTGGTGGCGGTTTGCTTTTCTCATGTTGTCACGTCTTCCTTCAATTATGGGATAAATATTAATACCACAACCACGCACTAAACAGGCGCTGCCTGCCATGTCTTATCGTCCTGTCCCTGGGCTGTTGGAACAATTTTACAACACCCTTAAGTTTAAAACAAGCACACATGAGAACCAGTCCCTCTGGATATATTAGAGCTGACCAGCAAATCTGCATTTCATTACCTAAAATATGCTGGTAGACCCAGAAGAGTGAGCGAGCCAAAGGGAAGTGGACCTGGAAAAGGCTTTGGTACTAGATAAAATAGGAAAAGTTGTTTTTTTCCACTCCTCCCCTTTCTCTTCTTGATTTCTCCTGCTATGAATTCCTGGTTAAAGACTTGCATTTCTGAGGGAAACCCAGGTGCCAAGCTGGAAGATGCATTGTGCAGGCACAGGAATGGCAGGGCAGGAGCAAACCAGCAGACAGAAGAACATTGTGTGTTTTATTTTTATTTGTTATTTTCTTAAAGGTGTTGGTGCTTGGATCCAAGTGGAGCCTTGAATGGATATGGCTTGGTGTCATCCCCCATGTGGTTCAGAGCCCCACCAAGGTCCTGCAGTGGGAGTGGAGCTTTTGCTGGGCTGGTGTCCTGGGGGATGTGGGCAGAGTGTTCCTCCTCTGGTTGGGCTGGTGGGCACAGAAGCCTGTGTGGACCCTGGATGGCTGGGGACCACGGAGCTTAGCACTGCCTGGGTCTGGCGTGTCCACCACCAGGAAGCTGCCATTGGCACCTCTGTACACACGTGATCGGCAGAAACGGCTTCAAGGTCAGCCCTGTCCATGCAGACGGATCTCAGCTGAGGGCTGATAGCACCCAACCCTCCATTTACACTGCTCGGTACAGACATCAGGGCTCCCCTTTCATCCCTTCTTGGTGGGCTTGGCAGGAGAAGTGCTTGCCTTTTCCAGTGGGATTTTGAAGGCATCCGTTAGTTTGCAGTGTTGATGATATCTTCTGGTGCTTGGAAGGATTTTGTCATCTGAAGCCAAGCTGTGCGGTACAAGGATCCTATGTTGGCCCTGATATGCAGGGGAGGCTGGGGCAGAGATGATTTCCACAGGCTTTGAAGAGCTGCACAGTAGAGAGGTGTATAAAGAGTTATCTTCTCGTTTTTGAGAAATGTTTTGCTGTTGGATGACTGGCTTGTTAATGTGGAGCAATGATTTTTATTCAGCAACGTCCACATATCCCACTGCTTCCCCTCCAAGAAAAACACAGCAAGCTGTCTCACCAGTTCCACCAGACTGGTCTCACGGAGAAAAACCTGGCTGGTAGCTCCATGCAGGGAGTGTTTTTGCATGTGAGAAGGTGAGTCACCATCGGTTGCTTGGTCAACAGTAACTGTGTGCATTTTCTCTGGTTTTGGACAGTTTAAAAGCGGCATGCCAACTCTACCCCTCTATTTAGATGAAAAGAGAGGTGGGAAACCCATACTTGATCAAAAAAAAGAAACTTTTGCCATTCCAGATAATATTAAAGAATGGTAGTGGTTGCACTTGTAAGCTCTGAATTCAGTTCTTCGTCAGCCACTTGATGGACTTGTCTCTGCCCCCTGTCTCCAGTTCCTGGGGCTTTATGTCATCACCGCAGTGTTCACAGCAGATACTTCATACTTCGCATTTAAGATACCCTCTTACAATTTTCACTTCTCGGCTAAAAAGGAATAATGTAAGCTGGGTGTTAGTCTGAAAGCAAAATGCTTTGTTTCTGTTAACAGCTGAGGTGGAGTGCTTGTACTGCGGGCTGGGGAAGCAGCAGCTCCCTCCCTTCGTCCCCTGCTTCCCTGGGGTTTGCGGTGATGTCGGCAGCCTGCAGTGAAGTCGGTGGTTGGGTTTTCATCTTCTTTTACCAAAGGGCAAACTCTCTGAAGAGGCAGAGGACCTACTGAGCTGAGGAGCCAGGTCCCTGCAGACAGGATGTTCTCCGTGTTACGGGGAAAGGTGGGCTTTGGTTGTGATTAGGGAAATGAGAACAAGCTGAGAGAGTTGGGGATGTTCAGCCTGGAGCAGGGAAGGCTCCAGGAAGACCTTATTGTGGCCTTTCAGTACTTAAAGGAGGCTTATAAGAAAGATGGGGAAAGACTTTTTAGCAGGGCCTGTCACGATAGGACAAAGGGTTGTGGTTTTAAACTAAAAGAGGGAAGATTCAGACTAGCTGTAAGGAACAAATTGTTTACGCTGAGGGTGGTGAGACACTGGCCCAGGTTGCCCAGAGAGGTAGGAGATGCCCCATCCCTGGAAACATGACAGGCCAGTTGGATGAGGCCCTGAGCAACCTGCTCGAGTTGAAGATGTCCCTGCTCATTGCAGGGGGGTTGGGCTGGATGGCCTTTGAAGGTCCCTTCAACCCAAGCCATTCTATGATGAAAAACTGCAGACGAGTGGTGATGGGGAAACACCTTGTGAGGGCTTCAGGATAAGCAAAACAAAAGCCCCCACCATGGATGTGCATGATGGAGGGAGACAAACAAGCAAGTCAAGTATCCCATTCCCTTCCCTTCCCTGTGTCCCAGGTCTCCTGGTGCTACCAGCTTCCCCAGTGGCAGTTTCATTGCCCCATGCTCTCCATCCTGCCACTTGCTGCCCCCTCTCTCCTGCTTCCCTTGGGAGTTTCTCAATTGCTTAATCATCTAATGCAGGTGCGGAGCATGGGGTGAAGCCTGACCCATATTGCCACTCTTCCAGGTTGTGCTTGGCACACTTGACCCTTCCTTGTCCCTTCTCTGTGCCACCTGAAGCGTGGTGCTGGCCATGGAGAGGACCTCCGGTCCCCCATGGCCGGGGCTTCCTGCATGTGTTGGGGCTTTGTATTTTAAGAGAAGGGTGTCTGGGGCTTTGTCTGCAGTCCTCATAGTGACTATCTGCATTACTTTGTGCATGTTTTTTCTGGGACCAGGGAGAATGAGGGCTTATCCCAGCCACCCTCCATGAGTTCCAAGGGCCGCTTTGCTGGCCAAGTGGTTCTCCTCACAGGGCACGGTGTGAGCTGGGGGGCTCACGCTGCACTCGAGCCCCTTTCCATTGCAGAGCCCAGCTGTTGGGCTGCCCAGACAGGTCATCTGATGGGGGAGAGGCAGACTTATATCTCTATATCGTCTCTATGTATCAGGTGATGTGCCCGATGACTGGAGAAACACAAAAGTCTGTCCAATGGATGTCACGTAGATTCCTGTTAAAGACAAAAATGTTTTACAGCTGCAATTAGTCCTCGTTCTTCCTCTCTTGTAACCTGGTTGATGCTGTGACACTATAGCCAGGCCACACACAGGTACCCCATGTGTGAGGTTACCCTTGCAGCCCCCCAACTCTACCAGCCCCTTGCCAGGGCATGGCCATGGGGGCGGGCAGAGCTGGGAGGTAACACATCCCTCTTTCCCTCTTTTTCTCTTAATTTCCCTGTGGTCTTCTCCAGCGCCATTGGGATGCTGCCAGGCACGGCTGGGTGTGATGCTGGGGGACTCAGGATGTACTCAGGGTTTGAGCAACCCCCCAGCTGAAACACTGTGGGTTTGGGGGTGCTCTGCTCGCTCCGCTCCCCTCTCTCAGCTGCCAGGGCCTGGTCTGGGAAAGATTGGTTGTGGTGCAGTCCTGGTTGGCAGGAGGTGGTGTGTCTTTGTCCTGTCCCAACTCAGGGGCCCTGGAAAAATAGCGTATGCCAGTCTCGGAACCGCTCAGTTCTCAGCCTTTCTTGGTGTGGAGAGATAGCATCACAGCATTGTCACCAGCATCCTTGCGTGGTCTTTGCAGTCGGTGACAAATTAGCGGTACCAGCTTGAAAGCAGGCGTTTTGCTTTCACCTCCGATCAGGTGGGGTGCCTTTCGGCTGTTGGGATCTCCAAGACATTTAGGGATGTAACTCGAGATAAAGCCACCCTCTTGGCTGCAGGTTGAGTAAGGTGAAGGGGGGAGCAGGTTTCAGAGGGGAAGCGGGCAGTGGGAAGGGCCATGAGAAGGTGAGATGCAATAGTGAAGGTTTAACGCAAAATGAAGAAGTCTTTGGGGAGAGCTGTGGACATGAGCTGACATTTAAGTAGCAGAGGTCAAGAAAAAACTTCCCCCAGGGGCAGATTATACTGTAAATGCTTCTTCAGGGCTGCCTGGACCCTACGTGTGAAACAGCTGGTGGTATTGGCCACCACGTGGAGACACTGAACCAGGTGGGTGGGAATCCCATGTCGTCCTGTCCTGGGGATTTTGGATTTCTGCTTTCTGGGGAAGCATTTGCTTTGAAGATCCAGTAGGATACATTGCATCTAAGCCATTGTGTCCTCCCCACTGCATCCCTCATCAAAGTGTGTGCGCCCTTGCTGCTGATTGCCCCAAGGATGGGCATCGATGTGTGCCCCTTTTGC
Organism: Rhinoptilus africanus; assembly: GCA_013400135.1. NCBI lineage: Eukaryota > Metazoa > Chordata > Aves > Charadriiformes > Glareolidae > Rhinoptilus > Rhinoptilus africanus. The sequence goes on from VXBO01003066.1 coordinate 66,241, forward strand.
TGGCCTCCGGGACCCCGCTGTTTGGGATTGCTGAAGGGCAGGTACACAGAGAGAGTGCATGGTCTTGCTCTTTTGCCTTTGTGGGAGGCATTTCTCCTCCCTGCATCATCTCGGTGTCTGTCATCTTGGTGTGAGAAACAGGAGAAGGGGCTCTACTCCATTTTAATGTGTTGCCCCAGACTCGTCATGCAGCCCAAGGTCACTGTTGTGCCTGGTCACTCCCAGCTGGTGCTTCCGTGGCCGTTCTCCCATGCCTTTGCACAGTGGGCATGGCTGAGACTACTCCGGGTCACAGTGACAGCAACTGAGATTTTTTCAGCCTTCCCCTTTGGGGGTGAAGGAGATGCGGAGCAGCAGCAAGGCAGAATGGTCCATCCCTGCTATGGGAGTAAGGCCAGGCCTTTGGCTTTCTCTACAGAGGATGACTCTTTGGAGAGAGAGACTGGCCGGTTAAAGCTATGAGCTTCTCGTGACCTGTGGTTGGCACACAGCATGGGCACGATGGGCCATGATCTTCACCAGCGTCTGCGGGATGCCTGGTGGAGTGGGCTGGCAGGAGAATACTTGCTGAGCAGAAGACTGGTTGGATCTGATTTAGAGGTTGCATGTGGCTGCTGCAGATGGTCCAACCCAAATACTGATAGCTCTGCGTGAAAAACACACCAGCATGATTTTCAGTTGTGTGAGTGGGATGTATTTAACTTGCTCTGTTTTCATTCGCAGGCTCCGGACACGCGCGTTGCCTATCTGTGCTGAAGCTGCCTGTGCAGGGTTTTAGCTGCCGTGGCTGAGAACTGGGCCGCTGTTGTTGGGCACATTTAATTGCTGTTTTGTGGTGGGCTGTGGAGGGTCCCCATTTTGGCGCTGGCTGCATTTATTAAAATGAATGAGTCTAATCCAGGATGCAAAATTCTTGACAAACATTTTTAATGTTCGCCCACAGGATGCGGTAAGGTGGTGATCTGCACACATAAGTATGTTTCTTTATTCAAAGGAATTAATTTGATTCATAATGTATGTCTCGGTATATACCTCAACCTGGAATCTCCAAACTTTGGAATTTAGTGGTCTCACCCTGGTGCAAGGATCAGTGATGTTGGTTTTGGGTGGCCCTGCGTGTGTCTGGCGGTGGCTTGGTCTGGCTCAGCCGGTCCCAGAGCCATACCAGAGCTTTGCCTGTGTCAGGAGGAGGTGCTGTGCTCATTCTTTTGCTTGTAGAATTTTAGGATTTCAAGTGTGGGGGTGTTCAGAAGCAGAATTTATGGTTATTTTTTTCCTGTCTGTGGAGTAGTTGTGCCAAAACGTATTGGATGGAAGTGGGAGGGGAGACTGGGTTACTTCCCTGAATGAACACTTGGGTGGAGGGCAGAGCCTGGGGATGGAGGATGCCCTGTTCTCTCCTCTGTAGTGGAGCAAAGGAGCTTTGTAGAGGAGCGGTGGGACTGAGGGAAGGAGAACAAGTCTGTGATGCTCAGCGAGGGTCCCCAGCCAGCGCCCGGGGCTGCAGGCTCTGGGGCCACAGGCTCGCATCTAGAGCCGCCGTCGAAGCAGTTGGTGGAGGTTTTTTGAATGCCTTGCGCTGCAGCAATGGGAAGAAATTCTGGTAGCCCTGGATCGCCAGTGAAAGCCCTTGCTGTGACTTCAGACATGTCATACCTGTTTCTTCCCTTGCCATCTTTGCTCCGGTAATGCTGGGACCAACTTGCACAGTGTGGGCAGAGCCTGCGCCGGTGCGTTCTTTCGGCTGGCTTTCCTGTGGCTTTTTACCCTTTTCCTACGTGCACTGATAGAAGGGGAAGGGTTTAACCCACTAAACCAGTCTGTGCAACAAATGACCCTTCCTTCTTCTTGTTCTCTCTTTTCATATCCTTCAGCCCTCCAGCAAGTACCTTCCATCTGCCAGCTGTTTCAGGGCGCGGGACTGGTCTGTACGCTGGCAGGAAGATGCCCCCGTTGGAGGAACAATGCTGATTTCTGCACTCCTGCTGCAGCTGGTCTGATTAGTTCAAGTCATAGAATCGTAGAATCACAGGGTTGGCAGGGCCCTCTGGAGATCANACAAGTCGGCATAGATCAGCTGGGCTAACATTGAACTTGGGCTTCTAATCTGGCTACTCATATCAGCATCCCCCATATCTTGCTGTTTTTACTGGAAAGGTATTTTAGAAAGAGCACAAAATGTTCCTGTGCTGGTGCACTGACCTTATCTTTCCCGAAGGGGTGGGATGAGCGTCACGGCAGAGAGCTAGACTTGCTGAGGGCAAAAGGCCCTCTCCTGCTTGACCCAGAGGTCTCTGAAGCCCAGTTGTGGAGTTCCTTCGTCTCTTGGGCTTGCAGCCAGGCTGTAGGCATCCTTCAGCCAGCGGTAGTATGCACACACCAGCAGGTGAAGGACTTGCGGCAGTCGTGATTTTTGGAAGCCGGATTCTCCTTTGAGGGTAACAGCACAGATCTTTCCGACTTCAATACGTGGTGCTTGGAGAGGCGTGGAAGCTGTGCCTGGGTGACCGAGGAACAGCTCTTGATAACCCCCTGTGCCTGTTGGGAGCGGTACCTGGTACCTGTGTCTGCTGAGACACATCCCATAGTACATTTTAGCTGAGGAGCCCATGGTAATTAAGTCTCATATAGCTGAAGCCAGGCAGATCACTGCTAATATTGTTCAATGGATGAACAGACTTTCCTAATTTTGCTCCCAGGTAGTGACAGATAGGGCTTTGTAATAAAAGTTCAGCAGGTTTTTTTTTATCCTGTTATGCTCAGAAGGGCTGTTTTCATTAACTCCCTGTCTGCACCCAGCAAGCAGCATAGCCCCTGGGCGTGGAGAGGGCTCCTAAAGCCCAGGAGATGCACTAGAAGCAATACCCAAATATGTGTGTGCACTTATACCCAATTCCAACACTGATTCCAAGAGGCTTTTTGAAGGAGAGGGCTGGGCAGGGGATCAGGCTCAGGACACCGGTCCTGTGGACCATGCATGGCTGGAGCCCTGGTCTACGCCATACTCTGTAGGTGTGTTCTGCCCGCAGCATCCCCATTCTCTTCTCCCCAGTCTCTCTGAATTTTACTTATTTTCTATAAGAAACAAAGTGCCCTACTTTAGAGCCTTCCCAAATCTCCTGTTGGGATTAGGAGCCTGCGTTTCCTCTTATGAAGGTGGAAGGGATGAAATTTTACGTGGACTGAACCACAAAATCTCTTCCCTGCACAAGGTGGTGTCTCAGCAATGTCTCGCTGGTGCTCTCTTCCTAAATGCCACCACTTCTCATGTTTTAATGCTTTTGCTTCCCATCTCCACCTCTGCCCTACGCGCCTCCTTGCTCTGGGTGGAGAAGATGAACATTGTAGGTGCAACCACAACAAGGAAAGGTGGAGGTCCTGTGGTCTGGCCCATTGTTCGGGGTTTTCCCCCAGTAAATATACTGCATTGAGGGCTGTGGGTGCCCTGTTACAGTTGCACGAGGTGGAGCAGCATAAAGAAGGGATTTCTTCAAGGGATACCTGTGGCAAAGACCAGCCTCTGTGCCCCAGGCTGTGCTGCCCAGATGTTGTCATCCCTCGTGGGGGGACGTGAGCTCAGTATCTTGCCTGAGACCACATGTACGGAGAGACCAGACTCAAAGTCTCCAGGTGCTCCGGATCCAAGTTTGACTCACCAGTCTGTGCTGCCTGGGGGTAGTTCCCTCTGTGAATATATAGTGGTTTTAATTAATCATCCTCCCGTAGAAACTGTGTATGTAGCTGCTTGTGTTAGCAAGGTGTGTGAGCGGGGTAGCTGTGTCTCTGTGGGTGTGTTATCCTACATAAATATCTTTCTATAAATAAATAAACAGATAAAGGGATTGCTGCTACAGGACGTCCCTGCGAATGAGCTCTCAGTGTGTCTGCAAACCCTCTTGTATAAATAACCTCATTCAACAAATCCGGGACTGAGTGACCCATCTGGGGATGGGTGTGCTGTGCCTTTGAAGGGGGATGGTGGAGCAGGCGGGTTCTTCCAGCGCCTGCAGCAGAGCGTGGAGCCTCCCTCCTCGCCCCAGGTACAGCGGGGTGGATGGGAGGGTCTATCCATGGTGGCATTGGGCTTCAGTGGTGGCCCTGCCTCTGGTGGCACGATGGCTCAGGCAGGTCAGAGCAGGTATATGATAGCATGGAGCAGGGGAAAAAAGACTTCTGCTGTTCTGCTTTGCTAGATAAGGAGCTGGTTTGTTGGGCTTGCTGCTCCTACTCCTGCTGCCCTGTCTCTCCAGGGATGCGGCAGTGTCTGTGACTCAGGGCTCCCAGCTCTGGTCTGGATGAGGACCCCAGTGCCGGGGCTGCCTGGGGGCACTCGGGTAGCTCTGCCCCGCTGTGGCTGCTGGGTCAGGAGAGAAACAGCTCACAGTGCCTGAAGGGAGACCCACTTTGGCTTTGAGAAGCAGAGCTGAACTTGAAGAGACAACAGTATGGGGTTGCTTCAGAAAGTTAAAGACACCTGGTTCTGGAGATGTCAAGGCTGCTTCTGTGGTTCCCTCTGCTCGGTGCAGGTGTTTGTGCCATTGAAAATGGAAACGATGCCCTTGTCTGGGGCCCAAGGGCAGAGCCTGGGCACTGGTGCAGGACAGTGGCTTCCCAGCCCAGGGAACTGTGATGTCCTGCTGGTTCCTCCTGCAGGGGCTGAAGCTCACTGAGTGGAAGCCAACCAAACTGTTTAACAAAAGGAAAAAAAAAAAGGCTGCACGGGACAGGGCCTGCCATGGATGGCCCCTGGCTGTGCAGGGGAAAGCTATGATACTCTGGTGAAGAGAGAGGGCAGATTTGGATGAGGAAAAGTGGGAAGAGAATGGGGAAAAGGAGGAAGGGGTCTGAGACAGCAGAGGCCCTGGGGCAGGAGCAGGACAGGAGTGGAGAGGTGCTGGGGAGGGGGGCAGTAGGAGCACCCCACATCTGGGACACCCCCGTACGGCCTCCCACCACTTCTCTAGTGCCCCTTGTCATCACATCTCTGGTGTTGGGAGTTTGCAGCTCCAAACTGCTCTGTCCCCTCCCAGGCTGGTTTGGTCCCTGCTCAGGGAGAGGAGCTGCTGCAGCAGCCCAGCCCCTCTCCCGTTCACAGGGGCAGAGCTGGGCCCTCTCACAGCTTGGCGCTCCCCGCAGAGAGTCATTTGCAGCTTGTGAGTCTGTCTGTACGCTGGGGAGCACTCTTGCCTCTCCATGCACATCCCCTGGCAGATGCTTGGAGCGTGAGTGCTGTGCAGCACACTTGGGAGTCACAGGGAGACCTTCCCACCAGTGGTGCAGTTTTCCTCCCCATCCTCACCCACTCAGTTAGAAGTGTCTTGTAGACAAGCTGCAGTTCTGGCGTAACTGTGATTTATCAGTGGCTCCATGGACCAGAGTTGCTTCATCAAATGCTTTTGCCCAAGTGAGTGTTTCTGTTTCAGGGCAGAGAGAAGAGCTGACACTGAGGTAAGGTGTGAGCTGTGCAGCCAGTTGCTTGTAGGGCATTTTGAAGGTATCTTACCCAGAGCAACTGTTCCGTTTCCAGACTCCATGTGCTCAGTGTGAACAAGTGAAGGGTCGATGTGGCTGCCCTGCTTTTTGTGGGTGAAGCTTTTTTTTTCAGCAACAAAAATGCCTCTTTTTCTTTCTCCTTTCTCGAGAGAGGAAGGAAGGAATTGGGATCACCACTGGTGTGCTCAAGTGGTTGTGGAGCAAAATCACCTCTTTGGAAGAGCTCATGGACTTGTTTTCTTTGCTGGAGCTGCAGTTTCCCCATGAGCCTGGTGGCACTCACGTGCCTTGACACAGCAATGCTTTCACTTGTTTTAACACTTGTCCCCTCCTGAGCTGCTTCCCAGGGCCCTGTTTCAGAGGTGGCGGTCTTCACCCGCTGACAAGTCTGAATATGAGGTGGGTTTTGGCTGGCATGGACCACTCCTGCCCTGCCTGGCAAAAGGCAGGTGCTGGGCTCCATCTCCCCAGGCTGGTCCCAGCTGACGAGGATGCTCAAGGCTGGTTTTTATTCCATGGGTATACTCTTCTGCCTGAAAATAGCAACAGTGAAGGCAGAAATGCTAAATTAAAACTGTCCATGGTTCATGGCTAATTAATTTGACTGCCTGGGCTCAGTGGAGGAGCGCTGCTTGATCTGGGCACAGGTCTGGGCCAGGGAACAGTGACCATGGGCATTGCCACCTCCGCTGTGCCTGGGTGGGCATGTGGCAGCTGGGTCTACCCTGGTAAACCAAAGGCATGAAATTAAAAGGGCTCTGACCTGCTGGTTGAGGAGCTGGGATGAAAGCAGCGCTCTCAAGCCTGGTGTCCGACAGCTGTCATCTGAGGCTGTGGTTATCACCGACTGAAAAATGCTTCTTGCAGCTCCGGGAAGCAGGCGGGGAGGGCCGGCTTGCTCTTTTTAGTGTGTTTCTAAGCACACGCAGGGAATGCAAACGTGCATGCTCTTCAGGCAGCAGGAGGAGAGGGATAGGGTGTTTTTTCCTCTGCCAGTGCCGTTCACGGCAGGAAGGACCAGCTTGCGAGCCCGTCTGCTAACGCCAGCGATGTGGAGGAGCCTCGCGGTTTGTGCTGTCCTGAGTTGGACGCAGGGATCTGGGGACCAAGTGCTCTTTATTCCTGGAGTTTTCTGAATGCTGTTCAGCTTTTGGTGGCTATTCTGGGTACCTTTTGAAGAAGGTCAGCAAATAGAGTGTGCACACCCATGTCTTAAACTAATACACAGTACGTGGTCTCTGGCATAGCAGCACAGCAGGGCCTGTGCGTAGCTGCGAGTACAAAAGTAGTTTGGTTGTGGCCAAGGAGTCAATAAACCTCCCCAATATCGGCATGGTCTGCTGGGGTGCGCATGGGGGGGCAGCGATGGGCTGAGAGGGGTCTCCTTGGGAGAGGTGTCCTTGGGAGAGGTCTCTGGTCTCCTGTGCTTCCTGAGACCTGCAGCCGTTTCTCTGACCAGAGTATTCATTAATTGCTCTGTGTGATACTTGTTGTTGTTCAGCCCCGGTATTTTGGGGAATATCTATGGCAGAGGTCCTTGGTGGGACCAGAGGCTGAGGGCAGACAGCAGTCTGTGGGTCTCGGTGAAATACTGAGGGGATGTTTGGGATACAAAGCTTGCTGGAAGCCCAGAAGAGCTCTAACTGCAATATTTGGAGCTGTCATAAGCTGATCAAAACCAGATTATCTGCATTCATCAAATATCTTAAAGGGACCTTCTCACTTCTTGGGATATTGTTATGACTGCCATGTCCTTGTCTGATCCAGGAGGAGGCCGCTGTGAGCTGAGAGGAGTCAGGGTGGGAGTGAGCAGCCGTGGGGAAAAGCTCCGGTGGTCCCGTTCAGCGCCGCGGCTCAGAGGTGTTCCTGGCGGCCCGAGGGAGCGGCGCGGTATTAAATATCATTTTAATGTGGACAGCATCCCCCTAAATGAAGCAGAATGCAATATGAGATGAATCAAAACTGTGCTAATGGTGGAAAATGTACACGGCTTTTAAAAACTAATATTGCTGTGGGACTCATTCTGTGCATCACAGGAGACCTTGACAGGCTGGCCCTTTGCTCAGCTGAAGAAGGCAGGGGAGAAACTCCCGGGTGCTGCGGTGTCCGCTGTTGAACTTTGGGTGGTGGGGCAGAAGAGGGAGGGAAAGGGTTGCCTACGGGGTGCTCAGCCCTTGCCACCGTCCCATCGGGTGAAGGAGAGAAGGGAATCGGGGAGAGGGGAGGGAGAAATTTTCTATTGCCGTTGCTGTATGGGGTAAAGGGAAAGTCAGACTCTCCCCCTCCTTCAGAGTACCCCCGTCCCATGGATTTAAAAGCTGATTTTAAAAGGAGAGTAAAAAATAATGAGGACATGGATAGATGGTTTCTTTTTATCTCTACAGCTGAAGAGATAAATGTGACATTAATTATGTGACACAGCTTTGAAAATCATTATATATCTCTGGGTTTTTTAAAAGGCGGTTTCAGATTTCTGTCTGGGACTAATAAAGAAGGACAATTTAAAAAAACTTTAAAGATCTGTAGGGAGCGAGTTTGCTGTCTTAATTTTCTCTTCTGTAGATGAAGCTTGTTCAGCTCTCCTGTCTCTTGCATAGAGTGAGCGTGTGTGTGTTTGAAGGAGATGCTGAGAGAGGGAAAACCAGGGCGGCTTGTGAAGTTTAAGGGCTTTGGGATGGGTGGGGGGTGAGATGGGGCCGTGGGAGGGGGAAGCATTGAACTCTGCACCCCTCTGTCCCGAGGAAAGAGGAAATTAGAACGGTTAGCATCACCGAGTAAGCAGTTTGCATGTTTTTCTCAAGGTCTGCAGGCATCCGCCTCCTGAGCTTAGTTGTGGGCAGTGGAGCGGGCAGAGCATCAGGATGGGTGAAGTTAAGGACAGAGTTTGAAGCGGTGGGTTAGTTTGCCATCCCCGTCCCGGCTGCGGGCTGGTGGCTCCAACGATCCTGCCCGGGGCTGACCAGAAGAGTTGGAGGTTTTGCGTTGTGCGAAGCCTTGATGGGGGCTGATTTCTCCTTGAGGGCTTGGCTGGGCGTTGGGTTGCTTTGCTGCTCTGCAAAACTCAGCCAGCGCTGCTGGCGAGGTCACTGATGGGCCCGTCTGACACACAGGCCAACACCCGGGAAGGTGCCTGTGGTGCAGAAGGTGGTTCCCCAGCTGGGGCTGTGCTGGTCAAGAAACATCCAAAGAAAAGTGGAGTTTCTCATCAACAAAATGGCTCAGGGATCACTGACCTGAGACTTTTTGGTTGCAATATCGTAGAATCGTAGAATGGTTCAGGTTAGAAGGGGCCTCAGAGATCATCTCGTTCCATCCCCTCTGAAGCTTTATTTGAGTTCATCTTCTCAGCTGCGGGTCCAACACAAGGAGGAGCTGTGGCAGGCTTGGGTTTAGCCCAGGTTTATGTGGCAGAGGGGTTGGAGCAGGCAGCCCGGTGTGAGGGCAGTGATGGTTGGGGGTTAGAGGGGATGCAAACTCACTGCCCAAAGTCAAGAGCTTCTTACAGCAGTCTGTCAGTGAGTATAAAAGGATGTGGCAGTAGCACAGGCAGAGGAGTTTGCTTGGGACAGAGAGAAGAGGTGGAAAAGGGTGAGATCGATCCCTGTCTGTGGTCAAATCCTTGTGCTGGAGCCAAACTGGGACCAGGGCTGTTATGGGGGAGCCGGTGGCTGTGTAGTCTTGGGCACCCTCTGGAAGGAAGCCTTGATCCACAGACAAAGAAGCTAGTTTTAAATAAGTGTTTTGTAAAGGGGATTTTGTAAATGGGTATTTCCTGCAGCTCCCTTGGAGGATGGTGTAGCACGGCCTCGTGTCAGTAAATTTTGGTGTCAGGTCAAGGTGGAGTCCTGCAAGTGGAGAGGAGCAACGCCTGTATGTTTGCAGAAACCCCGCTGTTCTCCTGCTTCACGGAACTTTGTGATGCTCACCCAGGCAGGGTCTGTACAGCAGGGATTTCAAAGGAGTAGTAAGTGCTTTTTTGTACCAAGAAGCGATTGGAAATCCATGAGTATTAGATGTCTCGCTACTGTGAGCTCTGTAAGGATGCCCTGGCAGCCTGGTGCATTCCTGGCCTCCTCCCCATCGTTTGCAGCCAGCTCAGGGGTCTCTGGACTGCCTGCAGCAGAGAGGGGCTCCAGGGCTGTAAACATGCCCTGCTAGAGAGCAGAAAACCATGCGATTTGCTAATGCCCGAGTCACTGGGGCAGCATCAGAACCTCCGTTTGCGGCCTGGCAGACTGTAGCAGGGCTAAGTGAGATTTCATTAATGAGAACCAAACTGTGCGGCCAGATGAAAGCTGTAGGGGCTGTGGCTTTCATAGTTCATTTGGGCTTTTAGACACATCTCTGTTTACCCTGTGGGTTTCTCCCAGGTGGTTCTGTGGAGGTTGGAGCGGTGGCTGGTCAAATGGAGGAATTAGCTGGTCCGTGCAGCTCCACTGTGAGTTGGTGGCTGTGGCTGGGGGAGCTCCAGCCTTGCAGCGGGCGCTGGGTCTGCGTGGTGCCGGGGGTGCACGCTGCGGGGCTGGGGGCTGGTCAGCTCTGTATCTGCAGGGCTCAGGCTGGCAGGGCACGATGCTTCTTAAAAATGATCTTGCTGCACGTTACACCAGAACTTCATTGAGGTTGAGCTTGGTTCCTGCTTTGTATTGTGCCCCAACCACCTGAAGAGCAGCGCCCAGGGAGGGACTTGCATTTCGAAGGGCAAAGCTTTCCAAAGTTTGTTACCAGCTTGATCCCTCACGTGCTGTTACTGTTCAGGTGAGGAACCTGCTGCCCTGCGCTCTGTGTGGGGGGCCGTGGCCAGGGGAGCCATGGGGCACACAGGTCCCACTCCACAGTGGAGGCTGGCGGGGGGACTTGGGAGCTGTGACTTTCTCCCACCCAGGGGCCTGCCAGGCATCCATGGCCATGCACCGCAACTCATCCACACGGGCAGAGTGGCTTTTCTGCTTGGTCTGAGCTCTGCCTTGAACGTGTCCTCCTGCGGGAGCCTCTTCTCTTTCTCAGTCTCTCCATGCAATGGGCATTTCTGCTGGGCAAGTGGGTACCTGGTGTGAGGAGTGGAGAGGGCTCTTGGGTCACTGCTGCTGTGCCCATCAAACCCTGTCTTGGCTGGTGGCATAAGGGATGTTGTGCTTTGCAACCGCCATCGGGCATGTGCAGGGGGAGACGGGGAGCACAGAGACGTGGCACTGAGGAGGACAGCATGGCAATGGTGGCCACTGAATGGAAAGGCGGCAGGGAAATGTCCTCGTGAGAAAGAGGGGAGGAGGGAGGTTCCTGCTGGTGTCAGTCCCCCCTCCTCCCTCCGGCACAAAATAAATTTTGGAAAGACACCCAGAGAAACACACTGCTGAGTTTGAGTGGGTTGGGTGTCTAGAGTACATGGTGGCTTTGTGATTTTTATAACATTCATCTGCACACTTGCTGATGAAAGGCTAATAACTCCCGTATGGGATCCCTCGAGGGGATTGCATCTTGCTACCAGAGATGGGCTGCAGGGAAAAGCCAGGCGGCTCAGACCCCTTCTGCAGGGTTGGGGGGGGCGATTTTTCTCCTGCCTCATGTGTGGTGTCTGGGAGTCTGACACAGCCCTTGCCTGTCAGAGCCTGTTGCATCTTGGCATCTTCCCAAGGCGAGACGATGCCGTGGTCCTCCTCCACCCTGATGGATGGTGGCTGGGCAGGCTGGAGGACCTGCTGGTGGCAGAGCAGGATTAGGTCACCCTCGGCGGTGGCTCCTGCTGTGAGGTGGCTGCATTTGGCAACGGTGGCCCTGCATAACCTCCACCGTGGGTCCTGCTAATATTTGCTTTATGACATATCTTTGATAGTGTTTCGTTTGTGCCCAGCAAGGCCCTATAACTCAGCCGCGCTGTTCCAGCCAGCATAATTTTAGACCAACAATAACAAAAATAAATCACTCCACACTTTCCATCAAGTATATATTTAGACATTACTGTACATGAACCACCAAGAGAAAACGATGTGTTTATTGAGGGCCAGCCTTGCACCTCCCAGCACATGCCCCCACACCGGTGCTCCCCACACCCTGTGGTGCTCAGTCACGCCGGGCTGCAGACCCCAGGGTCACCCTGCAGGTGCCTGTCAGCATCTCTGTAAATCGTGGAGATCCCCGTGCCCTCGCCCAGCGTGGGCTTGAACTTGCCCTTGAACACAGGCGCTCGGTTGCAATCAGTGGAGCCCACCCAGAAGGGTTTGGTGAGGGGAAGGGGGGAGGCACAGAGATGCCCCCCACACGGGGCTCCCTGTCCCACCGGCGTGGCTGAACACAGGCTCTCATTTACGCTCGGGAGCAGCATCTTTTCTGTTATTTTAAACATGCCAACCGTGCTGACCACCTTTCAGCTCCAAAGTTTTCTGAGAAAATAAAAGCGTGCGGGGTCGTTCCTCCCTGCTGCTCTTGGGGAGGCTGCGGGCTGCCCTTCGCTGCTGCTTCCAGCCTGTTTTCCGTGGCAGCTCAGGGCAGTACCTGCTGATTTGCTTAAAAACCTCAAACGTGGCTGTTGTCGGCTGCCTAAGCTGCAGGCCGATCCAGGGGATACCTCCTGCTGCACAGGGAGGTGCCATCTAGTTTGCAGCATCGTAGGGCAGGTGATGTGTAAATGACCACGGAAGCAGATACGCGCACCGCTCTGGTACTTGCCTGAGCAAAATGACTGTTCTCAGTGTGGCCAACCTGGTGTGTTTTAAAGGATCTGGCTGTGTATTTTTTTCTTCAGTAGAGCAGGGTATGTGCAGGAGATGATGGGACCCGTTGAAGTATGAAAACCCCAGTGCCCTAAATCTGTTGCTTTGGGATATGTGGACAGGGGAGTCTGGGAGAGGAGGGAAGACATGGCCATCCTTGAGGGCAGCAGCTCCATGGGGAAAAGCTGTTGGCTTGTCTGCGGTAGTGCCTGGGGCTGCAGGGATTGAACCTTTTCCGATGGTATCTTTTTTTATAATCATTAAGACTCCGTGTATTGTTCTTCCATGTGTCAGGATACAGACAAAGCTGTTCTTTAATCTCTCTCCCATGCTCGGGTCTAGTCGCAGTGCTGACACCAGTTCCCTACCCCATGTCTTCTTGTCTCAAGCCCTTATTACCAGTTCTTGGTGTGGAAGTGCTTCCAGTCCCCAACCTTTGGGTTCATGGTGCTTAATGTGTTTATTATGAAATATTCTCAAGGCAGTTGCATCCTTCTGCACGCATGGCTGTGATCTCTGTGCCACACCACCTTGCACCCCCTTCCTGCGCAGCCAGAGGCTGGAGCATTAGTTTGGGACTGAGCTCTGCTGCTCCCACTCTTTTGAGCTGCCGTGAGGCTGGGGGGCTGCAACGGGCCCTTTTGCTCTCCATCTCCCCCCTGCCCTCCCTGCTGGGGATGAGGAGGGGGAGCCCCAGCCCTGAGAGTGCCCTCAAGCCACCGTTGTTGGTAGTGGTGCCTGTGCTTACCCATTTTCACTTCCAGCTGTGATACCCCTACGTATCTAGAGGGAATTCCCAGCGCTCCCAGCCCAGCGGCTGCAGTGGAGAGTGGGCAGAGCCAGGCCTCGGGCTCCTTTCTTGATGCTGTTCCCACGGCAGGGTGGCAGCAGGGCTAAGCAGGGCCTCAGCCACATGCAGCTCCACGTGCGTTCTCCTCTGGGCCCGTTTCCATGTTGCAGGGTGAGCCAGGGTTTGGCCGGGTTCTGCTTCACCCTGCCATGGTCCTCCGAGCATCTTGCAGCTGCCCTCCCGAGCCTGGAAAAGTGTGGAGGTTTGGGAACACCCCGTGAGGGAACAGCAATGGAATCTGGGGTGTTGTGGTCTAAACTTCTGCCTCCAACAGCAGCATCTCCTGGGGTGCTGTGCACAGGGAGGAGGCGGCAGGCCGGCGCTCTGGAGGAGACGCGGTCTCAGCCCAGCTTTGCTGGTGGCCTTGGGCAGCCACTTGGCCTCTGTGTGCTGGAGAGCCCTGTCTCCATGCTCAGATGCCAAGCCCACGCGAACTGCCCAGCTTTCCTCATGTATGCATCCAGCCCTAGTGCTGCTCCACGCTTTGCTTGGGTGGAGCGATGATGGAGCATGAGTAATAATCCAAACCAAACTACAACTTGGCTCTTCTGCCTGCAGCAAGTCTTTGACTTGATCTTACTTTGCCCCATGCAAAGTCTGTTTTCCACCAGGATGCCCACTAGAAGAGAACATGGGAGCAGTTCTCACCATTTTAAGCCCAGTACGGCATTAGGAAGCGTGCTGAGGGCTGGCCTTGCCCTGCTAGTTACCAGGATCATCTGTCTTGGCTTCAAGGCCTTGAGAAGGTGGACAGAGACTTCTTCACAGTAGCCTGTGGAAGCCAATGTCAAGGTTTCTTTTGGCGTCAGTGAATTTCAGATAAGAACTGTAATGGCTGCTCACTGCCGTAAACCTAATCTCTTTGCTCCTAAGCCTGAACTTGCTTGCCTTGGACTGTAAATGATGCGCAGCAGTAAACCACATGCACGTCACGTTTGCAGCAGGGCTGTTCCCTCAGCATTTGCAATCAAATATCGTTAAATCATCACAGTTCACAGCCTGCCATCAGGGAAGCTGTTCAGGTTTGGAAGTAGACTGTGCCCTGGGGTCTGGCTGTGCAACTGCTTATATTCAGTAAGTGCTCCACTGAGTAGGTCTTTTCACCTCAGCATCCCTCGATGGGTAGAGCTAATGCCTGGTGGCAGGAGTCTGGGTTGCACACGTGGCCTCAGCCACGTCGGAGCATTGTGCTGGAGAAGCGTGGCTGTGTGGGAATGGCAGAAGACCTGTGGTCTCTGCACCTAGCAGGAAAAGAAGCCCCTGCCCCAGCACAGAGAGTTATCCTGAGGTGTCTGCTGGTGTCCGAGATGTCCATGGATCCAACCCATGCTGCTGCTTTGTTGGCTGGAGTGTGGATGATGCTGTATGGTCTACATGGTTGATGCATCTGTGTGGCACCATTGTAGGAAAGCTGGTCTTTGGCTCTGCCCTGCCCAGCTCCATCCCACAATCAAGGGCTGATTCACAGAGTGACCCATCTCTGTGGACCTGCCCAGTGAGCACCAGGCCTGATCCTCGGCCTGACTGTGGGTTGACATCCCAACGTGACCTCGGACCTGCCTCATCACCACTAACTTGCAGGTGATCCAGACTCTTGCTTGAACTTGGCCATGCTCTCCAGGTCTGCCCTGCTCGTGGTAGGGGAGGGATGGTCCATCCCTGCTGCCATGCGGTCCCCTTGGCTCTTGGCCCTTACTGCACCCCAACAGTTCCCACCGAGTCTTGGGAGTTGGAAGTGTTGCTCAGGGCTGGCAGCAGCCTCGCCAGCATCTGCTACAGCAGGAGAGCTGTGAAACCACAGAGCTTTGCAGGGATCACCTTCAAAACACTTCCAGATGCCTCCGGTGTCGTGGGAGAGGAGGTTCTCAACGCTGGGTCATGGTGAGGTGTTCCCATCCAGGGAATGATGCCGCAGGTTTGCTGCGGTGTTTTCCTCCTGCCGGGAGCTGTGCCGGATGCCGAGCCGGGTCACTGAGCTTGGTCACAGCTGACCAGAGAGCAGCGCAGAGGGGCAGCTGGAGCAGGGTGCTCTCCACACCAGAAGTGGTCCCACCTCCTCGAAGTGCAAGAGCGTGCCAGACTACCTGCAGAAACACAGGAGCACCTAAAGGCCGCATGGAGCAGGATGGTCCCAGGATACCTGCTGCCCACTGGATCCCTTTGGCCTCCTTGGAGAGGAGCTGCCCTTGCTCTCAGCTCCTGCTGGGCACTTGCCTCTCCCCTTAGAAGAGGTGCCCAAGCTGGAGCAGGACTGCTGCTGGAGAGGCAGGGGCTGATGCTGCTGGATGCAGACCTTGAGTTTTCTGGCTGCTCAAGGTTTTGCAGCTGACAGAGTATCCCATTGGCAGGGGTTACAATCTGCAGACCCCAGCTGAGCTCTTGGGGGTGCTCACCTTCAGCCAAGAGCTCAGGAGCAAGAAGAGAAGAGGTGGGAGTCCAAATGAAAGCAAACGCTGCTGAGTACGTGGTGGCATGGTGGCTTTATGGAAAGGAGCGTGTCCTTGCGGGGGAGCACAGGGTGCCACGCTGCCCGGTGCCCAGGGCATGGCAGCCCCTTGGCTGGGTAGCCGCCTTGGGGAAGGTGCCACCACTGATGGTGCAGTACACAGGTCTCTCTTTGGGTGTTTGGGGTGTGTGGAGAGGAAGAGTTTGTTCCCCACTGCGAGGAAGGACCAAACCATCCACCTCTCTCCCACCAGGGCAGAGGGAGCTGGTCCCTCCTCCACAGCCGGCGCTTCTTGAAAGAGCAAATACTGAGTGTACAAACCCAGGGCAGCCTGGTTTCTGCTCTGTTTTAAAAATAACCCTTGTTGAGCTGTTCCCATACTCTCCTTGGGAGAGAAATTTATTACTGATGTGCCTATAAAATTAGTTGAGCGCTTTTTTTTCTCCCCCTCATTAATATGAATGTGGCAATGACAAGCAGGAAGGTTGAGTTCCCTGGGGAGGAGAGATCTCACGGGTGTCCTCACTGAGTCTCTCAGATGGTACGAGTGCTGATCAAGGAGCAAGGAAGAAATAACTTGCTGTAATTCTGCCTCTGTAGGAGGAAATAAATTAATTTCTGCCTCTGACGTGACAACATAAACCCCAAACCTCCAGAGATGCCCTTGTGCTGCCGTCCCTCCACATGCACCATAGTGAGGGGGGGCTGCATTTTGATATACGTGCAGATCATGGATCTGGGTGCAGAGGGTGTAAATATCTGTGTATTTGGGCGTGCATATGTGCATGCACTTGCTTTTTACCCTAGAAATACGAATTTTTAGTTTTCTTGGCAGATCTCAGTAGCTGAGAGACAGACAGAGGAATCTCTTATTTTTTCAATTCTAGATTTAAAGAATGTAAGTTATTAATTTTGTTTTCTTCTTCCTGAGATTTGTTTCTTTGGGTCTTTTAAGCAAAAGAAAACCAAAGGATAAGGCTTTTCCTTCTATTCAGTGATTCATTCCTCTTGGTATGGTTGTGTCTGTTGGTTCTTAGGAATCTTTCTGGTTTCTAGAACATAGGTAACATTTCAATTTCTGATGGTGGAAGACAAGGAGGTGGAAGAAGATGTATTTGGAGAGGAAAATAAAATTATGTTTTATGCCTTAAAATGTACTCCATTGCCCTAGATTAAGCCAAGAGATAAGGTGGTGGCGGTGAAGAGAACAGGTTATCCACGGGAAAGCTCAGCAGGCGAGTTGTCTCTTAGCCAGGCAGTCACTGTCACATTCATGTGCATTCCCTGGTCCGGGGCTTTCATCAAAGACCTGGAAAGCTGTGACTTTTGGTTTCCAAAGCCACAGAAGAAAGGTTTCCTCTTCCAGCTGCCTCCGTTGACGTGGGATGCAGCAAGCCCCTGGTCGGCAGTGCACACCAGTGCTCCTGCGCTCCTGGCACGTTTGGACCCAGGCTGGGGCTGACCCCAGCACATTTACCTCTGGTGTCATTCTGCTTTCCACGGCCTGCTTAGCGAGACGTGCACAGGGTTTAGGTTTTCTGGGTATTTTGAGGCCTAGGAAGCTCTTAGCTGAGGAGAGGTGGTATTTCAAGCCTTCTTTGCTCTTTCAAAGATTGCTTGGGGCAGCAGGCAGAGGTATCCTCCCTTGGGTAGAGGAGGAGAAGTCTCTCACCTGGCTGTTGGATTGATCAATCCAAAGATGGGCTTACCTGTTATCCCAGGGATGCGCAGTCCAGGTCTCCCCTGGGCCTTGCTGGCTGTGGTTGTGCAGGGGCACCATAGCCCCTCTGCAGCGTGCCGGCTGGGAGGGACCACCACTCCCCTCTGCTGCCCCTGCCCGCAGGCTTCACAGCAGCATTTCTGTCTTTGGCGGCTGCTCAGCCCTTTAGTTATTTTCATGCTGGGCTTTGCGGCCTTTAGCTGCTTGTTGGAGGAAGCTCCTGTTATCTCTTCTCAACACAGCACAAATGCTTGCTGTGTCCTTCCTCCCAGCCAAGAGCCAGCTGGGCATCACCAGTTGGCTTTTGCCAATAGACGATGCCTCCCGCTCAGCCCCGGTGGGTTTTCATGCCCTTATTTCATTCCCTGCAAGAGGGTCTGTTTTGCCCAGCTAGCTCACACGCGTGACAGTCACGGAGCAGTTTTGCCCTGTGCCCTCCTGCCCCACGTGCTCGCAGGTCAGTGCCTGCCTGCATGGGCTGGGCAGCCCTGCCAGTGGGAAAACTGGACATTTTCCTATGGAACACTTGTGTTTTGGGAGTGCGTTTTGGGAATGCAGCTGTGTGCTGCAGGCTCTGTGCTCAAGATGGTTCTTTCCCAGTGGGCCACGAGGTCTGCTCTAAGCACAGCTGCTCCATAGCATCCTTTCTGCATCCCTGGGGCTTTCGATGATGGTTTTGGAGTTGTCCAGGCACTTGGGGCAGCCCAGCTGTTAACCAGAGTTAACTGCGTTTGGGCAGGAGTGATCCATTGGCAGGAATGGGTGGTCAGCCTGAAGATGCCTTGAGAAAACCAGCATAGTCCTGTGGCTGAGACAGAGTATCTCAGGCAAGCTGGGGCTGACGCTTCTGAGTGTTTGTTTAGCATTCAGCCTAGTGAGACCCAGATTTTGATTTAGAGCATGGCACCTGGACATCCTTACCGTCCTGAACCCTGCAGAGTAAGGGAGGGCTCGCCATTCACCCCACCCTACTTGGTGGTAATGACTCTTTGTGCCTGTGCCCTTGTTAGTCATGCAGAAGATTTGTACTGCGATAAGTTTAGTGGCAGTCGTTCTCATTCTTAATTACAGAGGAAACCTGTAATCAAAGCAAAAAGTGTCATAAGCTTTGTTGTTGCTGTTCTCGTCTATGACAAGCAGCAATGGCTGCTTCTGTTTCCACTTTCCTTTGCTGGTCAAGGAGCAGTGCAGGGAAGTCCTTTGCTCCTCAGGCTCTCCTGGATCTGGGTGATTGGGACCCTCTGGGAACCAGGCACACACCTTTCCCGGGGTGCTCCCAAATACTGCATTAGCAAGTGCCTACACGTCACTCTGGTGAGAAGAAACCAGCGTTTCGTTGTTGAAAGGGGCTGCAGGACATGCAGATGTCTGAGTGGAGATGATACACGTCCTGCTGCCACGTCCTGCAGCACTTGAAGATTTGGGGTTTGAGTGATTGATGAGTTTAATTCAGTCTGGTGTTCCCATCCGGATCTCAGCTGCTGGATTGCTCCTTGCTAACCACAATGTGAGCTGGTACCCAAAAATGTCTTGCTGTGAAGATGGGGAACCAAATTTACCCAGATAATCACAGCTTCGCATGTGAAAGCAGTGTGTGCTTTGCTGTGCTCTTCTTGCTGCCCATGGGTAAGCAACCTGCCTTTCCTTCGTTTGGTGGTGCCTCTGATAGGCCGAGCAAATGGGAATGAAAATAATTGCTTGGTTATTATTTTTGCACAAACAAAACTTGACTACTGGGTAGCTGCAAGATAATTAACAAAATTTGGTGGTGGTATAATGCGTAAATATCTTGGTCTCCTAGATAATGATCTAGAGAGCACCTCCCTGCCTCAGACGCTGGTATCTCTTCAGCTCAGCTTACAAGGTACAAGGCTTATGCTAATTTTAGAACTGATAAATGTGAATCTTTCCTAAATCCTTCTGACTTCAAATGCATTCATACTTTGAGCGAGGTAGTGCCTTTCACCTGAGGAGCTCAAAGCAGTCAGGAAGAAAGGAGGCAGCTGGAGCGGCTGCGTCCCTGCGAGAGGAGGCAGCTCTGCGGCGCGGCTGGGAGAGCGGTGGCAGGACGGGGCTGACACCGGCAGGGCCAGGGCTGGGGTCTCTCTCCTCTTTTCAAGTGTATTGCTGTTATGGTTTGAGAAAACCCATAACAATTTATTGTCGTTTAGACAATTATTCTATCACTCGATGAGACCTCCCCACCCAGAAAGGGGAATCGAGGAAAGCAAGGAAGCAGAAGGGTTGAAATATAAAAAGATTTAATAGGATAAGACTAAATAATTAACAATAATACTAAAGAACCAGTATTGATCCCGATACTAATATAAGATATAGGAGAATTATACTCAGACAATTCTATCAGCAGAAGCTGTGCACCCCCTGCAGTGGACAGTAAATGTGGGACCCTACAAGCGCTGCGGCTTCGGGAGGAAGGGAAGGGCACAGGGCTCCAGCACCCGGGCAAGGAGTTTCTCTGGACTGCCACCATCAAGTGAGAAAGAAACTATGCAGCAAAGTTTCTAAATTATATGGATTGTGCCATTCCTGGTATGAAATAATCCCGTTGGCCAGCCTGGGTCAAGTGCCCAGGTCTCGCTCCTCCTCCTCCCTGCACCTGGCAAGGCTTGAAAACACTGACACCTTGAATCCCACATAGCCTAGCTGGCTATAAAGTAAACATTTTCACAAATTCAGACACTGGAGTCTTCCAAAAGTGGAGTTTCCACCAGCATTAGAAGAGAAATTAGTCCTGTGTCGCTCAAACCAGGACAAGTGCTTAACTACTCAGCAGTTTTAACGGAGTCAGCAAATAGAGCAGATACTTCCAGATTTGAGTAGAAATTATGAATTCTGTGCTCTAGATACAGGCTTATCCTCACTGCCCAGAGGTGAAGATGATCAGAAGGCGGCTCTTGAGGATGCTCTGCTTTCTCCCTGTGTGGGCTGAGGCTTGGTGGCTGTCCCTGGCCATGGGGAGGTTTGAAGGCAGTGGTTTGTACCCCCTTACACAGGCTGCCTCCCTGCTGGGGATGCTGCCTTTGGGTAATTCCGGGGAGGTGGATCAGAGGCAGCCCATTGCGGTCTCCCTGCTGCGGTCTGATGGATGTTCAGCTCCGAGCAGTTAGTGGTGAGTGTGGGAGACACCCCCGTACCTTCTACTGCTCTGTGGGTGCCAGCAGAGCCTTTCTCTGCAGAACAGCTTCCCATCACCAACTTGCCCGTAGGTTTTTAGAATGACCTCATGCACCAGTCTGAAGTAGGATTGGGTTTTGCATTTCTTTTTCATCTTTGCTGGGTGTCTGCTCAGATTCTTCTTCAGGTTATCAAACAACAGCAGCTACCTTCTCCAAAATTGGATCACATCCCTGTCTTGAATGTCGTGGAAAGTCTGGTGTTTCCAGCCTTTTCCCCCTCGGGCAGCAGCTGCCAGGAGCCCCAAAATGAAGGGGGACAGGATGATGGAGGACTGGTAATAGGGATGGAGCTCTCCTCCTCTAAATAAGTGCTTTGAAACCTGGATGACCAGGAAATTAGTAATTTTCATTCATTAGCATTGGGTCTTTATGAAAGCAGGTGAAGGTTTTGCTCGTTCCACATGGTGTAAAACCAGCAGGTCCGGGGCTCTCCCAGCAGCAGCCATGAGGTTGCTGGGATGGCCCCGCAGCACTGAAATCGGGGTTATGCAGTGTCTTGCCCCCCCGTAGCAGCCTGCCGTGGCAGTCACCGCATGGAGGGTCCTCACCGGTGCCCTGTGCTGTGCTGCACGGGGCTGGCTGCCCGAGCTGCTGCCCCCGTGGAGCGGGGTGTCCAGGGGTGACGGGGCAGGGCCAGCCGGCTGCTTTGGAAGTGAAGGCAGGGACCGTGCTGCTGCCCACGGGGCACCCGGCCCCCCTGCCCCCAGCACTGCCTGCCCGATGGCGCCGCGGGCGCAGAGCCATCCCAGCGCCCCCTCGTCCTCAGTGTGCAAGGGTGGGATGGAGCGATGCTGCAGCATCCAGGCAGGAGCCTGGAGAATTTTAGGCTTATTTTGCATTTCCCAGATACTTTTCAGCCGAGGTTCCCAAAGCACCTTTCAAGTAATAGGCAATTTGTCCTTTTACTGCCCCTTTCAGGCTTGCAAATGCTATTTTCCTTTTCCATGGAAGCAATCCTGTGTATGGAGAAGCCACTTGGCCTCTGTGAACACGCACGGTGCAGCCGAGGCTGGAAGAGGATTTATTTGAGTCCCAGTCCTGAGTTCTCCTTTTTATGCTGTTTCTCCTGGATTGGGGTGTGTGGCTCTCCACGAACAATAGTGAAGCAAAATAGCTGTGGAAATAGATGCTACGTGGAAACACACTGGGTGATGGGTCCCGGCCAAGCTTCAAATCTGCTCCTGGTGACAGGGTTTATGAATTGCTGTTATTTTGAGAGGTTGCTTTGTACACTTAATAGGTGTGTGATTGATCCTGGTGCCCAGGAGATTGGCTATTTTCATCAGGTCATTTTTTATTTATAACCTAAAGCAGCTGGAAGTTTTGTCCTGGAGGGAGCGGAGGTCCCTGGAGCTGCATTGTCCGATGGCAGGGATGGATCCTTCTGCCATTTCCAGCCATCTGTGAGTTGGCATCGGGGTGACTCCTGAGAGCCCGGCGGCTCCAGTCAGGGGGCTCCTTCACCCTGGCATGGGGACGAAGGGAGGGAGAGCCCGCTGCTGGTGTGGAGACCTCTTAGCCTCCTTTGATCTCCACCGGAGCAGCTGAGGAGAGGAACCTGTGGCTCCTCCAAGCCCGTGGCTCCCTGGCGAGGAGAGGCAGCGCTTGGGATGGAGCCTGCTGTCCCAAAGGGACTCCCCTCCCTCTCTCGGGCCAGCCCCTTCCCCATCTGTCAGTTTAAAAATAGCTTTTGGGGGTCTTTTTAATCTGGAAAGCCTCAGGCTGGTGGTAGGACTCTGGGAGAGGGAGGGAGCAATGTGCCTGAGTGTGCGTGCAATTCAATTAACCTGCGCGGTGTAAAACAGGACCCAGCTCCGTGGCCCCCTTGCCCAGCCTCAATCAGCTATCTCTTTAATGAGGGCCTGCCTCGTGCCTCGGTCAGCTAATTAAAGAGACCATGCCAGTAAGCCGTGGCACCAGGTTGACGGTGGGGAGCTTTTCTGAGCAGGATGTGAAGGGAAGAGGGATCACACTGGCAGCAGCTGCTTGGCTGGGGGCCCTGTGAATTCAGCTCCCCCCCACCGAGCTACTGGAAATGGAATATCAGGTTTTAAAACCCAGTTATAAATACAAGTGCAGGAGCTGATGCAACCCTGGCAGACGCAAGCGAGGTGTTTAGAAACGGGAGCCTGCTGGCGGGGAAGGCAGAGCTCCCCGCTCCCCCGGCCCTGAAACCCGAGGCGGCCCCCCCAGCGGCGGGGGGTCCCCCCCTGCCGAGACCACGCCTGAGGGACAGCTCTGGCCTTCAATGAGTGAATTAGCCCATGTAATTAGTGGGCTAGATTCACTGTTGGTTCTCTCTCCCTCTAATAAGTGTGGGACTTTCTCTTATCAGCCTATATATTTAAACTGGCAGAGGGGAGACTGAGATGAGCTGTGAGGCAGAAATCCTTTGCTGTGGGGGGGTGAGCCCCTGGCCCAGGTTGCCCAGAGAAGCTGTGGCTGCCCCATCCCTGGAGGGGTTCAAGGCCAGGTTGGCCGGGGCTTGGAGCAGCCTGGGCTGGTGGGAGGTGTCCCTGCCCAGGGCAGGGGGGGCATTGGATGATTTTTAAGGTCCCTTCAACCCAAACCATTCTGTGGTTCGCTATACATACACTACGGTATGTGTGAGCCGCCATCTGGGCGGCTGGGTGCCCGCTCAGCGTGGGTGATGCTTATTGATAGATTTTGTTGGGTGCTGCTTGCTGAGTCCCCAGATGAGAATGGCGGGATCAGCGCTGCCCAGCTCTTCTGCAGGACCCGAGACCAGCTCAGGAAACGTCATACTTCTCCCAGCAAGGCAAAAAAACCCACTCCTCTCCCTCCCCCCGATAAGATGCAATATGTGAATAATTCCCGTGGTAGGGAATTTTTATCAAGATTTCCCCTGCTCAGAAGGGGTGGGTTTCATGTCGAGTGTTGCTGCTCTGCCCACAGGAAAGTACTGTTGTCTTTTCAGGAACAATCTGGGGACATCCAGGGTGCCCCATCCTGCGGTTGGTCTCCTCCCAGGCTGCTCACCGTGCCCCCTCTTCGCTCAGCAGCAGCCAGCAAGCCCTTTCCTCTCCCTCCCTGGCACAGTTTGGTGTCGGGGCTGGGGCTGCCCACGGTGTGTGGGCACTGCCAGCGATGCTCAGCATCAGGTGTTGTGCTGGGGGGCAGCACCCGTGGGGTGCGTACCCAGCTATAGGTGAAGTCCGACACCGAAAGTAGCTGAAATGACTTTCTCTGGTAGCATTTGTGAGGCACTTGGAGCATCTCGGTTCCCTCCCCGGCAAGCTGATCTGTGCCGCAGTGGGGCAGAGAGGGGCTGGATGGGAGGAGCGAGCGAGGGTTCTGGGGCAGTGTGCTGCGCCCTGGCAGCACCCAGGGGTGTTTTGTGGTCTAGTGTGAGAGTCCTGGCTGCGGTCGGCTCATCACCTGCAGCACTTCAGGAGTGGAAGTACCCAGACCAGACCACCTCTGCTCCTGGAGCCTGAGCTGGTCCCAAAATCCCGTTACCTTTAAAAAAATAAGGTCTTGGTCTGACTGAGACAAGTGGGGGCCTCAATGGATTTCAGTGGGGTGGGGCTATAACCTCTCTCAGCTAGTGCAAAGAAATTACTGTAATTTGTGAAGAATAGATCTTTGATTGGAATTTAGTAAAGAAATTTGCAGCTGCCAAAGAATATTTCAAGCTGGTGTAGAAGAAACACAGAAAAGCCTCTTGAGAATAATCAACTCTGTAGGTTTCAAAATCATTTGCTGAGCAGCTTAATAGTTTGATACCTGGGAAGTTCCTTGCAGGACTTTCGCACAAGGTGTTTTAGCAGCGGGTGGAGGAGCACTGGGAAGTGATATGCTCAATAAGGTAGGAAGAAACAGCAGTGCTCAGGCGCGGGGGCTGCTGCTCTTGGCTCTGTGTGTGCTGCACCTTTCCATCTCACCCATTTTCCTCTTCAGCATGCTCTTTTGTTCCTTTACAGCAGGTACTCCCTAAAATGAGAATGCGGCACCAGCCCACGAGTCTGTATAAAAGAAAATGCAAACTCCACTGTGGCTCCGGCAGCCCAAACGCTGCTCCTCACGTTTGGCAGGCGTTCGTCTTGCAAAGCATCCCGCGACTTCATCCCCGAGCGTCTGCTTTGGGTCGCTTTGTCCAGGTTTGGTTGTGTCTGCGAGAGGCAGAGCTGCTGTTTCTGCAGACCCGGGGAGGGCAAAGAGCCGATGAGGAGATGTCCGTGCCAGCCCCAAACTTGCTTTCCCTTTGGGGACATGGTAGTTGTCCCCCACCAGCGCTGCCATTGGGCCCTGGGGGCTGCATCCCTGCACACCTCGCCTCCCCCCGGCCCCGGCCGCAGGCACTGCCTGCTCCTGCCAGCTGGGACGGCTCGCTGGGCCGAAAACGATGCGCTGCCGTAGGTGAGGTATGTCCAGTCACTCTGGTATTGTAAAACCAGCATCACCTAAATCTTCCCTGAGCCCGGGCAGGAGCCCCAGTGCTTAAGCCGCCTGCGCCCATGTCTGGCACCAGCCAGAGGGATGGAGCGGGAGCTGGGATGCAGCAGCAAAACCCTCCTCATGCATCCGTGTGCGGAGTCCTTTAGGTGTCGCGCTGGAGCGGCGAGTCCCCCTGCGAGCCCTTGGCCTCCTCCTCCTCCTCCTCCTCCTCCTCCTCCTCGCCTCCCGCCTGGCCCTCCGGAGACTCCGGTTGCTCTGTCTCCTGGCGTCTGGCTCGGGGGGAGTCAGGAGGAGCCTGGCACGCCACGGGGCCACCACCGGCACCTCGCGAAGGGGCTGGCATGGCTTTAGTCTGTGTGTTGGAAACAGCTCTGGGGGCCTGTTGAGCTTGCGGGGTCTCCTGGGGTGCTGGTCCCCCACCCCTGGGGGGCTCATGCTGATCCCTGCTCTCCCGGGAAGGGTATAAATCACTTCCCCTTCATTAGCCAGCCGGGTGTCCGGTTACCCTGGGCTCCAGAGCATCCTCCTCTCGGGGCCGTGCGCCCTCTCACATGCTGACAGTTTGCTCAGGGCTCTTGGCTGGCTTTGGGGAACATCTAAGTTTACTGGCGGTGACGCGCTGTGGGTAACGTGTTTGGGGCAGAGGGCTGGGAACCCCCCAGGGCAGAAAAAAGCACCTCCGGTTGCTCAATGTCCCATGCACTGGTGATCAAGCAGAAGTGCAGCTCTGGGATGGGATGAGGGCTTGGAAGGGGTCTAAACTAGGAGCTACCCCTACTCTGCATCTGCTCCTGACCCTCTCCCCTGAGATGGACTCTGTCCTCTGCTGGCTCTCTCTCACTGTGCTCATCCTGCTGTGGCTTCACCTCTCAGCTTTCCATTCGCTTGCGCTAACTTCATTTTCTTGTTCCTTTTGCAGCTTGAATCTTGGTCCTTTCTCTTCCCGCTGCCAGCTCTCTGCCCGCCCCCAGGCCCCCAGCCAGCCCCTGGGTCATGCTGCCCCATGGGAGGGGAGAGCCCCGGGCTGGAGGAGAAGCTGGGAGCTCTCCGTGGGGTGCTCCTCGTGGTGGGGGGCACGGGGGTTCTCCAGGAGATGCACAGCCCAACGCAGCCCTGCATTGATCAGAGTTGTCCAGGTGTAAAGTGAACTGTGTTTCTGCAGACGCATTAAATTGCGTCTCCAGTCCTCTTCCAGGGCCTGTCCAGCCAGAGTGGGACACGCCATGGGCCCAGCCTCGCATGCCCAGCCTGCACCTTTGTGACAGCTAAGCTATTCTTGGGCTGGCTCATGTTATTCCTGCCCTGGCATTTCCAACAAAAGGGACATCAGAGGCTCCGGAGCTGAGCTGCTGGAGAGGAGGGATTCAGTGTTGGAGCACCTGTGGAAAGATTGGATCATTCAGTTCAAAGGTAGAAGATCCTTCTTCTCTGGAGGCAGTTCAAAAAGCCCAGAATTGCTTCCAAAACTGAGGTTATCTGACCTTGGGCATGAATGCTATGCCCCTGCGCATACCAGGCTCTGTATTCTGAGGTAGGGACTTGACCCAGTTGAGCGCTCGGGGGCCACTGGGGTGCTGCTGGGGGGAGCTGACCCTGGTCCCCCCGACCAGATGGTGGCCCTTGGACCTACCCAGTGGCAGCAGTCTGTGTCCCATCGTCCAGCCGAGGAGAGTGAGAAACACGTCTGCAGGTGGACGAGGGCACGGGGAGGCAGAGCTGCCTCACCTCTCGGGGTGGTGAATCTAAGATGCCCTTCCACATCAGCAGAGCGTGTGATGGCTGGAGGAGGGGGACACAGCAGGTCTGGCCCCATCACCCGTCTCTCTGGTGACCCCAGGAGGCATATCTCCTGCTAGGGTTTGCTGAGCCCTCTCAGCGCCAGCAGCCCCACATCCCCAGTATCTGCTTGAATTCTGGCCTTGCACGTCCGAGCTCTCTCTCCAGTTGTGGTGGCTTTGTTTCCCCTCAGTTCACACCAGAAGATGGCTGTGGGAGAGCTGCTTGCTGGGGGAGCCACATCTAGGCGTGGAAGGGGCAGACAGGTCTCATTTGACTTTCCCTTGTTAGTCTTTGTTGGTCCCTAGAAGAGCGACCATCGGCAGGAGGCGACAGACGTGTCATCTGGGAGCCAGGCTGGCTTCATGAACCACCTGGATGTCTGCCCTGCCAAGCATGGCTAATTCCCTGACAGCAGGTCAAGTCTTGCTTCTGCTCCCTGGAATTTTTACCACCGATTTCAGCAGACAGCGGAGTCTGGGACTGATCCAGTTAGGAGAGGGAGGAGCAGAATAAGCAAATAGTGTTTGCAGCAGCTCCTTTGTGGGTTGTTGGCTGCTTGAGAGAAGGAAGCTGTTGTGATGGGGAGCAGGATGGTTCCTAGGGAGAGAGGACCCCCACGGATTTCAGCCTCTTACCATGAGGCAGACTATGGTGAGAGGGGAAGGCAGAGGGAAGGAGAGAAGATGCATGGATGCGGTGCCACAGGGAGTGTTACGACGCCTGATGCTGTGTAAGATGCTCCCAGGGCTGGAGCAGGGTCCTTCCTGGTCCTGCTGGGTGCGCGAAACACCACCAGCAGCTGGAACAGGGGTGAAACAGAGAAGACACTCCCGTTCCCTTTTCCCAGCAGGCTGGAGGAATGGAAACAAACAGGTTAGGTGCTAGGGAGTGCAGATGCCTCTCCCTTCCTTTCCTTTCCTTTCCTAGTGTTTTATGGGGTCAAGCAGGTTCCCAGTGCCTCTCTGCAGCACCGCGACGGGGGGCTGCGGGCTCTCCTGCCTGTTGGGAGAGGGGGAGGCCGAGCACAACTTGCTGGGCTTTTGGGACCCGCGCGCTCCCAGGGTGCAATGCGTGATCCGTGGGAAATGTGCGATGGTGGCAGGAGGGGAAGGGGAAAGGAGCAGGAGGAGAAGGGTGTCCCCCCTCACCCCCCCGGCCCTCTGAGCGTGCAGCGAATTCCTGCCGGCTGGGCTCATGCAAGGGTATTATCCCCGGGATGAGCTCATGCGCAAAGCGTGCGGGTTATTCGTGCCATTCCGGGTGCTGGGGGCACCGGTGGTGGATTCCCCGGGGTTATGTGCAGTTGCCATTTCCACGCATTCCTGGGTTAACAGCCGATCGGGTTTCGCTGTTCACAACCCCATTGAGCAGTCGGGGCAATGGCTCCCGACACTGGCAAAGTGGAGCGAAATCCCCCGGCTGTCTGGCTTCTGCTTTCCCAAACCTGGCCTTTCTCCTTCCTCTTCCTTGATCTCGCCACCCTCCCTCCTCTCTCTCACGGAGTTGTAAGTTCTCATTCCCCTTCCTCATTTCTCATTGAGCTTTAATTCATGATGCCAGTAGAAGCTTGGTTGAGGTCAGCTTTGCGTTGCGATGCTTGGAGGAGAGCTCCTGTGCCCTCGCTGGCGTGTGGACCAGGCTGGTGAGGAGCCGCTGCCCCCAGCAGTGCCCTTGCTCTGCTCCGGTGCCATGTCCTGCTTGGCACAAGGCAGAAAAGCAGGGGCTGGAGCAGGGTGATTCCCTGCTGCCCCTTCATCTTTGTTTTCCCCACTCATGGGAGGGCCTCAGGGAAGGTGGGCAGCTGAGGGAAGAGGCTTGGCTGTGATCTACTTATAATTTAGCCTCTAAGAGGTCAAGGATAGGACCAGCCCTGTTAGGCCATAAGTTGGAGGATCAGGTCATCTCAGCCTCTCCCAGGAGAGGGTCTGCCAGGCTCTGGGGTGTCTGCACGCAGCTGCAATGCCGCCCATGGCAAAGGACGCTCTTCAGAGCGCGGTTCGCTCGGCTCTTTTCCCAGCGACAGAGGGGCAGGGGAATGAGCAGGGCCATAACTTGCAGAAAATGAGCTCTTCTGGGGCTGGTGGGTGCCCGTGTGCTGGAGAGGGTCTTGGTTGGCAACAGGCTGGGCTGTGTCCCCCCTGCAGCTCTCCTTGCTAGCCGGGGTGGTAGCCCCCCCTGCCCACACCCAGCCAGCCGTCTCTGCAGGAGCGCCTGGGGGGAGCTCGGGTGCATCCCCCAAAGGGGTGAAGCCAACGCACGTGGATCAACGGACGTCTAGTTTAGTAGCAAAGTGGCTGAAGTCCGTTCAATCGCTTTTGACAGTCATCTTAGTTTTGAGAGGGAACATCTGCATGGATGCTCTTGGCTACCCTGGCATCTGCCCTCTAACTACTTCAGGGGGTGAATTTGCTGCCACCTCCTAGTGCCGTTGGCCCTCTGGAGCAGTGACTTGCTCTGCCAGCTTTGAAGTGATCTTTAAAACCACTGCCAAGCAGGGAGACCATGCAGGCAATGGTGGGGAGATGCCACTGCTCGGATTTCCCTGATTCTGGGTCAGGGAGTGAGGTGAGTGAGGAAAAAGCCTCATCACCCAAAATGAGTTTCCACCCTGAATCCAAAGGTTTCTGACACCTGCAGGGAAGAGTCATCTCATCCCTTGGGGCCGTGAAGGGGAGTGCTTGGAAAGAAAACCGTGGGAAGGTTTGAGTAGCAGGGAATTTCTGTGAGTTTTCTGCTCTCCAGAACGCTGGGGGAGTTGGGTGAGCCTCAGGGGGTTACTGGGCAGGTGCTCTGCAAGTGGGGGCTGGCGCTCGCGTGCCCAACCCTGGGGGCTGGGAGCACATCCCCTCACTCCTGCTTGCCTCTGCGGGGATGGGAACCGCATCCCAGTGCAACAGGGAGGAGTTGCTGGTCCGAGTCTGCTTTGGATGCTTTAAGAACAAGCCTTTTCTAAGAAAAAGAATGCATGCAAATAATGTCTCTGTGCTGCTGGTTTGTTAGAACATGAGCAGGAGGTGTTTGTAACAGCAGCCTCAGAAAAAAAATTGCTGAAACTGTACATGTGAAATGGGGCTGAGGACTAAACTCGGAGACCGATTTTATTGGTTTTTTCATCTTCTGCGCCTTAAAAAGCAAAAGATGGGGCGACGTGAGTAGATAGAAAACGTGGTAATGGCACTTCAGAAAAATCTCCTGATGAAAAGGGGAAGAATCTACCTGTAACCGTGGCAAACGTGTGCGCGCTGCCTTCTGCCTGCGCTGCCAGCAGCGCTGCCCCTGCTGCTGAGAGAAAGGCACCAGTCTGCTGTCCTGCTCTGCTGGTGAGGGGGTTGTCTGGCACGTTATTTCGTGTGGGCATATATGTATATATAGACATGCACTAGCTGTGCATTACAGCTGTGCTAGTGTCGTTAACATTAACCTTTTTAATTTCCTGCCGTTCATTTTTTTCTGTGCAACTTCAGGGTGCTGCGTGTGAAGTTTCCTTTGTGTGTGGGGGTGGTGGAGGAAGAAAGAGGGAGGAACGTGGCCGTTGGACAGGAGATTCTCGGCAAAGCTCCCAGGTCAGGGAGGGAGGCCGGAGGAGCCGGGGGTAAGCTGGGCTCCGACACGCCTCCAGAGCGATGGAGGGGAGGAAGATGGAAAGAAAACACAGTCTAGGATCAAACACAGGAGTGCGCGCCGAGCAGTGCCCCTTCAAAACTTCTCCTTGTTTAGCAGGAGAGAGGTGAAGGGTGTTGACATGTTAAGTGGTCGCAATTAGGCCTGGGAGTTAACACCTTATTAAGCGGGACTGGGGGCCGTTGGCACCTCTGCACTGCTGTGTCTGTGGGCTCCGCCGACACCAGCGCAGAGAGGCTCTCCCAGGCTGTGGGGCTGCGCCGTTCATTTTTGACATCACTAAACCTCTCCTGGCTGCCGGGCAAGGCAGCAAACCCTGCCGGGGCAGAGTGGGAGTCCTTTGGCAGTTGGAGGAGGTGAGGACTGCAGCCCAGTGCTGGTCTCACCAGCACCCGGTGCCTTCCTTGGCACTTCCCTCCCTCTGTCCAGCTTCACCGCGGTGCAATGGCAGCTCCCGGGGCCAGCACCGCCCTGGCGGGGTTGCCAGCACCGTTCTCCCATGCAGAGGGGTCGGTTCCATGCCCACTGAAATCTGGGGAAAAGCTCCTGGAGGCTGGAACGGGGGGACCTGGGCAGTGTCACCTTTCCTTACCCTGCGTGACTCCAGCAGGTAACGGAGCACGTGTGTGCCAGGCACGTGCCTTTGCTTCTGCATCCTCAGATACAGTGAAGTTGATGTAGAGCCATCAGGCATCAAGAAATATAAATGGTGTGGGGCTCTTTTTTTCTTCTTGTGCCGTGTTTTCAGTTATTTGCAGTCAAAGGGTTAGAAAATATGCTTTAAAAATATGCTTAAAAATATGCTTTAAAAATAGGCTTTAAAAAAATATGCTTTATTTTTAAAGATGAGATGGTTGTGGCATAGGAGGGGTGCTGGAGTGTGAGCTTTAAGGGAAACACCAAGTATTTTAAGGCCCATGGCACAACTGTGCGTGCTGGTCAGGCTGCCTGGAGTTGCTCTGCTCTTTGTTTGTGTGTTACTGGTTTGTGGAGTTTTAAACCTGTCATGAGCCAAACGAACGATGAGCGGAGCTGCTTTGGGATGGCCGTCCTCCCACCCCGCTGCAACTGCTGCTTGGCCCAAGGGAAGGAACCGGCAGGGTCTGAGGCGTTTTTTGCACTTTGGATCACAGCTTCGGAGCCTTTTCCCACAAAACTTGCTGGGAGGCTGCAACCAGCCAGGAGCCCCTGGGCTTGCCATGGAGGGGACAGCCTTGGGGAAGGGTTCATCCCCAGTGACTGTACGGGGGAGAGGGGGAAACTGGCCCCACAACTGCTGGGTTGTGCTTTTTGTTGTGATTGCTGGGATGCACATCCCCAAGAGCCTTTTACAAGTCTCAAGTATTTGCCCGTTGGCTTTTAGTGCCCTCATTTGTCCTTTTTCCTGATTCAACGCATCTGGGTTCGAACTTTGCTGTGAGAATTTCCCGCCATGCTGCTGCGCTTCCTTGGGTTGTGCCCCGTTTGGGAGGGCAAACCCCCCCTGGCCCGTCAGAGGGATGAGGACTTCCCTGGTGCAGACCCTTGGTGTGGAGCAGGATGTGTCCCACGGGCTGGAGATATTTGGGAGCTGGCACTCTCTTCCCCAGCCAGGTCGTGTGTCTGCCAAAGGGCAGGGAGGGACGCTGTGCCCTGTGAAAGGCTGGGGGATGCTGCAGGGGACAGGTCTGCAAAGCCAGAGAGTCCTGCCTCGTGTTGCACGGGGACTCTGCCACGGGGACCTGTGCCTGGTGGGTCCTTGTGCCGTGCCATGAGCCCGTTGCCTGTCCCAGCTTCCCCCCATCCCTGCCGTGCCACGGAGGGGACATGGAGGAGCGGGGGCAGTGTGTCTGTAAGCTCCCTGTGGGGAGAATGCGTGTGATCCTTCCATGGTGACACGGATCGCAGTCGGTGGGGCCGGGGGGGATGCCGGAGCATCCCACCTCCAGCCAGGCATGGTGCAGGAGGAGCCGTGCCTGCCGGGACACCCCAGGACATGGCAAGGAGATGGGATTTCCCTACACTGGGGATTGCTGGTGTTCCCAGATGCAGCCGGGGAACACTGATTCAGCTCTCAAGGATGCTTCCAGCCCCCTTCCTTGCAGGTCCCTGTGGGTGAGTGGTGGCACGGCCTGGGCTTGGGGTGAGGTAAGTCCCTTCTTGGACAACCTGTCGTGCTGCTCTGCTCCAGCCTCTGCTGACATCTCCACATCACCCTCTGCCCTCTTCCCTGCTTCCTCTCCTGCTTCCCTTCCTTGGGAAGGGGGTAGATTTGCCGATGTCCGTGTGAGCCTGTGACCTCACTGCTGTCACTGTGGCAGAGCAGCATGATGTCACAGCGCCGCAAATGTGGAGGCAGCAGAGGAGGACCCTCCTGGCAGGCGTGAACGCAGGAGGGGCGGGTGCCGGCTGCCAGGGGGGAACCATTTAACTGGATCAGAATGGAGCAACGTCAAAAACTGAGGCGGCATTAAAGATAAACTGCTGTAAATGTAATGGTTTTCAATGTTTGCTTTTATGTGACAGCTGCTTTTAAAAGCTGGCGGCTCTCCAGGCGGCGAGAGCCGGGGGCGAGCAGAGCGGCTGGTCCTCCGGCAGCGCGGCGTGCCCTTCAGAGAGAGAGGCTCTGCCGTGTGGGGAAGATGCATTTTTGTGGTTCCTGTGGTTCCCTGTGTTTTTTGGGGGAAGGGAAGAGGCGACTGGAGCACAGATCCACGGCTGGCCGCGCGCCGGGGCAGGCGACCGGCACCGTGAGGGTTTGCGCTGCCGGCACCGGCGCGGTGCCCACAGCCTGCCCACCTCGGGCGCTGCCGCCGGGGTCCCTGGGGAGCCGGGGGCTGTACCCCTCTCGCCAGCGCTGCCAGCTGAAACAAAGGCATGTTCTCCCTAATGCCATGTCGCTCAGCTCCTGCGCTCGCTGTCAGCCAGTAAAGCTGTGAGCGATGGGGCAGGAGCGATGGCCCCTTCCCCTGCTTGCTGGGCCGAGGTGCAGAGCCCCAGGGCCAGGGTAGCCTCGGACATCGGGGTTTTGCTGTAGCCTGAGGTTTTCATGTCTGCTGCTTTGGCACAGGGCTGCGTGAAGGCATCTTTTACCCTGACAGCAAACCCATGGTGACAGCTACCGCGAGGGGTAAGATTAAAACCAGATGCACCCCTCTTTCTCAAATGTGAGCTGAGCCAGAAACCACCCTCTGGGGACGGATTGTCTGGGAAGGGTTTGGCCACGCTCCTTGGCCCGTGCTCGGCCCCCGCGCAGGAAGGCAGAGCCCTGCCAGCCCTGCCTGCGCCGGGCAGGAGCGGGCAGCCCGCGGGGCCCTCGCCCGACAGGCAGCATCGCCTGGAGCTCACGCGCGGCCCCGGCTAACTCGAAAAGACATCTTTAATTAGAAAAAGGCAGCGCGTAGTATGTGTGGCGCCTGCTTTTAAAGGGCTTTGCGTGTTGTCTTCGTTATGGGTGTGAGAATGCAGCTCACTCTCTTTTTCTTTTAGAACAAATTAAGGACACATTTCACCCATCAGGAGATGAAATAAAATATGAGTGGGGAGCGAGCGTGCCTGGCGAGCTCCCTCTCCGAGTCCTGTCTCATGCCTTGCGCCTCCTCCCCCCTGCCCACGGTGGACCCCGCAGTGGGCAGGTGCTGCCGGGCTCCTGCCCCCCCTGCCCACAGGCAGCGTCCTGTCCCTGCCTGCCATCGCAAGGGGCCCGCGACCTTCCCAGCTCGCCTGGGCTGCTCCTGCACCGGGGTTGTGCCGACCGGCCGCGGGCGGGCAGGGGGACCGGTGGCAGGTTGGAGCTGCCAAAGGCAGCTGGGTGGAGATGGCCATGGCTGGAGTGGCCGGTGGAGCCTGAAGCCCCCAGTGGAGCTTTGATGGGAGGGAAACGCTTCATGGCAGCCCGAGGTCTGTAACACAGCAGGATTCCCCTCCTCAGTGCTGGCTGTAGGGATAAGACCCCTTTGTGGGCACCTGCTTTTCCACCGTTGGGTTTTATTTTTAAATTTTCTTTTCCTGATGCTGGGTTTGAGCTCCCCAGGGAAGCACTGTCTTAGGGCGCAGGGTGGAGGGTGAGGTGTGCTTTGGAGGAGGGGATGGGGGGTACATCTGTTCCTGTGAACAGTTTCGTACTGCAGCTCTGTAGCAAATGGCTCTGACCTGGCACAGACAGCTGCCATCCTCGGCTCTGGGCGGGCCGCGGTGTCGGAGCCGGGAGAGGTGTGTTCGGTGGCAGTGCCAGGCAGTGCTGTGCTGTTAGGGGTCCGGCTCCCGGAGCCCTGGCCAGGGACACAGGTCCAGCAATGCATCCTTGGGGCAGCCGTGAAGGGGCTCCAGCCCCTGGCACCGCCATCCCGGTCCTTGTTTCCATCACGGAGCAGCAAAGCTGTTGAAGCCTGAGAAAAAAAACCCCGGTGCAGCCATCCCTCCCCCTTCAGTAATCCTTTCTGTGAGCTGGATTTAGGGATTCACTGTGGCATTAAATGCAAATAACGAACGAGGAGGTTTTGCACCAAATGGGGGGAGGAAAGCGAGTCTGGGAAAGGAGTTTCTGTGCGGTAACGTAACCGTAGCTTGGAGGGGCCCACGTCTCTGCGGTGTGTGTCTCTCTCTGCGTGCCTCTATTTTCCTCTTAATACTCGTGGACTGCTGGCTTGTAACGTGACGACTTTTCAACGTCAATAATGTATTGAATAACAGTGTAAGAAACTGGGAGAAGCGTTAACTCTTTCCCTTACTGCAGCTGTGATCCCGTGGCTAGGGCTGGGGAAGGTGAAAACCCCACCCTAAGGGGGTCCCTCATCCTAAGGTTGCTCCCCGCACCCCAGCCGCAGGGGTGAGAGCCACGGGCACCTTGTCCTTTCTTGTCTGCTGTTAGGCTGGTTGAGGGGCGCAGCGTAGTGGTTTTCTCACAAAATGGTTGAGTTAACTAGGAATTTATCAATGCAATCACGTGGAATGAGAAGGCATTGCTCACTGTTGATATTTGGCACATCTCTGATTTTCCGCCTGCCCCATCCTGGTGACTGAGGAGCGGCTTTTAGCACTTCCAGAATGGATGTTCCCCACCTGGGAAGTGCCTCTGCCTCTCACCTACCCACCTGGGACCACTTCCCACATCAAACTGGTGTGTGCTCCTTGTTGACATCTCCTGCTCACCGGGACAGTGCTTCCCTCTGCAATTCCTTGGTGTTGAATGTATTTTCCCCATCATGGAGACTTCCCTGCTACGGAGCCAGCAGCGCTGAGGAATGGCAGATAGCAGCAAGCAGCAGTTGTTTTGTAAATTTGTAAGCAGTGGCACTAAGGAAAGGGCCATCATAATCATTAAACCTAATTCAGCCAGAGAATTTCGACTTTAGCAATTGCAGCAGGTACCCCGGCTGGAGGGCGGCTCTGCAGGGAGCAGTGCCCAGCACCCAGCTTGTGCCGAAAGTGGAGTTTCATAGTGCTGCCCACTGGCCGTGGCAGCACCGTGCCAAGGCCCCAGGCTCACCCTCCTCCTGCTGTCCCCAGAGCCCCTCGGCATGATGGCACTGGTGTGCCCAACTGACTGCATCGCATTGCTCCGCGTGGGAGGACTCAGCTCAGCACCATCCCCTCCGCCTTGCCCAAGCTGTTGCTTTGAAATGGTGGCTTCTGAAATGGGTTTATGGTTTTTGAGCTCCGCTTTAGCAAACCATGCGTCTTCCCAAGCCAGATTTTATTTGTTTGAGGTTTGCAAAGCGTGGCCCCCATACTGGGGCTGCTGTTGAGGCAGGGGAGCGAGAGGGCAGCTTGGTGGGCATCGGGCAGCCAGCCAAGGTCAACCCGGTCCATCCGTGGTAGCTGGGGCTCCTTGCTGCTCCCTGTCACCGCTCTGTGCTGGGGGACAAGGCTCAGCATGTTCTCCTGACCCCTTGAGTATTTTGGAGAGTGAGGCTAATTCCAATTCCTCCTGCATTTCAGTGTGCCCGGTAGCATAGTGGGATGACATGGGGTGGTGGGTTTGGGAGTCTGTCGAGAGCAGAGAAGCTGTGCCCCCTCCTGGCACCCTGCCCCATGGCTGCCTGCCCCACTGTGGGGTGGTGTCGGTAGTGGGAGCCTTTGTATAAATGCTGCGAGGCTGTTGGGAGGTGGTAATGGGGATGCAGCAGCGCTTGTCTGGGTGGCACACCGCAGCCTCGGGGTGCCATTCCCTCCTCTCTTCCTGCGCCCTGTTTGCTGTGCCTGTGAACACCCTGCTGGGGACAGCTTCCAGTTCATTTTCCATGTTCCTCGGAAAGCCCTGCAGGTACTGGTGTGTCCGCTGGGTAACACGAGCACAACTGGTGTTATCGCTGGAGCGGCATCGTCTCTCCTCTCGCTTGCTGTTCTCAGGGATGTTTCTAAAGCCCTATAAAGACGGGGGCCCCGGCTCCCCACTGATGCAAATCAGTGGCGCATCTCTGCGTCCGCTTAGAGTGGTGCCAATTTACGTGAGCCAGGAGCAGACAGTCTGTTTCTACACGCTCACTGCATGCCCTGGCCCCACGGATCGCCCCACGGCATCGCCCCATGGACCCTGCTCATCTGGGTGCTGCTGTGGGGTGGGGGGGTTGCAGGGGTTGCAGCTGGGAACAGTGTCGGGAACTGGCTGAGTTTAGCTGGTTTCCAGCCAGCATGACTTTGGCTAAGTACTGTGGGGGACCCATTCCTCCTGTTTGGCCTCAAGGAGAGGAGGGAACGAATAAAAAAAAAAAAAACAAAAAAGGAAAATGTTGGTTTTGTTTTGGCTGGGCAGCTGGAGCCACAAGGAATGTTGGGTAGACCACAGCTCGGGTTACCCTCTTCCAGCGACAGCCAAGGCGGCGGCAGAAGGGGCTTCTCTCTCCTCCCCCTCTAAGCAGAGCACAGGGTACAGCCCCCTGGCAGGGGCTGTGCAGCAAGAGGGGGCTCTGCCGAGGAGTGTCAGCCCATGGGCAGGGCAGAGGCTGCTCGCCCCGGGTGCCAAACGGGGCAGGGGGCTCACGGGGAGCAGAAACCAGTACAGGTGGCACTGGGAGACCAGTGCTCTCCCCGCTGTCTGCTGTAACCCAGTCCATAAAATGGCCAGGGCTCTGTTTTGACTCTTGGCCTTGAGGGATTTGTTTGTGGGTGAAACCTCTGAAGGAAACCAGAGCTACGGGGAGGAACACTCAGGCAGGAGGGAGATGTCCTCCTCCAGTGGATGCAAATGGGATCTGAACCTCCTGAAGAACAACCCTGGAGTCAGTCACGGAGTGAACCCACGCTTTTGGGCACCCTATGCCAGGCACCCTGGCTGTTGCCAGAGCTTCTACTAGTCAAGACCCTTGGAGATAGCACAGGTGGGCACTGGTATCACAGGGGATGGGGACTTCACCTTTGTATGTGGTGCAAGGGACCTCACCAGGCCAAATGCCTGGGCACCAGCTCCATATAGGATCAGTGACAGCTCATGTAGAGCCTCAGATATCCCACTGAGTCTTTTCTGTTGAAGAGCCAGTATTTTGGCATAGGACACAAGAAACCTCTTTTCTAGAGTATGCACTAAATGCGGAGATGATGGGGAGCAGGGCAGGGGGAGCAGCAGTGTTCTTGGTGACGAGCACAAAGCTAGGGGAGGATTTTATAGTGAATGCTATAGACTGTTTCCATCGAGATATCCTTAATTCAGTGCAGGTCACTGGTGGCATATCCCTGGGGCAGGCAGGGTTCTAAGGCTGCAGAATCTGTGCCACCAGTGCAATAGAAGCACCAAAT
The DNA here is from genome assembly GCA_013400135.1 of Rhinoptilus africanus. Taxonomy (NCBI): domain Eukaryota; kingdom Metazoa; phylum Chordata; class Aves; order Charadriiformes; family Glareolidae; genus Rhinoptilus; species Rhinoptilus africanus. Next base: position 104,189 of record VXBO01003066.1, read on the forward strand.
CCTTCTCTTGACACAGAGGTAGCGTGCGTGTCTATCCAGGTAGGCTGCAGCATGGAGAGGGATCTTGTGTGGCAGATACAGGCTGTTTCATACACAATACGTGGCCCTCCAGGGTGTGACATGTCGGCTGATACCAGGGACAGTCTGTGTGACAGCTCTTCCACCGTGCCATGTGTTGCTAGAGGGGGATAGGATCTTGTAGAGGGGAAAAAGACCTCATCAGCTGCTGCCCCGTTGCAGGAAGGCAGGCAGGGGGAAGCAGGAGCACAGGCAGGGTCCCAGGAAGGACCCTGAGCTGTGGGATGTGGCACCTGCCCTGGGAATGCCCGTCACCCCCATCCCCTTGGATGCCAGTGAGAGCTTTCAGAGAACGACAGCAGGGACCTGAAAGCCCCCTTTCAGCAACAGAGAAGTGAATCATGTTATTCTTTGGTCTCTAAAGCCACCGGCTTCAGAGGGAACAGCTCGAGAGAAAGGAAGGAAGACCTGAAACCGGAGGAGGAAGTTCCTGAAACACAAGAGGAGCCTTCATCCCAATGTGCTGAGCCTCTCCTTTCCTAGCACTTCTGGCTGAGCACTGAGTGGTGTTAAATCTTAACTGCAACCTCTTTTGGAGTTCAGATCCTCCCACCTAGCAATAAATCCAACCCCGGCAGTTCCTGAGCTCTTGACGTGGATCTTCTGAGTTTACCACATACTCTTGTGTTTGGTTTTGTTGGGTCTATTCTGATTCTTCATCACTGCAGGGATCCCATGGATCTGTTGGCAATGGGCATGTCATCCTGTGGGGCTGGCTTAAGGTGCAGAGCAGGTTAAAAGCATTATGAGCTCCTGGGGGTTGCAGAGGCCCCAGGCTGCTGGTCCTGCAGGTTCGGTAGCCTCCGTAGATGCTGTGGCTGAGCCCATCCCTACGGTGGGACAGGGGACACAGCCTCCCGCAGCGCCAACCATCAGCGTGGCAGACATGGGGCGGCAGCTGGAGGCAGTGGCCGGGGAGACAGCGAGGCGGCAGGGCTTAGTGCCGGGAGCCAGGGCTCGCTAACCTCTGCCCAGCCCTGGGAGGGGACCGTGGGATGTGCTTTGTGATTTTATCTACAGAGAGAGGGGGGCTGAGAGAGCTGGGGGGGTTCAGCCTGGAGAAGAGGAGGCTCCGGGGAGACCTTGGAGCCCCTTCCAGTCCCTAAAGGGGCTCCAGGAAAGCTGGGGAGGGACTCTGGATCAGGGAGGGGAGCTGTGGGACGAGGGGGATTGGTTTCAAACTGGAAGAAGGGAGGCTGAGATGAGATGTGAGGCAGAAATTCTTTGCTGTGAGGGGGGTGAGCCCCTGTCCCAGGTTGCCCAGAGAAGCTGTGGCTGCCCCATCCCTGGAGGGGTTCAAGGCCAGGTTGGACGGGGCTGGTGGGAGGTGTCCCTGCCCAGGGCAGAGGGTGGAACGGGATTGTCTTTAAGGTCCATTCCAACCCGAACCATACTCTGTGATTCTATGATCCTACCATGTAGACAAAACCATTCAGTACAAGAGTTTTCTGGGTGGAGAGGTGAGATTTCCAGTGCCCAGGCTGGAGGCGAGGGCTCTGTGGTCATCGAGATGCAGTGTGGCAGGGTGACACCACGGGTGGCAGAGCTGTGTGTCGGCACCGGCAGAGGGGTGGTGTAAGCTGACTCGCGGCTCTGGAGCTGGCTGAGGCCTCGCAGCATTTCTTGCTGATTCAAGGGCAGGCAGGTGGGGATGACTTGACAGAGAAGATCTGATAAAGATAGCATGGTTTCCAGCCCGGCGGATTAGGCTGGGGCTGGACATGCTCCGTGTGAGCATTCCCAAGCATGCGCCTTTCCCAATATTTCCCATGGCCGGAGCTACTGTTGAGTGACTGTGGAATTAAAGTATCGTTTGCAATTTTCTACATTCCAGAGCGGTGTCAGGTTTTGGCAGAGGGCTGGCTCCACGGGTGCCTGTGTGCTTTGCTGGGCCTGCAAGCCCCCAAATATTTGGGAGGCCATGCACATCGCTGTCGCCCTTGCAGGCTCCTGCTCCGATGGGGAAGCGCAGAAGAGCCAGACTGAGGGCAGGAGGGAGCCCAGCCTCCTCGCTGGTTGGCTGGAGAACCAGTTGCCCCCAGTCTAAAACTTATTTCCAAAACAAAAGTTTCACCCCAGCAACATATCATCGTTTTCCCAGGATTTTGAATGATGGGAAGACTGGAATCCAAATAAACCCAACTGCCCGTGGTTTTAGACATCTCGTACTCCCCCAGCATCAGGCGGGTGGTTGTCTCCAGAAAGGCTGGCCGCAAAACGTAACCGAAATCCCAGTCTAAACCCCAGCTAACTCCAGCAAAAGGAAAGAAGGAAGTTGTTGTTTCACAGCAGCCGATACATCTGCCCCTTGTGGGGCCAGGGCCGGCTACAAGAAGCCAGCGGTGCTGTGGCTTTGGGTGCCTGCCTCCGTCTGCACGGCGGGGTTAAACAAATAGCAGCGCTGGATTTATATAGCCGTGGAGGATCTCAAAGCGGTTTGCAGGCTGTAATGAATTAAACCTCACTGTGTTGCTGTGGTTGGGTTGGGATGTCATTCACAGTCTGTTCTTCTTCTGCAGTGGAGGAAACTGAGGCATGGAAACACGAGGGGTGGGATTTGTCTGTACAAATAGAGTCATGGTGATGAGGATGTACGTGTCTGGGCTGGGTGTCTGGACTCCCTTCATTAGCTGATGGAGAGAAATGGGTATCACCAGGGTTGTTGGCTTGTGTGAACAGGTGTGTTAAACAGAGGAGAGGAATGGTGTCTTTGGAGATACCCCCGTCCTGCCATTGACTGGGGCAGATGCCCCTGTTGCAGACATGGAAGGGAAGCTGTCAAGCCTGTGCCTGGCAATATGTCTCAAGTGACATAAGAAATCTGCATCAGAAATGGAAGTGGAATTCGGCTCTGTTGTGAGCCCTGTGTGTATTTTAGTCGTCTTCCTCCACAGAGGGCTTGGCTGGCCTCACCTCACCTCTGGGCCAAGGAGTGTACTTGCTGTTGTGGAAGTAAACTTGCAAAGGGATCTCTGTGGGGGTTGCTTCAGCCCATTTCCACTTCCTAATCCCAATGTCCATGATACCCACCTGGGATCTTTTCACATGTTCAGCAGTGTAGTGTTCTCCTGGCAACACTTGAACTCAACAGGACGTGGTCCAGAGCCTCCACTGAAGATGTGCACGGAACCGTATTTCTGTTGGTGGAAAAGGTGCTCCTTCATCCTTATGAAGAATTGATCAAAAGTGAGATTAAATTGCTTTAAGGTGAGCAAATGTTCCTCACTGAACACAGGAAAAAGTCTATCATGGTCCAGTAAAGATGAATGTGTAGGGAGCAGATGTCTCTCCTCCACTGGATGAGGGAGGCATCTCTAGAGGCCTCCTCCTGATTCTTCGCATCCACTGACTTCTGAATGAGACAGGACAGATCAGATGTTGAACTCCTTCCATGGCATTGTGGGGCAGCAAGGTCTCCAAGGCTGATTTGGAGATCAAGGCATCCTTAATCACCATATTCTTCAGACAGACACCTCTGCTATTTACTTAATCAGCTGCATGGCTTTGAAGCAACTCAGATGGTATCTCCTATGGCCTGTTTACCATTGTGGTGTGGCTAGTTCACGGAAGGGATGTTGTGAAGAGTAAGTAGGCCATTTGTGTATTTGTATATATGCATATACATACACAGCAGTGCTTGGTTAAGGAAATTAAGGCCACCTGGACTTTCCTCCTGGTGCTCAGATTTGGGAGGTGAGAGAGGTTCTTTGGTGATGTCGTTATTCCACTAGCATCCTCCCAAGAGATCCTTCTCATTCATGTCCTCTCCTTGGAGCATCAGTGCAGAGAGCCTCTAACTAGCCTGCCTGCAAGGCAGAGAGGCGACTGCCCAAGGCTTCTTTGAAACGCTTCCCTCTGGTTAAGGTGCTTGGACTCCCAAGGTCTCTTTTTTTTTTTTTCCAAAACATTGGATAATGTAGAGGTTTTCCTCCAAAGATGCCTGCTCGGTGTAGATGTTTAGAAACATCCCCTCATGCATAGCGCAGTGTCTTGTCAGACGCTGGGAATGTTTTCTTATCCCTTTGGTATGTCATTCATGGCAGGATGATGATTCACTCTTAGGACATGACTTTGGGGTAGAGCTTTGGTTATCTCCAACCCCATCCAGCTGCCCAGCTGGGGGGAGCAGCTCCGTTGTGACGCTTCCTCAGTGCATCTCATTAGAGCACTGCAAAACCAAGGTCTGACACGCCAAGGTCCCTCTGAGTGAAGCAGATGAGCTCATAACATGGTGGCCACTGGGTTTGCCCAGCGCTGAGCGCACGTTCCAGACCCCTGACTCATTTCCCAGGATTGAAGCATGCAGCCCACTGTCTAACCCCAGTTTCACCAGTGTGCCTGAGGTTAGGAGAGGAACAATAGAAGGAAAGGACCCTCTGGATTTCCTCGCTTGATATTTTTTTCTGTATTCATATTCATTCTGGTTGTTTCTATTTTTAAATTGTTTTCTTGTGCAGTCTGTGTGGGTATGTGCTGCTATATTTAATGCTTTGCTAGTATCAGATTTTGCTTTCAAGGACTTTCAAAACAAAAACAATAAAAATCAAATCCTCTTGCAGGAGGTCACTGAGGTGAAATGGCTTTTTCTCAGTTGCTGACATGCTTTGGGCTTCTCCCTGCTCCCTGTTCAAGCTTATTTCCCCCCTGCCAAGAGGTCTTTTTCCTCCATCAGCTGTCCCCGTGCCCAGCAGTGAAGACGATGCATGGTGTGTGGTGCTCTGGGCGCTCAGCTGTGGGTTTCTAGGGCTGGGCAACTTCCATTTCACCTGTCATGGGGGGCACGGAAGGTACTTGTGCAGAGCAGTGCCAGAAGCATCCATCCTTAGTTTGCTGCTCTCACAGGACTTGTGCTTCTGGGCTACTTGGCTTTGGGAACTCATTGGTTCCTTACCCTGAAAATGCCTCTTGGTTTTTAACGTCAAGGTTTTGGATCATCGCAGCAAATCTGTCTCTGGCTTCTTCCAGATGCCGTTGATTTCTGCTGGAGAAGCTGGTATGTGTGATGAACCACTGAACCCACCAGCTGGCCGGCCCATGCAGATAGGAAGCCATTTGCAATCCCAACTGGAATTTTCCCATCAGGAGTGCCCCAGCCCACTGCTCTAGAGCTTCTTCGTCTAAGCTGGGGCAGAGCCAACCTGGACAGGTCCTGGTGATGGCCATCCTCGGTGGCCAGATCTCTGGGAGCAGGAGGACAGTGGTCCCGGCTCCCCTGCACAGCCCGGCCAGCCGGGCACTGTCCGGCAGGCGCTGCGGAGGCGGCTCTGCTAGAGCTGTTTCCAACTTCCGAAGTTGGGTTACGTAGGAGCTGAGGCTCCCACTGCTCTGTTTTATTTTTATTAGCCAAACGATTTAACCAGCAGAATTGTTTGCAGAAGCAAAGCACTTTGGTCCCCGAATCGACGAGCTTCCGGTTTCCATCCGCTCTCAGTAGGACAGCGATCATGTGCTAAAGCCAAATTAATCATTAAGAAGATATTTGAGGTTTAGCAGCTGTGTTATAAGATACAGTTTTTACTGGTTTCGACCTCAGTTAAATATGTTTTTAATAGTGGATGGTATTTAATTAAACATAAAATAACAGAGGCTTATTAAATCTAGAGAGACCTTTCTTAGCAATGGATATTGAATGTTAAGTAAATACCAGTTGGTCATTAGAAGCGTATTCAGTGTGGTTTCACAGCTGTGTAATGGGCAGGTATCTTATTACCCATCTACCCAGTTTCAATGAATACGGTCTTAATAATCAATTGCCATTAATTTAATATATAATAATAACTGTCCTATTAGGACTGAATTAGATCCTTGTAGGAGAAATAGGGGTAGCCTGGTGCTCACTGCTTTTTTTGAGCACTTTTTGTTTTGTTTTGAGTTGATGGTTCATTGAGATTAGCTTTTTCTAGGGTCGCTGAAGATTGGGTGACCCCAGGCTGGATGATGGACAAGTAGGCTTCACATGGGGCTGGTGTTGGGACCTGCCCGGAGCCACCGCCGCCACCGCAGTCAGCCGGGAGCGGGGCACAAGGTGACAAGGGGGGGATGCTGGCAGTGCTCGGGGCTGAGCAGAGGCAGCTGTGACCACCCGTCCGGGATGCAGGGGCCTGGCAGGGCTGCAGCGGAGTCTCAGCACGGTGGGGTTGATGGTTGTGGGGTGATGCCATTGAGTCACGGAGTGTCCTTTGAGAGCTTGGGCTTTCTCTCAGGCAGAAATAAATTATGCAGGACTGCAAGGGAGGAGCTGCAGCGCTGCCGTGGGGAAATGCTTTCTTACATAGGAGGCATTAACCTGCAGAACTTGCTGCCACGCAGTATCTTCAAAGCCAATTAATTAGCTGGTGTCAAAGGAGGATGAGAGTCGTTTGTGGATGATACGATCAGGAAGAGTCACTTAGGCCACAGCAGATGTTTCTAGGGTACATTTATGTTCATGTTTAAGGACAGACCAGCAGCTGACCCCGTTTCCCAAGCTGTTTTTCATCTCTCTGCTCCATGAAGTCAGGTTCTGGTCCTTTTGTTTCTCCAAGTTTCTGTAGCTTTGTCTTGTATATCAGCTAGATATTTTCCAGGTTGCAAACCATGTAGATTGTTGGTGAACAAGGACACTAAAAGGACTTGAGATGTTCCCTCCCAGCCTTTAAAAAGCAGTTTGCTGCAGCAGTTTGAGTGCAGGAGCCTTATGTTTTATTTTGAGGTGAAGTATGATTTATTTTGCAAGGCCTAGCATGTAACTGCTGTTTGCGTTGGTGACACACTGGGTGGCGGGAGCTGTTTTGGGGTGGGAAGTGGGGCCTGACATGCTTGGGAAGAGCAGGCAGGGCTTTCTCCATACTGGGGAGAGACGGAGCAACCTGGCTGCTTGGCAGCTGGAGGGGAGCTGGAGGTTTTGGCCCTTGACAAGGGGGATGGTGCCCTGCCCTGAGACAGAACTTGCTCTGGGAACTAGTTTTCCTCCTCCTCAGCCTTCAAAATCCCATTTTGTACTTCTGGAGGAAGCGACAGACCAGGGCTCCAAGTTCAGGGGCAGCAGGGAAGGCATGCGCTGGTGTGTGTGCAGCATGCTGGGAGCTGGGGTGGGAGGTACAACCGGACCACGTCATCCAATTAAGGCTGTAGGTTTAAAATGCTAAATACAGAGGTGGCAGCTTTTAAACAGAGAGAAAACTGTTGCTGCAAAGTGCGTTATCTGTGCCGCAGGCAGCAAGCCTGCCTGGGATGGAGGTTTGAGGGCTTGATTTCTGAGGGGGCAGGGGAAAGCTGGAGCACGGAGCAGTTCTTTTCTGGGCCTCTGTGAGTAGCCCTATTAGCTTTCTTACAGTAGCACTTTTTTTTTTAATTTCTCAGTGCTGCCGCGTTTCATAGGCCATAACTTTTAATTTCTCCCCTTGTTAACCTGCACAGTGGTACTGACTCAGCGCTGAAACAATACATGAGACAGTCAGGAGCAGCAGTGATTCATGCTGCCTGCTGCATGGGATGAGCCCGTCTTCTCTGCTCGCTTATTAATTCCTTCTAGTGCATGAGTCAGGCTCTCCTCGCCCCCGGGCAGGAAAGCAGCCGTAGGGAGTTGTAAATGGGGAGCCGGGAAGGGGGCCATGGGGAGGCTGACAGCCAGAGGGGCTGCTGCTGGTGGCCACCCTGCTCCTCGGGCACTGCCAGCCCTGAGCCAGCACGTGTGTGTGAGGGGACATCGCCGTGCTGGCACATATTGCATTTCCTGCTGGATCCTGCATAGCAGCAATCACAGCAGTCCATTCTCTCACTGGCTTGGGGGTCTCGCTGCCTTCCCAAGGATTTTCCTGGGCACAGGGGTGAAGTTTGCCCGCTGGGCTTGTGGCCAAGCCAGCCGTATACAGTGCCTGCTCTCCTGCTGCTCCGTCACAGGGTTGGAGGCGCAGAGAGCTGATTCCACCAGCTCGCCCCACAGGTCTCTCTGGGCACGTGGCACAAGGCTGGGAGCCCCTTTCCACACCCTTGGCCCTGTCCACCAGCCTGCAGCCACATCCTGATCCCCATCTTCTTCGTTAGAACTTGCACCCTTGTTACCTGCATGCTTCATGGCTTGGCAGAAGCTACAGGAGCAGTAGGACAGAACTGAGACCAAGCAGGTTCATCACATGTGCAGCAGCAGTTGGCAAGTGGGCAAAAACTGCCTGGCAGCCTTGAGTCCTGGCAGGATCCAGACCTGGATTGCTGCAGGGTACTTGACCCCCAGGATCAGCCCCAGCCCCAATTACAGCTTTGCCAATTAGCAGCAGCAATGGATCCATGAAAGCAGCTGGGCTCCAGCTTCACAGTAGCTAAACCCATGGGAGCAGAGGTGGGGGGTGCTCAGGCTGCTGCCCTGGGCTCGGCTGTGGCCAGGCAGCAGCGAAGGGGCTGTAGAGCTGCCTGCAGCCCCCAGCACTTGCCCAGTGAGTTGCTAGAAATGCATCTGGGATGGTGGAGACAAGAAAAGCCAAAGCTTCCCCAAACTTGCAGGCATTAGAGGGGTAAGAGGAACGGTGGGAGAGCAGCTGGTGAAGTCCTGGTTAGCGTGGATGGGGCTGCCCTGGCTGCATTTGTTCTGATCTGGGAGGATGCGTGTTGAAAATAACCCCATGCCACCTGTGTTGGGCCAGGAGCCACCACTCCAGGCACCCTGGCTGCCTTCAGGGCCATCAGAAGGATGGGGACATTCTGGGTGCTGCGGGGATGGCTGTGGCAGGAGGGTTGAGGTCAACCAGCTCCCAGTCTCAGCTGGACCATGGTGGTGCAAGTGGGCACCTCGGCATATACGTGCCTGGACCAGCCTCACCAAAGGGGGCCTTGGGCCATGGGGCATTTGAATGGTGGCTCCCGAGGAGCATTGGTCATGCTGATCCCGGGGTTTGGCATCTTCCCGAGCTTTGGCAGCATTGCAAGGGGAGATGCATCAAGATGAGTTTCTCCTAACTGACTGGCACTGCTGTGGCAGAGAAATCTCTTCCAGAAGGACTTCCCAGAAGTTGTGGTGTTTGTCCTCGATGTTGGGGTTCTGTGCAGACCCCAGGAGGATGCAGAGGTCTGTGCTGGACTCTTCTTGCCTGAAAGGAGGGCAAATTGATTCCCTTCCGTGGTTGAGGAGCTGCTTGGTCACCAGGTTGTCCACACAACCAAGAGATTTCCTTGTTCAGAGTCACCCTTGCTGTTGAGTCACTCTCCCTCGTCCAGAGGCATAACAAAGCCCGGGTGAGGGGCATCCTAGCCCGACCCTGTGGGGGTTCGCTCCATCTTCCTCTCATTTTGTTCTCTACTCCCCACAAACAGCCCTGAGTCTACCCAGCCGCCTTGGCAGGTCTCCCCGTGCATCCTCCACCCCCGGCCAACCCAGCCATAAAACCCTCTAATCCGAACAGGCTGGGGCAGAGCAGCACCGCTGCCATCAGGACAACTCTCCGTGTGTGGTTTCCATTTATTGCAGATTTATTTCCTCTGGGTCGCTGTCTCTGTTGTTGCTCACTCCTTGGCTCTGCTTCTTGGGAGCATCCAGCATTTACCTTCTTGCAGAAGGGGGCTTTGGGGGACTGTAACTTCATTGTACGTGTCAATTAGGAAAACACCCTCAGGAATTTCCTTTCTGATGCTGCCTGGCTCTACAATAACCTCTGTCTCCGTGTCTGCCAGCTCTCCAGAGCCCACCCGCCTGTGCAGACCGAAAGGGAGCAGGCTGAGCTCCGCAGACTCATCGGGCTCCTGTTCCGGCTCCCTCCGAGCGCAGAGCCCCATCTCCTTTCCACTTCTCCTGCACTTCTCGCTCCCTCTCCAGGCGCTGGAGCTTGAGTTGTTTTGGAAACTGCTGCAGCTCCGGCGTGACGTCACCGCGATTTTGTAGTATCTCTGTCTCCATCCTAGTTAGGCGCTTCCTGCTCTCTGGCTCTCGCTCTGGCTCGCCTGGCGCGTCTACGCTCTTTCTTCTCCTCCACAATTCCCCAGGGATTTCTTTTCAACTTTTTTTTCAATTATTATTATTTTTCCTTCCTGCATCTCTTACACAGCAGCTTTTTCTTCCTTACTTCTTTTTTTCTTGCATTTCTTCTTCTCCCCTCCTTTCCAAAAAGGGCCCTTTTGCCCCAGAACTGGCTTTCCCAATTCATTTTTGGAGCAGGCGGCCAGGCCCACTGTGCTGCTGCCAGGAATCCCAAGATGGCGAGATGCTCCCAGCCAGCTGGCTCCCAGGGGCAGGGGCACGGGTGACCCCCGGCCGCAGCAGTGCCACCGTGGCTGTGTGCGCGGGCGCGAGGCGGTGGCAGTCAGGCAGGGTCTGGTCTGCAGTGGATGTTTCCCGCTGTCCCTGGTGGGGCTGGCAGCAGAGCTTGGCCTGCAGCACCTTCCCCCTCCTCCCCAAGCCCAGCTTTTCACAGAATCACAGAATGGTGGGGTTGGCAGGGCCCTCTGCAGATCCCCCAGTCCCACCCCCGGCCAGAGCAGGGTCACCCAGAGCAGGGGGCACAGGAACGCCTCCAGGCGGGTTGGAATGTCTCCAGAGACGGAGACTCCACACCTCCCTGGGCAGCCTGGGCCAGGGCTCTGCCACCCTCAAGGGAAAGAAGTTCCTCCTCAGGTTTAGCTGGAACTTCCCATGCTCCAGTTTGTGCCCGTTCCCCCTTGTCCTGTCCCTGGGCACCACTGAGAAGAGCCTGGCCCCATCCTCCTGACACCCACCCTATAAGTATTTATAAACATTGATAAGATCCCCCCTTTTCTCACACAGCAAGTCTTTTGCTTTACCCTGCCAAGCCCCCATCCACAGCCAAGCTTCCTTGTGCTCTCACATCCCTGTCTTCACCCCTCAGCACCCATCCCACTCCCCCCCGTGAGCACCCACATCCCAGTGCCAGCCCCGGGCTCCCGTGCCACCCTGGGACCAGCCTGCGATAACCAGCCCTGCTCCCTCCTGCTTGGAGAAGAGCATATACAAGATTTCTTCATGACTCTAGCAAGTATTTACTGAGCACAAACAAAATATGATTTATTTCTTTAATTTCTTCCCTGGCACCAGCTAGAGCGCTGCCCGCTTGCCGGCAGCCCTCCCTGGGGCCCGCTGGAGGCACAGTGTGCCTTCCTCCCGCTGCTCCAGCCACAGCGGTGAGGCGCTGGGCTTCTCCGGGGAGCAGTCTCAGAAACCACACTTTTATACAAGACATACAATCATACACGTACATATTATGTGTGTATCTCTCTCTCTATATATATATGACCTACCAGGGCCCTGCAGGAGCTGGGGGTTGCCATACCTGCCTGTACCGAGTGGGTAAGGAGAGGCACGAGGTACAGTGCCAGGCTGTGTGACCACACCACTGTTGCGAGACTATTAGTTTTCCATCCTTGCCTGTGGCTTGACAGGTCCTTTAATCCCCCAAGTATCTTTTTAAGGTTATTTGGATTAAAATTGGTTTCGGGCAGTGACTGTCCCATAACATGTGAATAAGCAGTGCCCAGTGACGAAGCCCCAGCAAAGATCAGAAGCTTTAATACAAACTCCTATTAAGGTTTTGGCTGTTGTTGGGGTGAAATGGGGTCTGGATGCAGGAGCCGCTTTGTCTCAGTTCAGTCGGTTCTTCTTCTGGCACGAAGTTGCGCATATTTATTTCGAAGCACCTCTCTCCATCAGTGGATGGTGCTTGCTGGGCACCTGTGGTAAGCAACATTTGGGTGCTCTTCGCTTGCCACAAGCTTGGGCTGGACCAGAGGCACCTGCATCCTCCCCCAGGTGCCTGGGGTCCATCTGTCTTGTGTCCCTCACGGAAACAGGCAGGGCAGCAGCGAGGGTGACTCCTCGCAGCGGTGCTGCTGCTGCTGCTGAGCCGGTGGGCAGGACTGGGGTTACTGGCCACCCCGCTCAGTGGGTGCTTTGTGAGGGCTTTTATGGGACTGACGGTGGGAACCGAGTAACATAGGACCCTACTTTGGGCACAAACCCTTCCTCGGGTCGGAGGCTGCTGGTAGAGCAGTGGGTACTTGTGGTGAGTTTGCACGGAGTGTTGATCCGGCAGGGCTGGTGGTGCTGGGCAGGACTGGGAGCTGCAGCGGAGTTAAGGCAAGGGAAGGGGTGGTGAGTTGTTCACCACTGTGGGACTGGGGAAACAAGGTAAAAATCATTTATTGCTTGTGGAAGATGGAGAAGTTTGCAGGGAGAGGAGCTGTACACCTGTGATACCTTATGAAGCAGTTTCTATTGCGACCGTGGTTTTTGTTGCAACTGGAGCTATGAATTCCCAGCTTTGCCCTTTTGATGGGATTTCTGGGCTCTGGTGGCGATCAAACCCGAGAGGTGTGAGGTGGAGCAAGTGCTTTGTGAGAGCTGCAGTGCTGGTGTCCCCACCGGCATCAAACATCCCCCATTGCCATCAGTCCTCTGGGCTGTGCCTCTTTGGGATGCGGCTGTACTGAGCTCAGGTGTACGAGGCTTCTCCTGCTGGCGCCGGCCGGGGCCGTGCCCTCGCTGCACCCACCAGTGCACCCGCATCTTCCTGCTGCCGGACAGCACGAGTGTGCCTGCCATGTGCTGTCCTGGGGGTGAGACAAAGCCACCAGTAACCATTTGGATGTAGCAGTAAAGGATCACTTTATCTTCACAAATGCAGGGCTTGCGCAAGCCCTGGGCTGGTTCCAGCCATTACCCTGCTGTTGGGGTGGCCACCCTGGCCCCGCAGACCTTTCCAGGCTGGGATGGAGCCATTGGGGCTGGGAACTGGGGCCACTGGGGTGACACAGGCTCCCAGGGGATACTCGTACCCTTGTTTTCTAGGGACAGGTTGAGGTCATTTTGCTGCTCTCTGCCTGGGTGTTTCGGATCACCACGCTGCCAGTGCATGTGGGATGCTCTTCTCCAGGCAGGAGAAAGCCAGGGCAGATAAACCTGCCTCTGAACAGAGACATTTCCATGGAAGTTGCCTCGAGGTTTGTCATTGCCACTTATTACCCTGTGACAGCTGCAGAGGCCTGTAATTGCGGGGAGAGGCTGCGGGCGGCTTCATGGGAATCTCAGGACAGGCTGCTGCCCTCCCGGCAAGGAGAGCCCCGGGAGGGAAGGGAGGAGGAGGAGGAGGAGGAAGAGGAGAAGGAGGAAGAGGGGGAAGATAAAGAAGAAGCAGGGGCCCCTGTGCAGCTTTGAGCTTTATGGAGATGGTGAGTGAACACTAGAACTAGGGGGTTACAATAGCTGGGGAAAAGCTAGAATGCATCCAAGGCAGCTATCTTTGTCATGTGGGTCATGAGGACTCTGTGGATCTGGCTGGGATGAAGGTGAGGAGGGGAAGTGGGCTCAGCGAGCAGCCTGGGGGGCTGCTGGCCTGTGCGGTGTGGAGGTGACCAGTGCCCAGACCCCTGCGGGCGGGAGGATGTGCCGGAGGAGGGACCATGCCGGAGGAGGGACGGCTCCAGTGGTCATCATGGCAGCTGGCCACGAGCTGTCGTGGCTCCCTGCTCCGTACAGCCACTTGCTAGGCGGGCTGTTGGTTTGGCCCAGTACTAGTTGTGAAGGGTTCCCCATGCCCACTGATCCGGAGGTGGGCAGGAGCCGGCAGGATGGGGTGAGGGTGAGGACACGGGCAGGAGCTGCCGGGTGGGGACTGGGGAGTAGGTGCGACAAGGAAGGGCCGTGGGCGGCAGGAGGAGGAGCGGCAGAGCCCTGCCCAGCCCTAGAAGCCCCAGCAGCTTGTAGAGATGTGCATTTTGCACGCAGCATGTGTCACCTGCCACCCGAGCGGCCGCTGCATTTCAGCACAGTCCTTCCAGTATGCACCACCTGCCACAGGAGGATGCCCTGCGTGAATGTAAGAGTCGCTTTCTCGTGTGCTTGTCCCCTTGCGCCTGCATGCTGGGCTTGGCTGCCCCCCCTTGCAGCAGCCTGGCTCAGCTGAAGTTGGCTGGAGTTTTCGCCGAGCCCAGGTGGAGTTATCACCATCCCCTTTCTGCCTGGTCTCCACATCTGTGGGGGCCCGAGGACCATCACCACACTGTCCCCCAGGTGACAGCGCGCTGCCACGGAGGTCCTTGGAACTGGGGCCTCTCTGGGCACTTCCATCACCCCAGCACCCCCAAGGGATTTCTTAAGCTTGCTTGATTATGCTTTAAATCTGGTCCCCAGGTCCTGGGTGATGGAGGAGAGGGAACCAGGGGGTTCAAAAGGGGCCAGGCAACAGCGAGGTGTATGGGGTCTTCTGCTGGGCGAAGGAGGGGAGTTTCATTTCCATCTCCGAGGCATGGCACCTTGGCATAGCTTGTTTTGAAGGTTCACAAAAGAAGGATGCTGGAGCTGAGGAGCTCTGCAGAGCCCCGGCTCTGAGAAAAAGCCTTGTATTTTTATAAAACAAGGTGTGGGTATTACATCGTCTGTGTTCTTTGCAAGGATTTACTGAGGCTGTATCAATCATGTCTTAGACATATATTTTGCTCTTAGTTTCCTGATGCTGGTGTTTCAGATGAAGTTGGATGTGATCTCAGCGGCAGCCGCTGCATTCGCTGGGCACAGCTGCCACCGTCCTGGGATTTTGTGGCACCTTACATGGTGTTGTACATGAGTCCTGCCTGGCTCTAAGTCTGGTCCTTGAAAAGGCCATTTTCTGGAGGCCCCAGAAGGATAAATAAATAGATAAATAAATAAAAAGGCTGTTGCTGGTGACACCCCCCACCCTCTGTGTGGGCACTGGGATCACTGGGCTCAGCAGCAAGCGCCGGGTGCTGCCCCGTCGCCTGGGTGTGCTGCTCCCCGCACCCCGGGCACGGAGGCGCTGCCCTGGCCCTGCTGCACGTGGGGACGGTGCGAGAGTCACGCGTGTTTGGGCAGTATATCACATTTCAAAGAAATTTGGAAGAGGTTCCAAGCACCGAAGGGTTCATCTATTTATGTTTCTCAGTCTCACATCTCTGAGTAAAGCTCACGCGTGCCATTACGTTGCATCCAGAAAGAGGTGGAAGGTGGATGCTCCCTCGTGCGTGCTCTTTTAGTCTCCGTGCTGACAGCAATCATGCCAATAAAACAAATTTTTGTTTTCTGTGTTCATTTGATCTGCTGCAATAACAGCATGTGGGGCTCGTACAGCCCTCCACCTCCCCGGAGCACTGCGTGAGCATGACGTGTGTCTTCTTGTGACCAGTAAATATCATTTGGGGAGTGAAAAGAAAAACAGAAAGGTTAGTTTGTTATTCTTTGTGATATATGGAAGAGCTGTCAGCTCCATCCTGAAATCATGAATCCCCGGGTATTCCTGGGACAGGGCGAAGGAATGCATCCTGCAGTATTTTTTCACTTGGAACAACCATTTGGCTCTTCTGGGTCTGAAAAGTTTTAACTTCGGCTGAGTAACAAATTAATGCTGTCTCTTAGTCACTGTCTGGCTTGGATGGAAACACTTAGCTGACCTGCTTTATCTGTGCATCCGTCCCGGCGGCTGGGAGAGGTCCTTGCTGGCTGCTGCCATCGCCTGCGGTGCCGCTCGCCTGCCACGGTGCCGGCGATGCCTGCGGTGCCGGTGGGCGCAGGGGAAGGTCAGACGTGGTGCTGGTGGTACTTGTCATGGTCTCAGCGTAGGAGCGAAGGTGGTTTCTTTAAAAGCAATTATTTTCAATTTTTTGAAATTATTTTTTATTAGACTGGTAGAACTGGAGAAAAAAAGCAACTTCTTCAGGGTTCTGCTTCAGACCAGTGGCAAAGCATGTGGCTGTTTATGAACTGCGTGTTGATCTGATGGAAGCTGAGCGCTTGCCCTTGTCCCCGTCTCGCCTCGTGCCGTTGGCAGGGGGTGCCCAGGCCTGGCGGGGGGCAAGTGGCGCTGCTGGGGCTCTCCCCGCCTCTCTGTGTGCCCGTTACTCCCGAACTGCACAGGGGGCTTGGAAACATCCCCGCTAAGGTTCACATATTGTTGGTTTAGGTCAGGCAAGGAACCGGCTCGCTCTGCAGTTTCAAAGGCAAGGGCACGTTCGCCGGGGCTCAGGAGCGGGCGGTCGGAGGCAGGATCGCGTCCTCCTTCCCCCCCTGCTGCAGGGCCTGGTCCCGTGCCAGCTGTCACAGGCTGACAGCACGCGGGCCGCTGAGGATACGTCCACGGAAATCTGTGAAATGGCCAGGTTTTATCCACCTCGGCTGTAACGCAGGGCGAGGGGCAGCTCGGGGCTGCCTGCGTGGGGGGAAGCTGGCAGCGGGGGGGTGGGTGCTGCACGCCAGCGCCCGCGTCCCTCCCGGGCTGGCACCGGGGCACCTCCGGGTGCTTCAGGCCGAGAGCAGCCGTCCTGGCTCCAGCCCTGGCGTCCCTGAGGAGCTGCCCCCCAACCATCCCCGCTTCTCTGCCGCGCAGGAGAGCCCGAGCGGGATGGGCTAGGAAGCCCATCAGAAGCAAAGTTAATTTAAAAAACCCTGATGAAGAACCGTTTTTCTATTGCCAGCCAAGAAACGTGACACTGAACAAATACTAGAAAATAAAACAAAAAATAAAATTCACATTGGATCGAGAAATGGCCTTTTGATTTGCAGAATCTGCAATGTCTGCGTGCAGAAACCTTAATTTCAGATCCGGTCTTTCAGTGCAAACGTCACTTAAATAGATATTCCTGTGCGCACGTTCTGGTGCCTTTTGCCATGTCGTTAATGAATTGCTCATTCTGTGAGTACATTCTTGTCTCATTTTGTATCCCCATACATTAAATTGATAGTTTGGGGGATTGTTGCTCGTTCCAAGATTACATGGGTGGAGTCCCCTTTATATGGCCATGCTGGTATGTAGTGAATTTGAATTGGCGCAGCAGAAAACTTGAAAATTTGGAACAGATAACTGTCTCCTATCTTTATATGGGAACATCAGAGTTTCTAGCTTTATTCTGGGGTTCTTGCCATTCCAAATATAATTTATTCTTTTATATAACTGTTTTCATATGATACACTCTGAAGAGTGGATAATGGTTTGGGGAGGAATATAATCATTTTTTCTTCCCCTCCAAGGCTGTCTTCCCAATTAATGAGATTGAGAACACATTCCAAAAATCTATTTTTCCCCTCCGGGCTTTTTCTAATGTACTCAATTTATTCTGTAGTGTGTCTTGCACTTCCTTTATGGAGTCTGATGCCTAAATATTTAGTGGTGGTTGGCTGGCTGGAGCCTGTGTAAATCCTTAGCATGAGCGATGCGGGCTCCTGGCGAGCTTGGCCAGCGAGGGCAGGTCTGGCCATCTCGGTCCTTTTGTGCCCAGGCAGGTGGGTTTGGGGACGTGGCAAAGTCCCCCCCAGCCACTGCATGTGCTGACCCAACCCTTGCTGCCGGCTGGGGTTGGCTTTACAGGGGAAGCTGCTTTGCTTTTGGGGGGATGGAGGGGTTCCCTCAACACCCTTCTCCTTTTTATTGTCCTGGCTGGAGGAGATGCGAGTACCCTGGAGGGAACCTCAGCCTTCCCTCAGCCCCAGGTTGGCAAGGAGAGGATATTCCTAGAGAAGATGTGAAGCTCAAATGGCTTTGTCTACTTAAAGCCTCACCTGTAATGTACATAGATACTGTTTTTCTACATTTTTCTGTTTAAATGTTGTTTGGGTATATCCATTTCTTTCAAACCCATCCAGGTAAGCAGCCCCAGGATTTCTGCCCTGCTCTGCCCTCCATGGCAGATGGCACTGCTTTACAAAGAGGCTCATCCTCTGTTTTTCCCAGTGCCATGGGAAATTAAGCCTAAAACCCCTGACGGTGCCGAGCGGTCCCAGCGTGGGCTTCGGTGCCCTGGGGTTGTTCTCCTGTGGGCTCCTGGGGCACCTGAGCTCTCCCAGGGCTCTTTGTGCTCCCCCCGCCCTCCCCCAGCACTCCTGAACCCATTCCTGTGCCCTGGGGCCGTGCCGGGTGAGAGGGGCCAGCTGGCAGAGCTGATGGCCACTGCAGGGCTGCGGTCCCTGGGGTCTGCAGAAGGTCAAGGGCTGCGCGGTGACAAGGACCGGAGCAGCACAGGCGTTAGCGTCTGCTCCCAAAAGCCCCTAGTGTATTAATTTCAGAGAGTCTTTCAGCTCTCAAATGGGTTGGCTGATATGCTTCACGCCCTGTTTTTAAATGAACTTCTTTTGATTTGAGACTAAACGTGAAATTTTAGGCCTAGAGGAGTTATCTTGAGTGGGTGACAGTGGGAAAGGGGTGCTCAGCACGGACCCATAAGTGTTATCCCAGAGGGCTGAAGTCATGTCCACTCTCTCTCAGCAGTGGTTTTGCTCCATAAAGTGTCTGTCTGCACAAATATCCCCTCCTCACTCAGTGTCTCTGCTCCCGCTGAGTCACATCTTTACATCCCATGAAAACCTCATGGAGTTCAACAGAGCCAAGTGCAAGGTCCTGCACCTGGGTCGGGGCAATCCCAAGCACAAATCCAGGCTGGAGCAGCCCTGAGGAGAAGGACTTTGGGGGGTTAGTGGATGAGAAGTTCNGGGGCTTGGAGCAACCTGGGCTGGTGGGAGGTGTCCCTGCCCAGGGCAGGGGGGGCACTGGATAGTCTGTAAGTTCCCTTCCAACCCAAACCATTCTGTGATTTCATGATCTCCTCCCTTTCCTGACCAAAAGCAAAGAGCACGTTGTAGCCCTCTGTGCGTGCCCAGAGCCATCAACTCCCTGGGGATGAACAGTGCAGGAGCAGGTTTCCCAGTGCTGGCCCTTGAAGAGGAGGAGGAGGATGAAGAGGCCATCTGCAAGGAGCATCATTCCTTTGCAGTGGGCATGTTGTTCTGCAAGCGGCTCTGCTCTTCCTCCAGGCTCTCAGTTAAGAGCATATCATGGTTGCCTTTGCATCATTCCATAGCTGATGGGCGCGGAGCCGGCTGTCGGCAGCCCGGTTCCCAGGAGTGCGGATTTGTATTTACAGAGTTTGAGTCAGATGTTGTACAACCTCGGGGAGCCACTTTCTGGGCCAAAAGAACTAGGGACCTGCTCTCCAATGGCGTTTCGGACTCTGGTTGGGTGATGTCCGTGCAGCGGCTGGGTGTTACTCGGTGCCCTGCTGACAGCCCCGTGCGTGTTCCTGCAGGTCTCGCGTGCGCAGGGGTTATTAATAGCTCATCAGTGGGTGGGTGGGTGACCGGCAAGGTTGGCTGCATCCCTGCTCTGATCGCATCCTCTCCCTTTTCCTGGTGTTACCAGAGAAGTGATTTGATGGCAGAGGGCCCTCCCCGAGGGTGCTGTGCTGCGGGGGCCCTGCTGCTGCTCGCCAGGAGAAAGGCTGCCCATGTGCCTCCCGGGCAGGGGCTGCAGTGCCCGGGCTGCCCCACGGGACAGTGAACCTCTGGCACGTGGGGTGGGGGACCCTGCTGTGGGGGACCCTCCTGCTGTGGTCCACTTGCATCTGGTGGCTTATCTCTACTGAGGGGACGAGGCTGCCGGAGGAGAGGGGGCTGTACCCACACATCTCGCTTTCTCAGGGTGAGTGGAGAAATACCCCCAGACCCAGCACCAGGGGCAGGGGGGGGCAGATGAAGGCAGAGGGAGAAAACAAGGGAGGTGCAGAGATCTGTCCAAGGAGAGGTGGATCGGCTGGTTGGATGGCAACCGGGCTTTGGATGGGAGCGGCCACACTCAGCCTGCTCCGGAGGAGCTGGGCGAAGGGTGGGGTGGTGGGTGGCAAGCCTGCTCCCTGCCAAGGTGCTCCTGAGGGCCAGGACCCTTGGACACTACCTGAAGTTCTCTCTTGGAGACCCTCATCCTTGTGGTGTCCACCCTCGTGGTCCCCCTGGATGCTTCAGGAGAATGGTGTTCCCCAGCCGGAGCTGCAGCCCTGTCTCCGGCGTGTCCCAGGAGGCTGCAGCTGACTGAGCGGAGCATGCGACGGGGCGGGCGCCCGCTCGTTAGCTCCCCGCACTATAATTAGCCGGGTTGGCGGGCAGAGCTGCTGTCAGGCTGCCTGACACCCAGCCAGGCTGCGGGGCTTGTGATGCAGCATGTAAAGTACATGCTGGAGGACAGGGTGTAATTAACTGCAGGCCCTTGGAGCTGAGAGCTGACTACTCGGCTTCCAGCCTTTTTTTTTCTTGTTTTTTTTTTTTCTTGTTTTTTCTTTCAGTGATGAAATATATAACTTCACCTATAAACCAGTATAAACATGCATGAGCTGCTGTGCCCAAAGATTTAAAAAAAAAAACTTTAAAAAAGTTTGAAAATACCAGGCAGTGCGTGAATGTGGTGTTAAGATAAAGCGGCTGACACTACCTTAAATGAGGCAAAACTAAAACACAGGTTTTAGCAGCAAGGTGAGCTCAGCCGTGCTGCACCCCCTGTGCCTGCCATGCTCGGGGCTTTAATGCTATAAATAGCAGCATTTTCAGCTACACATCTCGGCCCTGATTCTGCGAATGCTTAAGCCCAGGCACAGCTCCTTCCCCACATGCTTCAAGTCGCAGTAATAGTTTGCAGACTGTAATCGCGAAAGAGAAGATCTAAGGTAGAAAGCAGAGGACGGGGGCAGGCTGATGGTACCGGCTACCGATGAATACCCAGCCTGCGTGTCTGCTGCTCCTCCCCTGCAGCTCCTGAGCCCATACCCACCTAATTAAGGATCTGATTACTGAAAACATGGAGACAAGGTGCCCACGCCTGTGTGTGCGTGTCACCCTGGACGATGCTGCAGAGCTGGCGGAGTTGATAAGCTCCGGTGCTTTTGCCAGCAATTTGACAAGTTCTTCCATCCGGAGAAAGCGGGATGAGCAGCAAGTGCGTGGCTTGGGCTGTGCCAGCCCTCGGCACGGTGCGGGGAGGTCCTTCCAGAAAGAGAGACTTTTTAATAAAGAGGCTGTGCGTGCTTGCGTGTGTATATGTGCATAAATTAATTTTTACGGGCACGTAGCAGTACAATAGAAACTGAGAAAACAAAGTTTCCTGGATGAGCTCTGGGCAAAGAAAATGCTTTGAATGCAAAGAAATTCTTTGAAGTCTGGGTCTGCCTGAGGGTGGTGGGAGCTGCGAGGGGGCTGCGGTGAGCAGTCCCCGTCGGTGCCCGGGAAGGGGCTCAGCGGGGGCCGGGGGAAGGCTGGGGAGATGCTGCCGGGGGGTGGGCAGGCGGGGCGTCAGGGGAAGGAGAGAGGAGGGCAAATGGGCTTGTTTATTGGGGGTGGTGGCAGATGCTCGTTAGCAGACTTGCTTTTCCTCTGTCCTCGTTACCCTGGCTGATGAGGAACCCAAAGTGGGTTGTGAGGGTTTGTGCTGCAGCCAGCCCTGTTGTGTGTGTTTAATTGCCGGGTGGAAGGAGATGGGGCGGGGGGTCCCCTGGCGCTGTGCCAGCACGGCTCGTGGTGCTGGGGTTGGCTCCGTTCCTCCTTGGTCCGACACACACGTGTGTGCAGATCTCTGGTCCTCTGCGCAATGCACCTGCAAGGGTGGACTGAGGAGAAAGCAAAATTCACTGATGTTGGGGAGTTTGGCACTGCTCTGGCTTGGCCTGGCCCTCATGAGTGCAACCTGTCGGCAGGGCCAGGGTGAGCTGCTGAGACGTGCCCTGGAGTGAGGGGCTGGTAATGGGGCTGCTGTCTGGGAGAACCCATCTCACCCATCTCACCGCTTTCCTGGGCATCAGATATAGGTTGGGTGCAGATGAAGCCCATTTTGCAAAAAAAACCAGGTTTGTGTTTGCATTTCAGTCCCTAGGAAAACACCAAGTCTCCCCTCCTGGGTCCTGGATGTGGAGGGGTATGAGCAGCCAGAGAGGAGCATTCAGCCTCTGGTGAGCTGAGCTGGTGGAGCGTGGGTGCCCACCTGCTCGCAGGGGGGCATCTGCCGGGGTGAGGTGGTGGGTTCAGACTGGCATCTGAGCACGGCTGTGGTGGCAGGATACACCAGCCAGAGGAGCCAGTGAAACATGAGACTTCTTCCTGGGTGGGTCCATGGTGGCTGTGGTGGGGAGAGCTGTTGGGAGGGCACCACGAGCTCCTCCAGCTCCCTGGTGCGCGTTGAGCTGCTCTGCTGGGGGGGTGGCTGCAGGGCTTCATTTCTGTACCCTGGATTACCTTGGAGTACCTTGCGTGCATAGCCATGTTTCCCTTCTCCTTCCCCCCTAAATGGTCCAAGAGCATTTTTCGCTAGTTTTCAGCATGTTTTTCACCTTTCACCGGACTCAAAGCCCAGCTTGGATCCACATCAATGCCCTGTGTGCGTGCACAGGGTCAGCGCTGTTTGCAGGCGAGTGCGATAGCTGGTTCAGACTCCTGCTCCAGAGCTGGGCTGGGATGAGCTAGCTGCTGAAGAATGAACGTTAGAGCCATTGGCATCCTCCCCTGGCCGGGTTGGGTCTGCGGGGAATCGCCCGCCCTCTCCTCGGAGCCTTTGTAGTTGATGCAGGAGGAGGCAGGATCATGACGGCGAGAGGCTGGGGCTGGCACGCAGAAACGCTGGCAGCTCATGCATCCCCCCATGGTCCACCAGTGCTTTGGCTCTGCCGAAACCCCCTCCTCCAAGAGCGCAGTCCTTTTCTGATTCCCCACAGCATCCTCCCTCCCTCCCTCCCTGGTGCCAGCCCCGTCCATCTCTCCGTCCGGGCCGGCGGTGCTGCTGCCCCGGCCCGGCCCTTCCCCTGCCACCAGCTTCTGTTCTGCCGTGTGACCTACCCTTTCTTAATCACCTCGGTTCTCCATTCCTTGATCACCCTTGTACCTCAGCACGCAGGTGGGGATCTCTCTCCATCAGGGCTTGCCCTTGGAGCTCCCAGAGCTGTCCCAGCCGAGTGGCCTGAAGCTCCGTCCAGGGCGTGAGGTAGTTTGTGGCACTTCCACATGGAAGGCAGGAGTTATCACCCTGATTTTCAGCTTGAGCAATCTGGTTCATCCAGCCTGAAATTCAGGTTTTAAGACTGAAGGTTCATCTAACTTCAAATTCAGGTTTTGGGGAGACTTGGGGCTGTATGAGCTTGGGGCGCTGGCAGTGCTGGGGCAGGGCTGTTTCGGGGGGTACGGTGCTGGGTGCAGGTTGCAATGGCAGGCAAGAGCCAGCGGAGGGGACCCAGTGTCCTCAGCGGAGGGGACAGCACTCCCACAGCCCTTTGGTTCCTTGGCTAAGCCCGTGCCAGAGGCCTGTGGCCAGAGGCCGACGTGGTGGACGGTGCACCGAGCCCCGGCGTGCTCCTGCTCAGAGGGATGCTGCCAGCCAGGGTCGGGGCGAGAGCTCCTTCCCTACCCTTCCAAAGAGCCCTCTCGCATCCCAGACTCTGAATTTTCTTCCTCTTCCGACAGTCAGGCATCAACTCCCGATTACTCATAAATGCAGCATGTTGCAGATAACGCGGAGCTTGACAAAAAGCTGTGCCTCAAAGCACAAACCGCCAGGATCCAGGGGCGAGAAGTTGGGATGGGGGTGTAGCCTCCATCCCCCCTCCCCATCCTGCCCTGGGGGCCAAGTGCCTGCTGCCCATGTCCACGTCCCGCAGGATTCTGCCCAGCCCGGCTCTGGGACACTGCGACTGTGGGAGGAGGTGCAGAGGTGCCAGCCGGGGGGCAGGCATGGACATCAGGTTTGCAGCCTGGCCCCCTCTTGGCCTTGGCCCACCAGTTTGTTTTGCAGAATCCTCTTATGCATGGAAAAATAACTCATCCCTCGGTTTTTCTCTCTTCTGTTTGTGTGGGCATTGATTATGCTGGGAGTTACTGAGCCAGATTTTATTGGAATGACTTAGAAGGCTGCCACCTGCAAGCAGCCACTTGTCTTTGGGGACTATTTTGGTGTAGTTTCTAAATAATTGCATGAGGCTTCTTCAGCCTCACTAATAACTTTGTTCTCCTAGGGACACTGCCCAGAAAAAGATGAGCTGCGATTACGCTTGGCAACATTTAGGGGAGGAAAAAGTACAACAGGATTGATGTCTGCTGGCGCGAATAAATAAATAATACAATACCTCTGCCTTAGTCTCTCCGTGAGCACCCTTGTTTCCAACCCCGTGTCTGTTATCTCCCCAGCTTGGCTGAATTTTGGGATTCAGAGCTGTCCTTTAAATCAGTCTCATCTTTTTTGTCTGCAGCGGGTTGTGCTAATTCTTATCAGGGAGCAGCAAGGCTGGCTCTGGAGATGCGCTGTGCGAGGGAAGCCTGCCTGGTTGCTTATATACATTGTGTAACTTGGCCTTGTTAAATATATCATTCAAATAACTTGCAAAATAGTTTACTTAGTGCCTGAAATGTGAAATTAAGAGAATAATTTCTTGCTGGCCCAGGTTCTCACAGGTTTGCAAAGGCTTTGCGAAAATGGTGGGTCGTGTTTTAAATAGACAAACCCACAAATGTCTTTGTCATTTTGCACAAACTTGAGTGCGTAAAAGCTGCCGGTTTTGCCATGCTGGGTGTGTGTCCCTGCAGCTCTGTCCCCTGGTTTTGGTGCCACTGGGAAGCCGGAGCGATGGCCCCGGTGCAGGTGGGTGCTTTCCCCTAGTTTGGGAGGCTGCGATTTATACCCCTGCAAAGGTGCTTTTTGAGAACCTGGGCATGGGTCCTTACGGCGGTTCCTTTATGGCAAATAAAACAACTCTGGCCTCTCGGTTTGTCTTGTTTTAGTGTAAAAGCACCAGGAGAGTTGGGGTCCCGTTGCCTTCCCTTTTCCCTCATAGCATTCCTAAGGTGTTTCCTACGACGCTGCACTTTCATCGTTGACGTTGAGCTTTTCTGCAAGAGCAGAAGGGCTCAGAGCATCACACGGGGGAGTCCTTTAATTGAAACCAGGGCAGTGCAAGCCTGACTCAGGTATTCTTGCATGGGGAGGGGCAGAGGGTAATGGTGGTAATGACCTTGAGACCACACTTTCTTAATCACATTGGCAGGCAGTCCCCGCTTCTTGGCAGGCTGCACCCTGGCACCCAGGAGCTGTGGGCTTGGCGTCAGCGTCCCCTTCTGTTGCTGCCTCTGCTCGGGCGGTTGTTTCCTCTGCAGAGGAAGGAGATTAAAGACGATGCCCGGCCCTGTTCAAAAGGGCAGGTGCTCAGAAGGCATGAACCGGTGGGAAGCGAGGCACTGGGGGCACTGCCGGGCTCTGAGGACATCGCCTGTGACATCCTGGTGTCCCACCTTCCTCCCCTGGCCCT
The DNA here is from genome assembly GCA_013400135.1 of Rhinoptilus africanus. NCBI lineage: Eukaryota > Metazoa > Chordata > Aves > Charadriiformes > Glareolidae > Rhinoptilus > Rhinoptilus africanus. Next base: position 129,287 of record VXBO01003066.1, read on the forward strand.
GCCGGCAGCGTGAATGCCAGAGGGATGGAGGGTGTAGGAGGGATGGAGGGTGTAGCCTGGCAGTGCCGGGGCAGCGGGGGCTGCTCTGCCCCTCCAGATGCTCCTCCGCTGCCAGTCCCTGCAGTCGCTTGCTTCCGTGTCTTGGGAGGAAAGGGTGCAGAAGGGCGCAAGCCTCACTTGAAGTATTTGTTTTAAAAATACATGCCGATAAAAATGACTCTCTCCATTATTTCATTAAGGGATTTGAAATGTGCTTCCTTAAACCCTGAGTCATCAGTGAAGTGAGCAAGCGAGAAGCGGGTCCCGCTGGAGGGTGACTCACGCTGCGGTGGGGCTCGGGACTCGCAGGGGACTCTCTGAACTGGGGGATGCTCCATGCCCTCCCTCCCTCCTGGGGAGGCCAGGGTCTCCCCAGCATCCTGAGGAGCAGCAGGAGGTCTCTGGGAGCCTCTGGGGCTCCTGGGTTTATTTTTGGGGCTGAGGCATCCCACTGGAGACCCCAGCTATGCCTTGATGCACAGGAGCCACCCGCAGACGACTCTCCTGGAAGCTCGTAGATCAACCAGCAACAGTGCGTGTATGCAGGCTGGCATTTGATTTTTTGTTGTATACGTGCATGAATAAAAGCTTCCAGATGCCATATCAGTTCAGGAGGAATTGATCTTTCCTCCCAGGAGGCAGGGGAAGATGCCAGGCCACCCTTTGCTCATTTTTGGGAGCTCTCTGCCTCTTTCAGTCCTCAGGCACAAGCACAAAAAGAGAAACCAGTCCCAGCTCCCTGTAAGGCCAGGAACCATTCCCTCTGTGCTGCTTTATCTAGTCGGCTTTGTAAAAGCCCTTAGAAGTGCTGCTCTATCCGTCCCACTGGAGCTTGTTCAAACTCTGTTCAAGCTCAGTGCCAGGACGTTTTTCCTAAGATCCAGGCTGCATGTTCCCTGTACCCTGCTCTGCTTCCTTAGGTCCCATCCTTCCACTGACTGCTTTTCCATAACCTTCCCCTCCTGCAGCTGCCAGCTGAGAGAGCGGTACCCGGTGTGGTGGGACAGGGCTGGTGGCTGGTGGCACTGTCACAGCCTGTGCTGCTGCCCGGAGGAAGGTGCTCTGGCTGCTGCCTCTTCGCGCACTGTGATCCTGCCTGCAGCCCCCCGTCACCGATTCCCCAAGTACTTTCTAATTTATGACTTTAAGCTGTTAGTGAAGACCAGCTCCTCTGCTTGAGGGGATCTTCCAAGTGCTGCCCTGAGCTCTCCAAGAGCTCCCAGGCAGTCTGTTGTGCCCGGATGGTGTCATGCCCCTGCACTTGGCAAATGCCTTGGGTATTTTTTTTAAATACGGCTACGTCTTACAGTCCCACAGTCAGGTCAGCCCCAAGGTGCCCTGTGGCCTCTTAAGGCATCTCCGGCTTCTCACCTCCTTCCTCCTGCTGATGACTCTGTGCTGCTTTACCTGCAGTTTTCAAAGTGAAGTGTCATTTGGTTTACCCTTTACCTGGTTTATCCACCTCCGTGGTGGACAGTCCCTGTGCGGGGTTCCTGCAGTGACACCAGATGTGCCTGTGCTCACTTCTTCCACTTTTTCATGAGGATCTTGCTTAGAGCTGGTCAAAAACATGTCCTTGTCTGGCTGCTGGCCCTGACCACCTTCTCCTGCCCAGGCATCACCTCTGCCAGCCTCCAGCAAGTTCTTTTCCCTTCACTGGGGATTCTTGTGGCTGCTCTCCAGGATCCCTCTGGATCCACAGCCACTTTGGTTTTGTGTGTGCTCGGGAGACAGAAATGCCACATAATGGGACTGACCTGTGTAATGTCATCTGATCGCTGGGCATGGTTCCTTTCTCTGCTGGGAAGAGAGTGGGGAGGCAAAGGGCCGTGTAGGGGCAATGTGGGGAAACAAAGGCATGAAGAGGGAAGAAAGGGCGCAAGGCCAGACCTTGGGATGGTGGTAGAGCCAGGAGCTGATCCACAGCTCCTGGCCTTGCTCCAGGCCTGATTCCTTGGACATGTTGCTGGCATTCTGCTTTTCCTCCTTATTTGCTATTTTCTTATTAAGGTTTCTTGTAAATCAGCTACTTTGGCTAATCACTGCTGTTATCACTCTCCATTTTACTGTTTTGTTTTTCCTCTCTGCAAAGCTAGTGCCTCCTTGTTTTGTTCCTGATATGTAAAACCTTCTCAGTTTTCCATGACTTTTAAAATACAGTTTCTTGATAAACTCAAGGTAATCCCTTCTCTTAATGAGCTCGTGTAGCTCATCCCACCAGCGGCTTGTGGACTGCACAGGCTCGTGATCCATGGAGCGGATCCATCCATGCCCGGGGTGCTGCCGGCACAGAGCACGCGGCTGCGCTAGAGTGTCTCCACCTGCCTTGTCTGTAAGAGCTGCACTTGCAAGGCGATCTTCTCTTTTTTTCCCAAGTTTCCATAATGTTTCCCTTCATCAGGGATTGATTTCAGAGACCTGCAGTGCCATCCTAGCGGGAGGCGAGAGGGGGTTAACGCTTGTGATACCTGTGACTGTGTGAAGGGGACACTGCACATTGTACCATCTACTGCACTGCAGGTACTGGGGACAGTAGTAGTCTCCTCAGCTTTTTAGAAAGTAGAAGAGTGACAGTGGTGTTTCCTGCTGTTACCAGCTGTCAGAAAGGTCAGGTTCTGTCTGGAGCTGCCGGTGGGGTTGATGGGAGCTTTTTCCCCTGATCCTCATCTAGGTGGGGGGTCTGACTGTGTGGGACGCAGATTTTCTGTGTGTCGTTTCAGTGGTGTTGAGAAAACTGTTTGCAAGTGGGTTCTCCTTAAATATCAACAGTTCTCCATGATCTCTGCTAGTACAGATATCAGATGGAACTGAATTTGTTGTGGCTTGTCATCCTCATTGCAGTGGATCCATAGTTTGAGAACTGGGTTTTAGGTGTCAAATTTAAAGAAGTTGTCAAATTTAAAGAAGAACTACCTCATGGGAATGCTGCTCCTGAGGGAGTGGAGGTGTTCCCAGATGTGCTGTGGGCTTGGAGGACAAGTCCCATCACCCAGCGCATTGGCTCTGTGCAGTTACTGCTGTTATCATTGCTCTGCTGCTCCGGGAATGCACAGAGTGGCTGAGGAGATCACCCGGTCCAATCCCCTGCTCGGGGCAGCGTCACCTACACCGGGTTGTCCTCAACACCCAGGACCATGCCCACTTGGGTTTTGAATGTCTCCAAGGCTGGAGACTCCACCACCTCTCTGGGCAGCCTGTGCAAGCATTTGGCCACCCCATTCTGGTGTTTGGCCATCAATCCCATGGGACTTTGCCATAACTGCTGTTGTGTCAGCAGAGGGGAAGAGCAGGGAGAGCCAAAGGGTGCTGCTGTCACTGGCCAGTGGGGATTGCTCAGAGCTTTTGGACTCGAACATGACAATCGTCACGCAGGCAGATGGGATCTTCCCACCCCACAGGGCTGCTCCTTGTGCTCTCCCGACTGTCCCAGGCCGGAGCTCGGCTGTGTACCCGTGATATGTGTGAGAGGGTGGCACACGTCCAGACCCACGTACCCCGCGCTGTGGGTTTGGGGGCAGCCTCCCCATGCCGGTGTCCAACCAATGCCTCCATGCCAGGGAGAGGGTCAGCCACCACCGAGCTGTGGCTCCATCTCGCTGGCTTGGCCAGAGCTCCCTTTTTGGGGGATGTTTTGGTGACAGTGGATCCCTGCCTGTTTAAAATCCAGGGCCCTCCTCTCCCTGCTGGCTTTTCAGTCCCAGGGTGGGAGCACCCAGTGGCTTTAACCGGCAAGGGGGAGCATGGCAGAGGGTGCCGGGAGAGCTCCTGTGCCCCTGATTAGCATTCAGCTGCTTTGGTGTTCGCGCTCGCCATTGCCTGGCAACCACGGAGCAAAACTACAACAGCAGCCCCAGACCCGAGTGTGCTTCCCGTGAGCGTGCACGCAAGCCGGCTCACACTGCTGCCCCTGGGGGACGGGGCGGGTGGCAGGGCCACCCCACACGGCTGTCTCCACAAGGCGCAGGGGTGAGGACCATTCTCGAGAGGAGAAGGAGGAGGAGGAGGAGAGGGCTCCGGCAGCACGACAGCTTTGCTGACACTCAGGTTTGGTGGGTCGGTCTGTTTGTCTGTCTGCCCCGGTGCCGCCTTGCCATGAGCATCCCGCTGTGTCTGGCGCAGCCTCTCCTTCCGTGTCCCTTGGTGGCGGGGGCTCTTGCGAGCTCAGCAAGCACGTGGGGCCTCAGTGTGGGGCAGGGGCCAGCCTCTGCTGTGGGTGCCTCAGGGACAGGGCATGCACAGAGAGCACTGGGCGTATCTGGGTGTATATGGCCCCGTCGGACAATAGGGCACAGCCCAGCGGTGCACGCATGCTCTCTGTGTGTGTCACACACGGGCCCTGCCATGCACCCGAAGCGGGGTCTGTGGGATGACCACCCCCCCAGGCTCCCTGCGGGGATGCTCAGCCTGGCTGGGGTCTCCCAGGGGACCCTGGTGCTCCGGCAGCCGGGGCTGCGATGCTGCCAGACTGTTACTAGACTGTGCTGTCAGTGGAGTTGGTGGCACGTGGGAACGTGAGTGAGCATCGGGCTGTCTCTGCTTCAAGCTTGCACGTGCTTGGGGTCTGATATCATTTTTCTTGGCAGAAGAATTTCATGGTCCTGTCCCCAGGGAGTGGCCGTGGGCCTTGGGCTCGGTCCCCTGCCCTGCCACAGGATCTCTGCCGGCAGTCGTGGCTCGGTCCCTCTGCCAGCCCTGCACTTTGTTCTCTTTCCAGCTGGGCAGGCTCAGAGGACAGGAGTCCCCTCCTGACACAGGGTGCCATGCTTCTGCAAGTGATGGGAGAGACACACGTGCCCGAACACGTTGGGTTCAGACCTAACGCATCCCCACATCTCCGCTTAGACTCTGTTTTTACATCCCTGGCCGCTGTGGGCTCTGCCTACGGTGTGTTGGGTGGCTGGAGGCCCCAGGGCCAGCCCTGCCCAGCCAGCCCACGCAGACCCCCCCGGGCAGCAGAAAGGATAGGCTTGCCTTTTCCTGCTCACCAGCATCTTCATCAATGGTACTTGCTTGGCAAAGGGTTAAAGAAATACATCTGTCTTTTGTGTCTTCCAGAGCCTGGGGTCAGCGGACAAGAAGGACTTTTACCAGCCAAAGTAAGTGCCAGTAGTCGTGGTGAGTAATTGCATGGAAATTCCCGGTTGGTCCATATTCCCGAGCAGCTCTGTGGCTTGCTAAGATTAGACATTTCAATGTACAAGAATAGCTGCTGCAATTACACAAGTGAGTATAACAGTGGAAGGGCTGTCAATCATTTTGGCTTCAGGGCATATGCAAATCCTTAAATCAGGTCAGGAGGAATCACTGCAGCTTGGCTGAGCCCGAGGGACAGAGCCGGGACCTGGTGGCCGGGGAGGGGGGGATGCAGGGGTGACCTTCCCCACCTCTGGCACCCTCTGCTCCGGGTTTGCACAGCTGAGCTGCTTTGGAGAATTGAAGGGTTTCATTCTGTGTTGCAAAGGGCTGATCTTGGAGCACGTCTTCCGCAGCCCGTGCTTTGACGTTGATGCCTGTCATCTTCCACCCGTTGTGTTTTGTACAGCACGGTGAGCCGCAGGGGTGAGAGGAAGGGAAGAGGCTCTCTGGAGCCACCATATTCATGAACACGAACAAGGGATCTGCAAACCACCCAGTAGCAGAAGCAGAGGGTGAGAGTGTGCCCTTGGCCGTGGCGCTGAGATGGCTGCAGCAGTCCATCAGCAAGCGAGCGAGAGCGGAGCACTGAGAGCTGTCACCCTCGGGGACCCCTATCAAATCGCAGGCAGAGATCACACTCACAGGCCATTGTGCAGTTGCACCCAGCATCTGCAGAGCCTCTTGCACCCTTTGAGGCAAGAAGGTTGTCTCTCTGCTGGAAGGATGTGTCTGATACCGTCATTATTTGGATAAGTGCAAACTCTATTCAAAGCAGTGCTGAGAGGTTGGGCTCTGGCCCTGGCCACGAGGCAGCTGTGCATTGTGCTGCTGAGCACGTTGCATGTGGGACCTTGTGTTGCTTCTGCTCTGTTTGGGGCAGTGAACATCTTTATGTTAGCGCCTTTTTTCTTCTGAAGAAAACATTTTTGGTTTTTAAGTTGTGGAACAGTGCTCTGACGTGCAGGACTGTCAGAGGAGCGTGGTTTTGGAATCAGAAGGAATCGGCTTGAGGAAATTTCTCCTCCAGAACTCAACTGCCCTTCTGTGCCTACTCTTTCTTGCTGCTTTCCAAAAGGTTCCTGCAGAGCTGCTTCCGAGCGCTGCCTGAGCAGGCAGCGAGCACTGAGCATCCTCAGCCCCAGTTACTCTTAGCATCAGAGGAGGCAGGTTCGATGCGCACCGGGGACGGCAGGCTGTGGCACGGAGTGCCTGACGGAGCTGCCAGCTCGCTGTCTGTGTCGGCTGCCTGCCTGTTCTTTGGTTATCTGCTGCTTCCTCTTCCTTTATGCCATGAAAAGTTTTTAAAACTCAGCACTAGGCTCCTAGGTACGCACTGAAAAGTCTGAGCTCCTCTGTCTGCTCCCCCCAAGGCACTGCTGATCACCGGCTTCCCAAGCCTGCTGGCAGCTAAAGACTTCTGAAAATACAGCCAGAGCCATTTCCCAGGCGGTTTAAACCCACATGGCTTTCTGGGAGATCAGAGCGATGTCCCAGGAGGATCTGGAGTCATTGTGGACACAACGACAAAAAGAACACATATTTGGCAAAGGACTTTCAACCATGCTTTTGTGACCTCTACCAACAGTCATCCAAGATTTCAGTGCTTCTTATTGTAGCACTGCTGGGTGCTAATGTAGAACGTGTGTTTTGACAAGCAGGCTTAAAAAAGATTGAAGCATCTCTGGTGTCCCTATTCCAACTGAAGCAATTTGAAGGAAATATGTAAAGAGTTCTTACTCTGGTTTGCCTGCAGGGTGGTTTTGGCCATAGGTAGCAATAGTTATTGTTATGCTTTTATAGCTCATCTCATCAGAGAAATGAGGGATGTTTCTTTACCTTAAGTGGGAGAACGTGGGCTTCCCATCTCACTGAAGTTGCAGAGCTGTTGGGTCAGAGTGGGGGGTGCTGGTGCAGGGGGTCTCGCAGATATGGGGTGTCTTATCAGTGCTCTGTGGTTGCCCTGTGCCACATGGCTACAGGACCTCCATGGTTTGGCCAAGCAGCTTGTGATATCAGCTGTGACTAATAATAATATTATGACTTTGGTTAATGCCTATTCTATTTATATTCCTCAGTGGCTGTTTTGGGGTTGCGACCGGTAGAGTTTGTGGCCGTGATGTTGCCTGGCACCACCGTCTCCATCTGATTTGGCTTTTTGATCCACCAGCTGCTGTCAGCACCGTTGCTCTCGCTGACGCAGCCCATCTGCAAGGCTGGGCCAGGAGCTCTGGCAGGACCGGAGCTCATCGTCCTCAGCAGAGAAACATGCCCAGCAGCCACAGGAGCTGCCAGAGGTCTGGTGGGACTTGCTGAGGGCTGGGGAGAGCTCAGCGCTTTCGCAGCACCTCCACAGGCGTGTTCCCCGAGCCCTCGGCGAGGCGGCAGGGAGCAGCCAGAGCATGGGAAGCAGCTGGTTCCTGGAGCTGAGCCAAGCCGTGGTGGGTCATGAACACATCTGTAGGTGAGGCTGGTGGTCCGAGAGAAGCCTGGCAGTGGTGGGATGGCCCTCCATCCAGAGCAAACTTTACTGTGCCTCTGCTTTTCCTTTACTGCACTTCAGAGGGTCAGCTCACCCTGCCAGCCAAGGCCCTGCTCTGCGGGAGTGGGGTCAGAGCATCCCTGCCCTCAGGTCGGTGGGTTTGAACTCTCACAGCAGATGTAGAAGAAAGACAAAGGACACAGGCACTAGAAATCTGAGCAGTGGGGTTTATTGCCACTTGTCCTAGGAGTGAATCTTGCTCCATTTCTGCCATGTTCAGAAGTTTTCTCTGATCAGCTGTCCTCCTCTTCCCTGGACGTCTGGTACTCCGTCACCTGGGTTTTCTTGTGTCACCCTGAGTGACTCCTTCCTTTGTTGCCGTTTCCCTTCAGAATGGAAATGCTGTTGTCATGTTCCCTCACCCCATAGTTACCATTGGTCGATCTCAGCCAGCAGTAGGGTGTTTCCTAAGTGCCTGGAATAGTCCAGTGCTCATCAAGGGTACAGAGAGGTGTCTGCCTTCACCTACCAGCCTTGGATGGAATTTACACTGGTCTTTTCCTCTCTGCCCAGTCCATCCAAGAAGGTTTAATGTACAGGTTTCCTGCTGGGTTCCCCCAAATGTAGAGTGGCCAGCACACAGGAAAGTGTAGTACGGTGGATCTCTGCTGCGGGAAGTCAGAGGTGCCCGGGATAGAGCCACCAGAGCTGAAATGATGTTGCTGCCCACTCTGGGGGAGATGCTTTTATTTCCAAGGGTTTCAGTAAGGATGGTTACAGTTGTACCTGCAGGAGCTGGCCCATGTCAGGAGTTGTGACTCCTGGCTTTTTGTGTGTCTGGGAGGTGGCATTCCCTCTTTCTACATTAAATAGAAGGATGCTGCTTGGGTCAAGAAAGTCGAAGCATTAATCTTAAAAAAAATACATTACCTGAGTGTTGTATAGGCTAGAGATGACCTTATGAAGAACAGGCGTGCAAAGAGCTCCTGTAGCTGAAATTCCTGAGAGGAGCCTGGTGTATGGGAAATGGCCACGAGTCCAGCAGTGAGACAACATCTGCATGGGTTTCCGCACCTACCCCGGCTGCTCCAGCCTTGTGCTGTGTCGCATTTCAACAGGTACGGATGCCTTCCTTGCGCTGAGTTTCCAAAGCAGGTTGTTGGGATATCAGAATGATATATCCCAACTTAATAATTCTCATGTGATGCAGCCTGGGCAGGTCCCTGCCCCGTTACAGCCCTGCCTGCAGCCCTGCTCTGGCTGGGGTCTGTCCAGCACTCCGAGGGACCTGGGAAGAAACACCCCGTGGGCCGAGTCTGGCCCCTGAGCTGCTTACTCCTTTGTCACCCGGATTTGGGAAGCTGCTAATACAGCTGCAGGACTGTCGGTATATCTGGGCTTCCAGAGGTCCTTCCAAATTTCTGACAGAAGGCCCTTGACTGCTTTGTCAAGGCAGTGTCCTGAGCACGGACCTGCTGGCTGAAGACCCAGGGACTGAGAGACAGGCATAGGATCTCCTGGGGCTGGTGTTTTTGCTTAATAACTCTCCTGGCAGGGCTGGTTGGAAGTGTCTTGACAGGAACTAAGAAAGGCTGGTGTGTTTGCTAATTCCCGGTGGCATGTATTTGCTCTTCAGTGTCAGGCACTGACTGGAACTCAGTTTCTTCGAGCCCAGAAAGAAATTTTGGTAGTAATAACAATCATAAAACCCCCTAGTAAATGTAGACTGAAATACCTGAGTTTAATTAGAGTGTCACTGATTTGCTGCCGGAGCTGCTTGCGCTCTCTCCCCGTGCTGTCTCCTCTGCCGAGAGCAATACTCATCTGTCAAGAGAGTTGTCACTCGGGAGCAGTTAATATTTGCCAGGCACTTTGAGGTGTCAGGAGAGACACTGCTGTAGCGACACAAAACACTCTCCATTGATCCGCTTGTTCAGCCCCTTGGGACCATGTGGCCATGCTGAAGAGACTTGATATCTCAGGGCCCATCTCTTGCTCCAGAAGAAACCCACAGCCCTTTTCTAGAGCTCTCTTTCATGGCTCTCTCTCCGTTTCAGATGAAAGACTGCCACCCGCCTTCTGTGCCTCAGCCCCAGCCCCGTAAACACAGGAGGAACCTTTGAAACCACCTTACATAAAGCAGCAGCTCATGTTTGTTTTGCCTTGCAGTCTTCATTACCCCAAGATGTCTCTGCAGCTAATTTGTTGTCACCCTGCTCTTAAGGCAGAACATTTCATCTCTTAGACTAAAACCTTTCCATGCAAGCACTTAGATGAAAGTGAGTGTTTCATTGCTGAATCATTATCTTGTAAAACTGTGGTGGTTTGAAGAATCTAGAAATCAGTATTTACATCTTGGAAGCATTTAGGGCTATCATAATACACTAGATGTGTTCCTAAGCTGGGTGTTCATTTCATTGCCTCCTTAACTCAGACATTACTGTTATAGTAATGATAATAATAACACAAATATATGCTACATTTGACTTTTGCAGTGGGTGAGCGTCATTCCGCTGGGATGCTCTTCAAGTAGCTCAGGATAACCTGCAAAGTGCCAAGCAGTGGGAGGACGACGCACAGGGAAAAGGGGGAGTAAGAGATGGTGCAGATGATGAGAGAACAGTGGTGGGGTAGGAGAAGCAATGCTGAGGCCACCTTTCTGTACTGAAGCTATGGGATACCCAACACGCGAGAAACTACCCCAAAACTACCTTCACAGGGTTGGAGAAGACTTCTCCCAGCTTCGGTTGTAGGAAAGGATGAAGTGCCATCACCCGCATCTCTGGTGGCAGCAGGATGGCAGAGAAGGGGTGGAAGGGAGGTGTTGGGGTCTGTGGGGTGGGTGCCCCTCGGACAGGTGCAGGTCGGCAGCTCGAAGGGGCACGGAGCCCTCCAGAAGGGACCATGAGCATGGGCCCCTGGCTTCCAACCCCAAATTGCGGGGTTTCCTGAAGACTCGGGGATTTAACTCCTCTACACACAATGAAGTTAAGTAAAGAAGATTATGATGCTGGTCAGGGTAACGTAAAGTCTGGGACACTGAAACTTTATAGCAAACTTAAACAATATTTCCCCTGGTGTTTGGACAGTGGATTCAGAGCCTGAGTTCCAGGCAGATGGAGGGGCCTTAAGCCTCTCGGGGTGCTGGGAAAGGAAGGGAAGCCTGAAAAGGTACTTTGGAGAAATGCAGTGGTTCAACAAATGCTGGTCTGGGGATGAACGGTGTGAGGCAGCTCGTGGCCTGGGGGAGAGTTGCCTTGGATGTTTGCAGCGGGTGCAGGAGACCGGCTGGTGCTCCAGCCTTTCAACAGTCCTGCAGCTTTCCTTATGGCCTCCGGAAGGTGTCCCCTGCCCTGCGGTGTGCTGATCTTTTAAGCTAAGTTGTCCCAGTCTCTCCCAGTAATGCCCTGAGCCCAGAAAGGCTTCTGGAGGCTTGGCCGCTCTGGGGAAGGGGTTTTGCCCCGGGGCTGCTCCTTGCCCCCGTGCTGTCTGTGGGGTGATGGCTGGGGCTGGGCAGTGCCTCCAGCCCGGGCAGCTCCCCCAGGGCTCCTAGTGTGTCATCGCCTCAGGGCCTGGCGGTGGGGCAGGAGGGGAGTCTGCAGCGCCTTGGCAATGATTTTGTCCCCCAAGTAAAATTTTCTGGCTCCTCTTGCCTCTGTGGCTGCAGAGGGAACAGGACACAGCCATGACGGGAGCAGTGCTGGCAGAGATCGCTTGGAGGCTCAGAGATCAAGAAGGCAATAGCCCCGCTGAGTCACGCTGTAGCGTCTGGGCTATCTACCCAGGCTAATATCGCTATTTGCTTTTGAAGCTGGGAGAGCTGGTGTGACCCTGGCCCAGCAGAGCGCCTGCTGAGGGCTGGCTGTCCTGCTGCTGCCCCCGCCTCCAGCAGCCCGGGAGAGCAGCTCCAGGTTACCTCCCCGATAGCTCCTGCCAAAGACCACCATTAGTGTGAAGTATGAATGAATACAACTCTTTTTCATTTTCTTTTGTATTGCTTGTTGTGTGGGAGTGCTCACCCTGGGCCCCTGTCACTGATGGGGCTGGAGGACCATGGTGGGGTGCTCTACACACAGAGTTTGGGTCAGAAGAATGCCCTTCTCCCCCCATGCCTGGATGGCACCAGGACCCTTGATACGCAGAGTTAAATATCTCGGCCTGAGGGAGGTCAGGACAAGGAGCCACTTGGTTTGAGTGGTCCCTTAAGCCCAGGGGACAGGAGGAGGAGTTGTTGGGGCTAGTTGAACCCATGCTGCCCTGCTCTGGGTGCCCAGGCCAGGGGACCACTGAACTGGCCCCTCGCAGCATGCTTGCTCTCCGCTGGGAATGGCCCTCCCAGACCTGGTGGTAGAACAAAGTTTTGATTTTTGTTGTTTCTGTGCAGCTTTTAATGCGTTAAGTGAGGTTGTGATGTAGGCTCCTACTGTGCTGGTTGTCATAGAAACTTGAAGGGCTTTTCTCTCCTATCCCCCCAGCCCCTTAAACCAAAGCAGGTTTGGGGTTTTTTTCCCCCCTGTAATTTCAGTTCCAGTCCAATTAAAAACCTGCCTGGTCTTGATTCCCTGTCTCTAGCACTGCCATGCAAGGGCTCGGTGTCTTTATGCTGTGCTTCCTTTTGTCCCGACTGAAGGCTGCATGTTCCCATGAACCGGGCACTTGCCCAGTAGTGCTGGGTGGGCTTCTGACCCCACGGAGCCTCACCGAGGTTGGGGCTGGTCCTCGGCCGGTGTCCCTCTGTGGTGCCTCTGGCTGGGAGGAGATCTCCTTGCCTACCATGGGGTACCTCTCCCTGCTGCTTCTTCTGAACCCAAGGAGCTGAGGGGGCATGGGCACTTGGTGCCTGGTCACTGGAAGCCCCTGGTCCTTTGGTGGAGACATTGAAATGGCATCTGGCTGCCTCCCTGGTCTGAACCTGGGGCTGCCTTCCCCTCCCTTGGGGGCGGGAGGACAACGCTGCCAGCTCGGAGCCAAGACAGACACAGGAGCCACCTATGCACCAGCTGCAGCCCTTCCGCATTAGCTACGCTCTGCATTAATCATGAAAAGGGAATCGAGCGTAGGAAGATGGGCATTTTTTAACAAAATAACCGAGACTGCGTTCTCCCCTAAGCAAGAGAGCAAAGTGTTTGCTGCAGTGAGTCAACACAGAGATGCTTTTGGCATGGGAGGTAACGCTCCCACCCACAGCAGCCCTCGCTCCCGCAGCTGAGTACCAGGAGGGAGAAGTGGGTCGAGGTGTTTCCCAAGCTGCTTGGCCAGCACTCTTCACTGGTGTTTCTCCAGGAGCTGTGAGAGGTCCTTTCCTGCATGGTCTGCTCCTAGCGCGAGACCTGGTGGGGACTCCTCACAGCTGGCAGGACTTCTATCTCTGAACCTCCTCTTTGAGGAGCTAGCACCCATCTTGGCTGCTCCATGCCTCACCAGCTCCTCGTTGCTGGTGCTGTCTCCTGAGTGTCCCATCTTCGCTGTGGTGTGTGACAGAGGTTAGCCTCGCAGCTCCAGTTATCTGCTGGGGTTCACTTGTGTGGGATTTAGATATGAAAGGGACTATTCGATTGCACCATTTGGCCCCCTGCGTGCTGTAGGGATGTAAATGCTGCCCACATGCTCCTTGGTGAGCTGAAGAGGTTGCAGTTGCCCTCTGAGAGGTACCTAATCCTCTGAGCAGCTCCAAGAGATATCTAACACTGGCCTGAAACTCGTTTGAGCTTGGGCTTCAGCTCCCTGTCCCTGCCTCTCTGCGTGTCTCGCTGGGTAAGAGCAGTTGGCACCGCTCTGGTTTGGGGGGCGGGGGTGGCAGAATTTTTGTCGATAAACTCAATATAGCTCAAATCTTTTGCAGCAGGATATTTTCGCCAGTCCTTGGATCAATCCAGTGACTCATCCCTCCAGCCTCTCTGCTTTTTTCGTGTCCCCTTTTAAACGTTGGGTGTCTTAATTGTGGGAGTTTCTGTGTTGGTCTCAGCAGGGCAATACGTGTAACTCCCCTCTCCCCCAAGAACTGCATAAGCTCTTTTCATCACAGCATCACATTAGAGCCTTGTGCTGGGCTGGTCACCCGTGGTGACCCTTGAGCCTTTCTGGAGGCTCTCTCTAGTCTGGGATACAGTCCCTCTTCATAAATACGGCCTGAAATCCTGCTCGGTAGGTGTGTCATTCTGCACTGGGCTGCATTAATATATACAGTGTTTGAATGGGCTCAGCATTACCGAGCAATCCACATTTCACTCTCTCCTCATCAATATTTACCATTACATCAGTCTTCCTGTCATCTGCTAATTTTTTTGAGTGAAGATTTTTTATTTTTTTCTCGATCATCGATGAAAATATCGACTGGCATGCTCCCTATGGAGCCTCGCTAACGATTCCCCATTGACAACTTCTGTTTGAGACCTGTCAGACGGCTCTTAATCTAGTTAGCGTGCTTTATTGATACTGTATAGTTCTGTCTTCTAAAATCAGAATGTCAAGAAGCACTTAGCGCTCTGCCTGCACAGGATAACGTGCACGGTGCCTTTTCCAGCTCAGCCTGTATTCGCTAAAGAGTGACACCGGGCTCATTTGACAAGATCTCTTTTCCGCAAAGACACGCTGACTGACTTTAATTATAACTTACATCCTTTAATTATTTCTTAAGTTAATTCCGGATGAGTCCTGGCTTCTGGGTCTTATGTCAGGCTGACCATTTAGTAGTTAACTAGGTCATCTGCACTGCTGGGCGTGAATATGGCTGTGAAGGAGCCATTTGCCACCTGGACGTGGCAGCCCAAAGTTTGCTCAAAACAAGCAGCAGAGCCCAGAAAACTCTCCCCAGCCTTGGGTACACGTTACCTGTGCTGGCTTGGTTAGTGCTGTTTGCCCACCTTAGATGTAGGTGAGGATGCTAATGGTTTAGGAAAGCTTCATCTCTCCTAGGAATTACTTTACTCTCCTTTTTTCCCCAAACACAGAATTAGTATCTCTTGACTATGTTTGCTTTTTCTGCATCGTTATGAGCAGTGCTACAGCCTCTGCTTAAACATGGTCCTATTGCTGCTTCCAAGTGGACCTATTGCTATAATTTGTTTGGCTCCCACTACTAGATTTTGCATGTCCAGCCATGCATTGTCCCCTTCTCTAGTTTCCTTTATCAGTTTCCTACACATTGTAATTTTTCATTTGTATTGACCACCCTTTGTTGTATATCCCATTTCCACTCTGAACCTTCATTTAGTAAAGGGGATTTTTAAGTGAGTTGCTCATTTTCCTGACAATGAAATTAGTACTTTACAGATGTTCAGTGAACTCCCTGTTAAAGAACTCTTCTTTTTTCACTCTACTTTTTCAAATGCAGCACTGAGTGTGCACAGTGCTGCCTGCTCCCATCTTCCTGTTGGTCCATGGGGATTGCTGCCAGCCTCTCCGGGCACCCAGCAACTGCTCGACCTTTTGTCACCTGCTGTGCATTAACTTATGCATTGGAAAGTTATCAACTATAGTGTTTAGGAGTGCACGTGGTATTTTACTGCTGGCTCTGTGAGTCTTCTAATGTGCGACTCAGAAACCCAAATCCTTGATGATTCATTATTTTTGCATTGTATCCATTGAGAACAAATATTTAAGATTCACAGAATTATAGAATGGTTTGGGTCAGAAGAGACATTAAAGCCCCCCCAGTGCCCCCCCTGCCCTGGGCAGGGACACCTCCCACCAGCCCAGGTTGCTCCAAGCCCCGTCCAACCTGGCCTTGAACCCCTCCAGGGATGGGGCAGCCACAGCTTCTCTGGGCAACCTGGGACAGGGGCTCACCCCCCTCAGAGTGAATTTCTGCCTGAGATCTCAGCTAAATCTCCCCTCTTCCAGTTTGAAGTCATTTCCCCTCGTCCCACGGCTCCCCTCCCTGCTCCAGAGTCCCTCCCCAGCTTTCCTGGAGCCCCTGGAGGGACTGGAAGGGGCTCCAAGGGCTCCCCGGAGCCTTCTCTTCTCCAGGCTGACCCCCCCCAGCTCTCTCAGCCTGTCCCCACAGCAGAGGGGCTCCAGCCCCCCCAGCATCTCCGGGGCCTCCTCTGGACCCGCTCTGACAGGTCCAAGGTTGAGCTCCTGCAGTCCTGTGCTGGCTCAGGTATGATGTGCCATCCTTCTTCCCAGTCCTTGGTGAGAAGGTAAATGTGTATTACTTCAAGTGCTGACTGCTAAAAGGTCTGTAATTCTAAGGAAAAAAATAGAACGGCATGTATTGTAAGTGCACAGTACCCTCCTCTTCCTTCCCTGCCACCCCTCCTACGCAGAGACTTCTGATCATGTAAATCATCGTAGCAGGTTTCAGTAGTGTTGAGTGTGTTAAATTTCTGCTTATGAGTGAAAATGTCCCATTCCTCGTGGTCCTTTCTCAACCTCACTGCCTCGCATCATCTCAAGAGCTTGCCGCTTTGCCCAGCAGCACAGCACGCCTAAGAACTCTCATACTCTTTCCTGGAACAACCGCAGATTAATCTGGCTTTTTATTCAAATACACAGTCCTGGTGTTTTCTCTCCGTGGCTTCACCTGCGGTGCCAGATAGACCGCTGGGCCACAGAACCATCAGCAGCTGCATCAGCCTGCACCCTCTTCAGAGGCTTGTTCTTGCCTAAGACCACCCTCACGGTGGCCAGCCTGGCCAGAGCTCAGGCACTCGGCAGTGTGGCCCCAGCGGCGGTCGCCTTGTGCTCTCCTGCCAGAGGTGCTGTTCTGTAGAAGAGCGTTTTGTTGTTCCTGAGCCCCGCTGACCAGCAGCATCTCCTGGGAAAGGCCATCTGTTTGCAGTGTCCTTCCAAACCGATCCATGCTCTTCCCAACTTCCTGTTGTCCCCAGCACATGCTCCGGCAGGAGAGAGTCCACGGCACAGTGTGGTGGCTCTGCAGCCCTTCTCAGAGCCACCTGAGCTCCCGAGAAGCAAAAACCGCTGGTGGTGGTGGAAATGTCAGTATGAGCCTGGAGAGCAATCAGGCAGGTCTCCAAGAGCTGCAGCGTTGGTGTTTCTCCTCTGGCTCTTTGCTTGGGGAGGGATAATCAGGCTGAGTACGCTGATTTCCTTGGGCTGTACGGAGCAGACTGCGGGGAGACACGTAGATAGCGCTAATTTGCTCAGGGAACATTGTGTCTAAGGACATGAAAAGAGGAAAAGGTGTTGTCTTTACTGCATCCTGACAAAGGGGTGTACGCAGAGGTGAGATCTGGGGCTTAGAGCTTCCCCGCAGGTTTTCTGGCATTAACAAAGACAGGATTTGGAGCAGCGTGGTGACTCCCGGGAGAGGTACTGTGGGAAGGGATGGGGGTGCGGGTGCTTGGTTGTCTCTTCAGGCTTGAGACATCATGTGAAAGGGCACCACGTCCAGCGTCACCATCTTATTTATGGGGAAATTAATTTCTCCTCTCTCTGTGGACTGCATGGGGAGCCTGTGCAGCTAGCTCAGATCTCTACCGTCAGTCAGATGACTTTCAACACGTCCAGAAGATGCAGATGAAGGTAGGATGAGCCTATAGTTATTACTGAAGAAACACTGGATAATGATATTTATACCTAATTAAAGGCTTGACTGACTCAAGCTGTGGACAGGGGCAGGTTGATGTGGGGGAGACTTTGGGGCATTTTACTGCGTGGTTGTGGGAGATCTGCTAATCCCCCAGCCAAAAGAAAGCACCTTCTTGCCCCATAGTAAATGGAAATGCCTGCAGTGCTTTGAGGAAACAGGCTGGAGAAGGAGGCAAAAGGAACTCTAGCACCTGCAAAATCACATTTTTACATTTAAAAATAAGAAAGCCAAGCCTTCCAAAAGTCTTGAATGCCTCCCGAAAACCTCTGGAGCTGACAGTGCTCAAGCAGGAGCCATTATAAGTTTCTCTTTGCAGTATGAGGTAGGAAGGAAGAAGCACCCAGGGAGGGAGAGCTCAGCTGCATTCACTCTTCCCCTCCTATGTCAGAGATGCTTTGTTTTCCAGAAGCGCTTATTATTCATACAGCTCTCTCATTAGACAGCTGAAATACAGCTCCAGCTTGGGGCTTGTCATGGCCCGGGCCCTACCGCAGAACTGGGCAGTGTCTCAGCTTTCCACCCGCGGGATGTCCCGCCGGAGCCAGCAGGATGGTAGTTGGCACCTGCCTTCGGGCACCAGCGCCGGTGGTAGTTGGGTCATGTTTTCCCCACTGCGTTCCAGTTTTCTCCCTTTGTTAATCAAAATTTTTGTTGCAGTATCCTAGGCCACGGTCTAGCAGATGTATGGGCTCAGCATTGCTTGTCCTCTGAGGGCCCTTCAGCTCCTGGCAGCAATCTCCCCAGAGAAGGTGCAGCACAAGAGCTGCACTCTCCAGATGTTGCCCTTGTTCCCAGATGTTCCCTGTAAGCCCCTCTGCCTGCGTCAGGGCCAGGTTGCCAAGCCTGGTTATGCTGGATCCCTCTTCAGCAATGCAGCTGCTTGGCCATTTCCAAACTGACAGGACGGCTCTGAGGATGAGGAGAATTCTGTTTCTGGGCTTCTATCGAGCTTCTGTGTCGCTCTGCCTCTCCCCAGCCGGTGAGTGTCACTGGAAGCTCTGGTTTGAACCAGAAACCAGTCACAGACTTCTAACCAGTTTCTAAACATCTCAGACTGGTTTCTAACCATCTTGGTTTTGCTGCTACAAATTACTGGCTTCACAAGCGATGAAGCCAGTCTGGGAAAGCAGAGGAGGGGGCAGCGTGCCTGCCACTGAAGACATTGGTCCTGCTTCATTGAGAGCGTCCTGGGGAGTCCCACCATTGGGATTTTGTTGGCTGGCCGGAGCCACCAGTGCTGTCACCAGGAGGGACCACGTGCATCCCGGCGTGCTTCGCTGCAGTCGGCAGCAAGTCCAGCATGATGGATCCCACCTCCTGCCACCGGTCCTTTGGGATCTCCCAGCCCCAGCCCCTGCTCGCCTGAGCAGTGGGGACGCTGATGGGGGTGTCAGCCACAGCAAATGTGAAACCCCAGATATTTGTACACAAAGGCCACGCTGAAATCCCCGTCCCGGTCCAGACATCAGAGGTGTCATTTTTGATTTCCCAAACACAGAGAGAGCCCTTTCAGCCCTGGCCTGCTCAGACACTGCAGCTTTAATGTCCAAGCACCCAGCGTGTTTCCACTCCCCTCAAATGCATCAATCAGGTCTCGGTAAGGCTCTGAAAGAGCCAGTTTGTTAAACAAACACACTTAGTGTAAAAAGTTTATTCCAGTTAATTAGGACTTCATTGCAATGGAAACAAATTACCCAGCTGTCATCTGCCAAGGCAAACAGCAGCGGAGGAGAGGGGGTCCTGGCCAGGCGGGAGACAAACAGCCATCTCAGGCAACCTTATTTATGGCCTTTTTATGTATTTCTGTATTTATTTGGACATTCCTGAGCTGGAGAGCTGGGTTATGGCCGAGCCGCATGCCCCAGCACTTGCACGGTGTAGGCTGTCGCTGGCGGCAGGTTATCTGCCCGTGGGGCTGCCAGGCATCAGCCATGGGGACCCAGGGACTGGTGTCTGTGCCCCGGGGCTCATCCCTTTGGGCTTGTCCGGGGCTCTAGCTTCAGAGACAGAGGTGAGGTGCTGCACGTGCAAGTGATGGGCAGGTGTGGGCAAGCTGCTGGTCCCTGCTCACCGGTGGAGGTGGGGGATGCGGGGGTCCCCGGACGGAGCAGTGGGGTGGGAGGCACTGGGGAGGGCTGGGGGCTGGCGGGAGCTTTGTCCGAGCCAGGAATCCCCACACTGCTGTGGTTTCCTGCCCTCGCAGCGGGGTGCCCGGTGTCTGCATCGCCTCTGAGTGCAAGTCCCCATCCCTGCTGTAGCCTTATTCTTCCCTTCCAGCCCAGGCAATTAACTTTTAGGCAGGAGAGGCATAAATGCTGCTTGATGAGGCTCCCACTCACTTCCAGCTCTTTTTATTTAAACAAACACCCCATAGACACCCTTTTTTCCTCCTAGAGCTTTTATTGAAAAGGTGGGTGAAAGGAGGAGCGGGAGAGGGAAGCCAGGAGGCAGGCCAGGAGCAGAGCTTGGTGGGAGCCGGAGGCTGTACGATTCCTGCAGGAGCCAGGCAGGATGGTCCTGGCTCCCGCCGCCGGTGCACGGAAGTGACAGATAAACCCGCAGGATTAGCAGCGTGTATCGTGTCAGGAGAGCAGCATCCCCTTCCTGCAGCATTAGTCACCTGAGCCCGACGCCGGGGCAGGGGAGGCGAGTGCAAGTCATCAAATTACCTCCTCCCGCCTGCTCCGTCCCCCTGCTGTCCTTGTTTTCTGTTCCTCCAGCTCTGTCCTTCAGAGCCAGAGGGTGGGTTGTGCCAGGGCTGCCGTGGCCAGCGTGTGGACAGGCAGAGGACGTTGGCCTCGGGGATGGATGGGTGCAAGCAGCACATCTCCCACTTGGCCAAGGAGATGGGCCCTCCTGTCATAGCCACAGCGTGGTGGGTTGGGGTGGCACAAACATGGGGGGCTCTCCCAGGCACCCTTGGCGATGCATTCTTCCCTACAGGCCTTGGGGACGGGGACGACATGAGCAGGCTTCTGCCCTTGCACTGGGACCTTCCAGTGGGCTTGGATTTCTCTTATGTGCCTGGTGGACAAAGCCAGAGCTCTTCCACCCATTTCATCTTCCACAATTGCATCCAGGCCATATTTTTCTGGTCCTGTGAAGTCCTGAAATTCACATTGGAATCTCACATTGCGAGCGAGTTGCCATCCAGAGCCTTTTATACGCTTTCCAAGAATGTTTCTGTTGCCTTATAGCTGTGACATCACCATGGTCCGCGCTTTGAGGTTTCAGTCTGTGATGGCACACATTCAGGGGGGTGGAAAGCCTGGACTGGGGCGCGCGTCCTTGGAGGGGCCTGCAAGGGGGCAGACGGCAGAGCCAAGCACTGATAGCTACGGAGATGAGTCCTGAGAACGGACTGATCTCATCTGAGGGATGTGGGAAAGACAGTGACCAGCACTGGAAAGGACAGATTTGGTTTCATTTCTGGAGCTGGGAAGAGAGCAGAGGAGGGATTGGGGAGTTTGGCACAAGCATCTTGGTTCCTCGGCGTTGGCTGACCCATCTTGAGAGGTAATTTGAAAACACGAAGATAAAAAGCAGCAAGGAACCTCGGCGGCACATTTTCCCTGCCTGGGAGCTGGGCTGTGTTGCAGGTAGCCCACCATCGCTCCAGAGGCAGCGATGCCCCCTGGGTCCCACAGCGACGTGCACAGGGGTCCCTGTGCCACCACTCTCCATGGCAGCCTCAGTGGGCAGAGCCAGAGCATGGGGTGCTGGGCATCTCCCTCCTCCGGCTGGCAACCCTCTATTATTAGGGATTTTAGCTTTCTGTTTCTAGATTGACTTCTTGACAGTGTTTATTTTTAGCTCCTCCAGTGCCCTGCAGCTTCCTCGGGGGATTCTTTCTTTCCCTCTCCCTCCTACAGGTTTGTTTGTAATGTAGCCGCCTTGATTTGAGCCACGAGCAGGAGCTTTCAGCGTGAGCAGGAGCTGCACTGGGGCGCTTGCGGAGCAAATTACCTTCTGTGGGTTTGTCTAAGGCTGATGGGTCCGTGGGGTCTGGGCGCCCCGGGGCAGCCACCCCGGCAGCAATCGGGGTGCTGGGAGGGAACATCGCTCCCACCTACAGCCGCTGGCGCAGATGCCTTGTGGTCATCCCGTAAAGTCACTGCCAAAGCGCGCTGG
This sequence comes from Rhinoptilus africanus, assembly GCA_013400135.1. Classification (NCBI taxonomy): domain Eukaryota; kingdom Metazoa; phylum Chordata; class Aves; order Charadriiformes; family Glareolidae; genus Rhinoptilus; species Rhinoptilus africanus. The sequence continues at coordinate 150,625 of VXBO01003066.1, forward strand.
GTGGCTGTTGTCCCCTTTGCTCCTCTCAGCACTGTTCCTCCCGGAGATTTCTCTCTTTTCCCTACCCAGGGGAAAAAAACCCAACAGATCAACATCACCATGCTGGCTGCGTGGAAACAAAACCCAGGGTCCCCCTGCAGCTCCGCAGCCAGGTTGGATGGAAATTTTTAAGCGTCTTTTTTTTTAAAAGCCCTGCATAAAGTAATTCAAAACAAGTTGCAAGTATATTTTGGACTCCGGCAGAGCTGTCGTCGTCGCCTCACTTAGCCTGTTGGCTGTCCCAGACAAGGGCTCACTCTGAGCGTACCCTTCTGCCGAGCAGGGGGGGGAATGTTTTCATTCCTAATTTAGAGCATCCGCCCCGCCAGGGTCCAGCTCCCCCATCTCCCACTGAGCCCGGCACAGCGCTGGGAGCCCGGGGGCTCCCTGCAGCCCGTTTACCTGTCACCACCAGCTCCAGCGCTGTGCTAACGCGTTCGTTATAAAAACTGACTCTCTTTGGACTTAGCCTCCTTCTTCTCGCCCTGGGTTGGCACTCAGTGGGGGATGTGTGAAGGTACAGTTTGTGCTCTGTTTTTTCCAGGATTACTGTTATTTTGTAGAGGAGGGTAAGTTTTGCTTATTTTTGAACACCTAAAATATAGGTTGATACTCCGTGTAGGTTTGCTGTTTTTCCTGGGGAGAGACAGCACTGGGAGGTCCTGTTCAGGTATGGCTTTGGTGGTGGTAGCTCCATCACCATGGCCGCAATCCCAGAAAGTGCATTTTTCTGAAGGATTGATCTCCACGAGCTGCTCTTACCCTGGGAGCTGAGCACATGCTGAAGTGTTTCGTTGGACCTGGCCCTGCAAAAGCACAGTCCCTTCAGCAGCTGAGGGAGCCAAAGCCAGCCATTCAAGCAATCCTGAAAGACACTCACAAGGCCACGGGAGTTAGATCCCCTGGCAGCAGCACAGCCTGAGCTTCGTGGTTTGTCAGCTCCTCTTCCTCTCCATGGATTAACCAGCTGCAAGCAGGAGTACGGAGAGCAGGCACGGCGGCCACATGTTCCCAAGGAGTGGGTGGTAGGACGTGCTGAAGGAGAAGACAGGGACCGGTGCCTGCAGTGGTGCTCTTGGTGGCTCGTGTTTCACAAAGCCATTGATCAGCCATCACCTAATGGTGCTTTCTATCACGATGAGGTTCTGGCTGGCTGAAATCATGCCCAGGATTAGCAGTGGGTCTCGGGGTGCCTCTGCGGGGAGCCTAATGGCAGACTCCACTTTAATCAAGCAACCTGGTGCTAGAGGTGAGAGGTTTTGAACGTGGTCCCAGGTGCTGTGAGATGCTGGTGGACTTGCCCCTCTCTTCTCTTGGCTGTTTTGCTGTGGGGTGTGACTGCAGCTTTTCTAGGGTTGAAGTTCTCATTGAGGCTTTTCTGATCTTTATTTTTACAATGTTCATTAGCACAGTTCCTATCAAAGAACAGCACGTTCCCTCCCCGTCGTCATTTTTTCCCCGGTTAATAACCCTTTGCTGCTTTGGCTCGTTTGGAAAAAGAGACAGTAGCTTTGGGAACGACTCCTGGTATAATAGACAGACGTCAGCATTTTCAGTCTGATCTGAAAAGCAGTGTTAATTCAAAGCGAGGGCTGAGTGAAATGACTGCAGAAGGCCCATGTTGCATGTCTGGGGAGCATTGAGCCAACCTGTATCAAAACGTGGCAGCATGTGTGTGTTCCTCCGAGCTGCTGAGAGACGCTCTGAACCCAGATGGTTGCTTTTCCTTTCAGAAATGAGCTGTAACAGCAGCCTCCTGGTCCTCCCTTCCCTCTTCGAGGCTCAGCGTTGGAGATACTCATTCCTGATGCTCACAGTGCAGTGAAAACCCTTGTACCAGGGTTGAGTGGTGCAGGAGAAAAGCTAAGATGCAAGAGATCATAGAGCAAAGACTGAGCTGTTGTGTGCCCCGTGGCTGTTGGAGCCATGTGCCAGGGAGCCATGTTTTGGCTGTGGTTGGATGTGAGGTTGTTATGGTTTCTGAGCATCTGCTCTGCTCCCGAAGCCCCCACCATCTTCCTCAGCCGGGTTTTATCGGTGCTGAGGAACTGACTGAGGACACCAGACAACCAGCGCAAGACCATGCTCCAAATTTCCTGCCTTGCAGGGTGTGGAGCGAGTGCTGGCATCGCATCCCAGATGCTGGACTCATGGTTGTGAGCCTGAGGACCCATGGGTATTTATTGGAGGTAGGGAGCCTGGTTCTGGGGAGAGTCAGGAGACCACCTGCCTGGTGGGACCCTTCCCTGTGGTGAAGGGCGAGGTACCAAATGGAACTGAGTCACCTCGGAGCAGGGAAAAGGCTGTGCCCATCGTGTGGTTCCAGTAAACCTGGAATTGAGTTCCAGAGGAGATAGGGATTGCTGTGTGTCAAAGAAAAGGAAGCAAGAGGCTCCAGTGTGATGGTGCAGCGCCCTGTGGACCTGCTGGCTGGTCGCATCAAAAGGCAGTTTGCTCTGAGAAGTTGGAAAGCACTGGCTCTGTGACAGCCTGGACGGAGCTGCAGCGAGGTGTGAAGGGTGCTGTGTCCTGGGGGACCTGCCTCCCGTGGTGTCCCCACCCCACAGGCAGCATTTGCTGTGCACCCACATGTGTTTTCAGCAGCGATCTGCGATGTATTCTGTGCTGGAGGATGGAGGAGAACAAGGCACCTGGAAAGCATGTATGCTGCTATGGCCGGTGTGAATAATCCATCTCTTCTTGATTCTTCAGGACTACACGTTTTCTCCAAGGACAAACCCTCCCGTGGCTTATCTTTCATGGTTAGCTCTTTGCTTTCTAAGTGTCTGAATGCACTTCTGAAGACTCAGAGCTCCCAGCGCCAGCGCTGCAGAGCACACAACACTGGGGTTTTAAGTCACCTGCTGCAAAGTCTCACGCCATGGTTTTGACATCTCATTTCCGCGTCTTGCTGGCGTTGGTGTGTAGGTGTTGTCCAGTGGTGGAGAGGGCCTTGCACAACCATGGAGCAGGCTCACGGTCTGATGTGTGATGAAGCCCATGATGAAAGGCATGTAGTGAGACGGTCACCTGCCATGGCTCATGCCTCCAGTGTTGCCTTTGCCCACCGGTTGTGGTTTTTGCTGCAGGATTTCTTGGTTGGAAATTAAAGTGTCTCGTCTCCTGCATCACTCCAGCCTCAGTCCAGGATGAGATGCAACCCTCTCACATCTCTGTCCTCCCACTGCTGTCCTCAGTGCGGTCATGCATGAAGGGCATTTTAGGTGCAGCATTAGTGCTTCATCTGGAGGACATCAAGTGACACAGGTTCTCCTGCAAGGAGTTGACTCTCTTGCATGAACGTGCTCATGTGTCAGAATAAAATGCCTTTCACTGGCCTGGCTGGCACAGCCACCCTTCATGGGGTCTGAGGAAATGGGCCTGATTTAATGATGCTGGGCATGGTGCGGTGCAGACAGCTGGCTTCTGAGGAGCTCAGCTACCCATAGATGTCCAAATAGCAGAGGCCAGTCCCTGCAGCCCCTGGGGATAGGTGAATAATAAGATTTAATGGGGAAACTGAGGCACAGAGACTTTAGCTCATAGGTGAGGCCACGCAGCCCAGCCTGGTGCCCTTTGATTTTCATAGTACCGACAAAGCCATGGGCCTGGCCTGGCCTGGAGGAGGACCCCATCCCCATGCTCACTGTTGATCCCCACCTGGCTGGCCCTCGGCTGGATGCTGGCTGGAGATGTGACCTGCACAGGGACCACATCTCTGACAGATCACAGCAAGGTTCCCAGCCCTGGAAATGGCTTTGGCCCATCCTGCTCGGCTCCTGCTGCAGCATGTCCCTCCTCCCAATCATCGACGCTTCACTTTTAGGTTGCTCTTGTTAGAGCCAAAGCTGTTTGCCCTTCGCTGAGCGCAGCGAGTGCCTCTCACTCTCCCTTGCTCCGTTGCTGGAGTCCCTTGTGCCCCAGGCGCCAAGGAGCTCTCCTCTCACTTGGCTGCAGAAATGGGCTCAGCATCCCAGAAATTCAGGCTTTCATGTGGGAGCCAACAGTCACACAGCCTCCATCCAGAAACCATCATTATCAGCCGCTTGCTTTCTCTTGGTTTCTTTGAACTACAGCTCCCAGGATGCCTGAAGATATGCAGACATCCCGAAGACAGTGGTTTCCCATAAACTTTTGGGGTTTCATGCTTTGCAGGCAGGAATGTTTTTATTGCGTCGCAAATCCCTTCAGTTCCTTTAAACCTCCGTGGTGCTTCCCTGCCGTGGGACAGACACGGTGGCTGGAGGTGGCCAGGAGGGAAGCACACCAAGGGCTTTTCTCTCCTGGTTTCTTCCCCCTTCATGCAAGAGGGACCTTTGTAAATCCCCATCGTGCCTTTTCAAGGGGACTTTTGGACTGGGAGGAAGTTTGGATGAGCTACAGGTTTTCCTGTAAGGTTGTGTTTCCCCTTCTCCTTGTCACCATTATTTCTAAGGCTGTTAAGCAGCATCCTGCGTCCCCATGCGCATTGCTGGGCCAAGCTGGGGGGATGCTGGGCCAAGCAGGGGTGATGGTAGTGGGCAAGTGCCTCAGGCAGGGTTGCGAGGGGTTTTCACTGGCTGGGAAGAACTGGGGATACAGGGAAGAGAAAAAGATGCAGATTCATGCACTAGTGCAAGAGAGCCCATTGGTCTGAGTTTTAAATCCTGATATGCTCACAAGACCTAGAGGAAAATCCTGGAGAGACAAGAGTGTCACTGCGATCTGGTGGGTCCCCGTCTCCCAGCCCCCGGCACAGAGCTGCCCCTGGGCCAGGAAGAACGCCAAGGGACACGGTGTGTGCTGTGCCCACATCCCACGGGTGCCACCCCTGCTCCGCATCTTCCCGCTGCCCATCCTGGGACTGGGAGGAGGGTGCTGGGAGCAGAGTGGCGTCCTTGGCATGGGCCTGGCTGCACGAATAATCACTTAGTTTCTGTAGGAGAGAAAATGCAGGGGGTAGATTAGGGCTGTGTGTAATGCCGTGGCATTTTATGGCATTGTTCTTCTGACCATAAAAACACTCCAATGAGCTTTTTCCATTTGGTGCTGGTGAACACCAGCGTTGTAGTTTATGGTCAGACTCACAGCATTTTGCCTTCCTCTTTGTTCTATTTGATTGGTTAAAAAAAAAAAAAAAAAGAGAGAGAAAAATCCAAACAACCTCTGACTCTTCCAGGTATTGGATTTTTATTTGTGTTTGTTTTATAGGTGGTGCTTCACCAGTTTGAGCTTTGTGAATGAAACTCAGAGGTGCGGGGTGCCCTTTGGGGGCCACCAGCACCACCGCCCGCCCGGCTCTTGAAGGAGGCGGTGCAGGCACGAGCAAGGCTGTGTGTGTCCCCGTGGGATGTGTCCGGGCCCTGCTCTGCACCGTCCCCATGGGACACTGCTGGGGAGCCCATTCTGGTGGGTGTCCCGGTGCCCTCAGGGTCTGGGCTGGTTCCCTGCTGCCCCTCTCCCATCCCACCCTGCACAAGCACACCCATGCACGCCAGCACACGCGTGTGCACAGGAATGGCCACGGGCACCCACGTCTGCTGGCACCTGCCTGCCCGTCCCGTCAGCGAGCGATGGTGGCCCACGGTGTGGTCTGTGGAGGAGGCGGGTGCCAGGCCAGAAAGGAAACCCACGGAGGCTCTGCGGGCGGCTGGCGTTAACCACATCACTCCTCTCCTGCACTTGGAAAAGCCCGGGCGACTGGCAGCCCAAAATAACAAGCTTTTCCATTCCTGCGCGCAGCGCGGGACGTGGGGCCATTGAAAACAAGAGCTGGCTCCAACGCGAGTGCGGTGCTCAGACTAAACACCGGCACGTCCCCCGGGCGGCTTGTCCCCTGCAAATGGGGATCAGGCTGAAGTCACAGCTGCTGGGGTGGGTCGGCACGGCACAGCCGGGATGCCGGGACGGCATGGAGGTGCCTCACGTGTGCCTGAGCGGCCAACGGAGCGGGTGGAGGATGATGAAGGTCCCAGGAAGGCTGAGCCCCTCCAGGGACCTCCTCGCCCACCCAGGCTGATGGTATGCAAGGAAAGAGATTAGTTTGGTTTTGTTCTTTTTTCTCCTTTTTTTTTTTTTTTTTCCTTTCCCTGGTATACCTTTAATTAGGATAAAAGCTTTAATTACTGGGGGAAAATTCTGACAATTAACTACCAGGGCTGTATGTGGAGCTCTTCTGTCCCCTGGCAAGAAGGGAGCGAGTCTGCACCTTTCTCTGCCTTGGCAGATGTACGCTCACACGGCACCGTCGGAGGAGCCTGAGCTCTGGGTCCTGCTGCTCAGGAAGGAGCAATATCTTCTTTAAAAACAATAGTAAAGGGAAATGATAGAATCCTTAAATATATATGCCCAAGGAAAGGAATGTTTGCCCATTTTCTTTTGTAGGTAGTATTTAATTGTTTCCTGTCAATGACTTCTGTTTTTAAAGTAGATTAAGCTAATTTTGAGGGCAAGGCATATGGATGCATGCCATTCATGAAATGGTGGTCGTCAATGATACAGTTTATTGGAGGGAGTCAGAAAAAGATCTTCGCTTACATCTTCTTTTAAGGTGTTTTGCAGCACCAAATGGAGATAACGGGTGGCAGGAGTGGAGTATCCCACCCTAAATATTGCTTAGAGTCTGGGTAGAGAGAAAACTTCCGGATCATCTTACGTTGTCTTCAGGATCCCACCTCTTCCAAAGTCCCACAGCCCCATTCCTGGGCCATGTTTATACTGGTGGCCATGGGGGTCTCTCAGCAGTGTGTCCTTCTGCCTCCCCATGGGATGCTTCCTGGCTCGTACCCATGTGGGGATGGGTTTCCAATGGGATTGTGCATGCCCGCAGGTGATGATGAAGCCCAGGAAGGGAGCTGATACCGAGGCACATCCCAGTTCCCCCAGCAGCATGGGCTGGGTGTCTGCGGGGCGCAGCGTGACTCACCAGGCTATGGGCACGCGTGCCCCGCGTCTCTGTTCCTGCACGGACAGCTGTTGGTCAGAGGGGGGACAGTTGTTATTGTTAAAATGCAAATGAATAAAATCATTGTTTTGGCAGAGAATTCTAAGGGGAAGGACATGCAAATTTACCTTCCGTTCAGAGTGTGCATTGGTATTACAATACAATGTTTGAAAGCCAAAACAAAGGAACATTTTAATTTGGGGCTCATCAGATGGTTCCTTCTGCTTGGATTAGCATCAAATTCTTTGCAGCAAATGCCGTAAGTTCAACAAAACTCTAGTTTTCAAAGAAAATAAGAAAAAAGTTCTAAAAATGCCATCTATTTCCAGAGAGTTTTGCTGCTTTCCTTTGCCTCCACTGTTGTGAAGCAACTGGTTTTGTACTGAACACTGGACCAGGCCAACAGGGACAGGCTTTGGAAAATGCAAGTAGGATGTCAGACTGGGTTTCTTCCTGGATGCTACTTTAATCTGGCCTCTAAATAGCTCAGAAAAGGCAGCCCCTTTTGGGGGGCTAGAGCCAGTTCTGCTCAGAGGCGCAGGACCTGGGAGGTCTGGCGGGACCTTGGAGCACACCCGAAGGGTGCTGGCAGACCTCGCCGCAGGGTGGGAGCCAGTGGGCAGCAGGGTCACAAAGCTGCCAAGATTGCTGACAGAGGCTGGGCTGAAGGGATGTGTTGTGTTTCTTTCCTTGGCCTTCCTTATAAACACCCTCCACCTAAACCTGCTCTTCCGCGGTACTCGGAAAAGCTGTGCTGCTTTTTCAAACACACCCATGAGGTACCTCCGTCCTTCTCCCCCTGCTTCCCCTGCCCTTTCATCCTTGGGTATACCCACCTCGTGTCGTGGATCAGAAATAGAGACTAGCCGCCGACTTGCTAGTTGCGATGCAGCCTGATAATGCCAACTATAATTAGCTGTAAGTACCAAAGTCGTTTTGCTGGCGGAAGTTTTTTGTGACCCTGTTAAATAGATGATCCTGCCCGGCTCCTTGCTGCAGAGCCAGGTCCTGCAGAGTCCAGCTTGGTCCTTCCTGGGGAAGCCAGCTGGTGTCAGTCCGGATGCCTGCATCTGCCAGGCTTGTGAAGAGCCAGGCGTGGCAAAGCAGTGCTCATCGGCAATCTTTAAGCACTGCTTATGCCCCTCAATATGTGGCAAATGTTGTTTGCTGCCACAAAGTCCCTTCCCTGAGGCCCCGGTCACCGCAGACGGCCAGGTGTGCTGTGCCAGCGACACGGGGCCGCCCTGGGTTGTGGGTATCGTCGTTTGCAGCTCTGACCCGTCTTCAGGCTTTAGGACACTCATCAACAAAGAGGCGGCTCACGTTGGTGCATGCTGTGGCGCAGGGAGGACCAGTTCAGGGTCTCTAAATGCAGCATCTTGTCCTGAGCTGCGGCATTATGTCCCAGGGCTGTCCCTTTGTTCCCTCTTGTTAAAACCTCTAACTTTTTTCTGTGCCATCTCCTGCAACTCCTGCTGCTCTTTCCCCATCTGCAGCATCCCCACTGTCCTTCTCTCTGGCCTCAGGAAGCCCCAGCACACTGCCCAACTGTCCTCCCCTTGCAGCAACCCCCTCGCTGGGTCAAAACAGTCATCACCAGCTTTGCTGGGTCCCACCAGACTGGCTGGTGTAGCTTGTGCAGACCCAGCCCCAGCGGGTGGGTGAGCCAGTGCGCTTACAGAGCTTGTCCCCTTAGCAGGCAAAAAGCCTTTGGCTTCTTCTCTGCAGCCTCACCCAGCCTCGGCACATCACACAGCTCACAAGCCCAGTGCGACAGCACACGGAAAAGTATGATGGGGTGGGTATGCCCAAATTTGTCACTGTGGCTGCCCAGAGCTGCACTGTTGCATTGTCTAATCTGTCCTGAGCTCCTCACGGGTGTAAATGAGCGCCTGTTCCGGTGATGGGCTGTGCAACACTGCGGTGCTCAGGGGGAACAGATTTCCTAACGCAATAGCCCGCTGTGCCAACATCGGGTCTCACAAACTAACCATGGGTGAGGCAGTGCGAGAACTGGGATCCTGAAGTTCAGAAGGAGCCCCAGAGACTTGAAGAACCCGTTGATGACTTCTGGTCTGCGCGTGGAGCCAACGACCTGCTCTTCGGGTGAGGGGCCATACCTGCTGAGATGCTCTCTGCTGCCCTGCTGTAGGGAGTGCAAGCCCAACCGAGTTCCTGTGCCGCTGCCTTGGGGAAGGCACCTCACTGCTGTTTGGGTTGAACTCTTGTGTTCTGGCAGGAGATCACCCAAGCTCCCCATTTCCAGCCCTGGGCACCATCTGCAGGAGTGGAGAGTGAGCCCCCAGAGGTGCAGCAGAAGGGCAGTGTCCTGTACAGACACGGACATTCATCAGCAGAAGACCTGAGTGGGCAACGTGCAGTGAGATTCTGTCCCTGAGCTCAGGGAACACAGTGAGGGCAGGGTCTGGTCAGGGGTCCCCAGTGCTTTGCACCCACCACTCGCCTGGAGCTGAGGTGGGCAGCATCCTTTTTGGCTTGGGAAGTCCCTGTGGGCAGTGTCCTGCGCCTGTCACCCGACAACCCAAAACAGTGGTGGAAGAGCTCAGTCCGTGGCTTGTGCACCCCAACCGTGGACATCAAGCCTGGACATTGCTCATGGATTTAGGCAAATGAGGAGGAGGAACATGATGAGAGTGAAGTATGCGGCTGTCTCCAGCTCACAGGTTCCCTGCATGAACCCATGAACCCATGGATATCAGAGACCAGTGTCCAAAACCACTTTCCAGGACAGCCTGGCAGCGTGGGAGAACTCTTGGGGCTTCCTCCTCTGAAGCTCACCTGGGGACCCCAGAACTTTTGATGTGAGTCAGGGCAGTTTTCAGCGTCACTACCTCTGCTTTCTGCCCTTCTCAATGGGAACAGGTAGCGAAGCAGGACCGGGCAGGGTGGCAGGGGCTGGTGGCATCCTCTGGGGATGCCAGTGGGCTTTGATGGCACACTGTTGCATCAGGAGTGCCACGGAAAGCCCAAAGTCAGCAGAGATGAGCCTGAGGCATTGCTGCTTTCTGCCTGGTGGTCCCTCTGTAGTCAAATCCAGTCCCCCCATCCAAGCCTGGTCCCCCCGGCCGAGCCGGTGCAGACTCGTGGTTATGTAAAGCCCCGGCGAGTGCGACCGGGAGATTCTTCAGTGTCGGAATCTGAGTCACATGGGGCTGTTTTATTTCCCCCTCTGCTAATCTCGTTTCTATAGAAACAAGATTGGGAGGAAAAAAAAAAAAAGAAAAGAAAAAAAAAGAGCCAAGCACAGAGCAAGCGAGAAACCTGAGGTGATGGGTGAGGGAAGCGGAGGTGGTGGATGAGGAGGTCAGGCNAAAAAAAAAGAAAAGAAAAAAAAGAGCCAAGCACAGAGCAAGCGAGAAACCTGAGGTGATGGGTGAGGGAAGCGGAGGTGGTGGATGAGGAGGTCAGGCGGCACGGGTGGGAGCAGGGGATCCCAGCTGGGATGGGAGCGTGCCTGTGGCTGTGTGCGTCGAGGGGAAAGGGACTCTCATGAAGATCCGCTCTTGGATGAGCTGCTCCTCCGGTGGTGGGCAATCAGCAGAACCTGGAGGGAAGGGAGCAGAGGCTGTGCAGGTGAGTGAGCATCGCTCGCGCAGCTCCTGGGCATCTTTCCCCCGCAGAGCATGGCACACCGGAGCTGTGCCCGGCTCACCGGGGCTCCTGGCCCCGGCTGCTGCCTTCCAGCCGCGGTGGGGGGGTGCTGTGCCCGACGCGTGCCACTGCAGCGGGCAGGCGAGCGAGGTTTGCCGGAGTGGCGTCCACGGTTGACGGTTGCCCGGAGGCTGGCTGTGTGTGTGTGGCCATGCGACTGTGCATGTTCCCTTTCCAAAGTCTGTCTCTCCCAAAAAGCTGCTGCTTGCTTGGGAGGCACCTTTCCAGCTTTGTTTATTTTTCCTCTATTTTATTCTAACTGCACCTGTGCAAATAAAATGCTCACAGGAGCCAGCCCCCATAGCTGCAAGGTGCTGTGCTTGCTCCCAGCCCTGCTCGGCCCGAGGCAGCGTCCGGCTCCCTCCCAGCGGGATGTCCCTTCCCCAGCCTCTAGGCCGGGCTGTGGCTGGGATGCCACAGAGGATAAACCCAACTCGAAAGCTGCTTTTGCGATGACTGTTCCCAAAGGGAGGATGAGCTGAAAATGTTGCTTGTTTTGATGCTGCCAAGTGCCTGGGCTGCCCACAGCCACTGCACGGCTTGTCCCAGGACTTTTCCTTGCCTCTGCTAATTCAGGAGGCTGGCGGCTGCCTGCCGGGAGCTGGGCTAGTTGGGAACCACTAAGAAGCGTGTGCTGGCTCCGGACGGGCTGGGGAGTGAACAAGTGGGAGCTGTTCCTGCCGGCACTAAGATGTCTCTGTCTCTGGGGCATGGCTGGCTCGTGCCCGTGCAGTGGCAAGGGCTTTGGCTGGGCGTGTTGGTGGAGCAGGAGAGCCACCGGTGCTGCCGGTCCCATGCCGGTGCCTGTGCCAGCACTGCCCCGTGACCTCGGTCATCCCACGCTGGTGGCCTGGTGTGGCTGTGCCGGCACGGACCGCGGTCTGTTCTGCAGCTCCAGCTGTGGCATGGCCGGGTCCTGCAGTGCCAGTGGCTGGGTGAGACGCTGCACAAGCCCTCAGGCTTCGGCAGGCGCACACTCACCCTGACGGCTGCAAACTGCTGAAACGCGCTGCTTTTTGCAGAGGCAGCCCATGGTGTCCCTCCGAGGGTCACCGCACAGGGGAGAGGGAGGGCCACACAGCCGAGGGGATGGGGATTTTGCTTGTCATCGCTTTCCAGTTGTGGCACTGGGGACACGGCGGTGAGGCATTGCAAACCCCCGGCTGGATTCACGCCTGTGCACAGCTGGTGAAGCCGGAGGGATGAATCGAGTCCCTGTGTATTTCTGTACTCAGTCAGCTTTGGGAAATGTCATTGCTCATCCGCCTGCCCGGCCAGCGAGGGGGTGGAGGGCGGCGCTTCAGACCCTTGTCCTCATCCGAAAGGGCAGCTGAGCGGATTTTTGTGCTGGGATGCTGCGTCCTGTGATGGCTCAGCCATGGGCAGGACAGGGCCAGGCTGCCAGCCCGATGTGTCCCTGCTCCACCTGCGTTTCCGCTTCCTCGGCAAGCTGAGGGCATGGGCAGTCACCTGTGCTGGCGTCAGACCCCCAGAAAACGTGCCCGGTGAAGGGGAGAGTGTCGGGCTGGTGTTACGTGGCACGTTCGGTGCAGCTGGTGTGGGAGCTGTGCCCCACGCTGAGCTGGAGTCTGCCCCCTCGGCCGGACTGGGCTGTGCTGAGGGTCCGAGTGCCACTCTGAGCCCCCTCCACTCGTCCTGGCTGAGCACCCCCAGGGGCATTGTCACACACCAGCCTGGGGACAGCACTGTTCCCATCTCCCTTGGGCAGCAGCGCTTGGCTCTGGCTGCCCCTGCCTGCTCTGTGCCTGCAGCGAGGGCTGGGTGCTGTGGCTGATGCCAGGGGGGGCGTTTGCCGCTCCAGGTCCTGCCGCCCCCACGAGCACGTGAAGTGGTTGGTTTGGGGCTTTGCATCCCCACGCCCCCCCGGCAGCAGCGTTACCCGGCACTGCCAGGAGGCCTGGAGGGGAGGGCTGAGGATGGGTATTGCTGCACAAGTCTCCAGGGCCGATAATTATTTCTTGGGAAAAGATGCTGTGTTCTGACTTAAACGCTGACATGGGACTCTGAACATGTGTAATCTGGCTGACAGATGGCAAGTCATAGAGGTGTGATTTATGATACAGCACAGTAGCTGAACAACCTTCTCTGGTTGTCAGGAGACAATTCTTCCCAGCGCTGCGGTTGATGTTTCAGTTGATGGTTTTCCCTGCGTGTCCCCTGGGCGCCTCGGCAGCGTGTGGGGACCATCGGGGAGCCTGGCAGGTGCCAGCGTGGCAGGCTGGGTCTGCCAGGGCCCGGCAGCACCCATGCTGAGCAGCTGCAGCGCTGCTGCTTCTTATGGTGGCAGGGGTAGGTCACCCCAAATCCTGCCCGGGCTGGACCATGAGTCCTCCCGCACAGCCTTGTTCCCTCCCACGCTGGGATGAAGCTGGCTCAAGGTGGCAGTGGCTCTCTGGGGCTGTCTGTTCCCCAGACTGGCACTTGTGGTGCCAAACGTGCTGGTACTGATGGGAGAAGGCACAAAACCCTTGCCCATCAGTGAAGCTCACAAGAGGATGGATGCCGATAGCCATAGGGAATGTGCCTTCCTCACATCGTCTTCTGTGCCTCTCCTTTAAGATCTGTAACGTTGGTCCTTCTCAAGGGACAGAGGCATCTATTAGTGTTTGGAAAGCACTTGGGAAGTAAAAATGTGGTCCCAGCAGCCTCCCCCTCCCTGTTAGAGGCTCACTGCCGCTGCCGCCCACAGACCCCAGACCCCAGGCACGATGCTGCTGCGGCAACATCCTGACCCCGGGAGCATCCCGACCCCGGGGGACCAGAGCAGCCCCAGCAGGGGGAGCTCAGGGAAGCTGACCCACAAGGAGGGCCTCAGTGGGGCAAGGAGAGTGGGGCAGAGCATGCTGCCGGCGTTGGGCTGCGTTTGCTGCATGCAGCCACGGCAGAGCAGGTATGATTCATTCCCCCTTCTGCAGTACAGTTTATGTAAAGCAGCACTGTATAAATAGCCAGATGATACAGTAATGTGCTCCTGGCTTTCTAATTAGTGATGCTTCTGCTGGAGCTTTTGGGTCTGGCAGAGGTGAGAGGAGGCTGGTTCATTGCTGAGGGCTGGATGAGTTGTTGACAGCTCTCAAGGGGGAGGCACCGGTCGCAGACGTCTCCTTTAACCTGGCTGTGGGCAGTTCGAGGCGGTGGGTGAACCAGGCGGATGAGCGGTAGGATAGAAGTTTGGTCTGAGGGGTGGGTGAAAGCAGCACCCACCATCTCAAGGTACTTGGTCACCTTCTGGCTTGTACATGGCACTGCTTGTCCACCCTGGGTCGGGGCAATCTAGGCAGCACCTGCCCTGAGCCGGAGAGCATTGCCTTTGTCCGTGAGCCTTCCCCTGTGATGCTGTGCCCAAGGGAAGTCACAGCAAGGCTGCAGGTCCCCGAGAACCCAGCTGGCTTCTCCAGCCACACCAGTGCACCCAGTCCTCAGGGACTAATGCTCCTTCATGCTGAGCCCTGTGGGCACATCACCCTGTTTTCCTACCACCAGCTCTTCTTGGCAGATGCTGTTGGCTCTGTCTAGTGGCTGCTGTTTCTCTGCTTTGTTTGAGGTGGATGTGTCTGGGTAAACCTTCTGGGTGTGTAGTTGTCCTGGTGGTGTTGATCCCAAGACACACATCTGGCACGGCAGAGGAGCTTGTTTATCGCAGGGCACGGCTGCCTTCTTGCATCCGTGCAGGTGGTTTGGGATTTCCCAGCCTCCCATCCTTGCTGGGGACCCATTTGGGGGAGGTAACTGTGATGGTCCCTGCTGGGGACAGGGCATAGCAAACAGGACAATGTTCTCCAGAAAGCCCCCAGATCTCATGAGATCAACATCCCCAGTGTCCTGGCAGCTAGCCAGTCTAGCTGAGATGAGATCAACATCCCCAGTTCCCACCACCCATCCCAGGGTCACCCCTGAGCCCTGCTCGTCCCGGGGTCCACATCGCTGCAGAGCATCAGCGGTCAGTGCCCACGCCTCCCGAAATTGGGATCTTACTCATTACAGCCAGGCTTTGACACCAGATCAAAGGAGAGGCGAGGTGGCGGGATGGTGTTAGTGCCGGGCTCTGCTGGAGGGGCTTTCACAAGGCGCCTGGATCACTCCTCTTCAAACGCCTCTTCCTCCGGCTGGGAGCAGAGGAAAGCTGGGGTTTGGGTTTCTTGTTGGGTTTCTTTTAAGGCAAACCTCATCCTTTACATCAAAGTAGTATTTCTTCTCAAGAATGTAAAGAATGACCCTGGAAGGTCTGAGTGGCTCTTTCCCGGCGGTGATTGCGGAGACGAGAGCCTTCTCCAGAAAGCTGTCTCCACCCCGTCCCCAGCAACAGCAATTCATAAGCTGAAAAATAAATCAATAACCAGAGTTAATGAATTGAAGATGTCTGTGTTTAAAATGTATCAGGAAAAAAACTGTTAGCTGGTCGTGGTTGGCTTAATTATTGTGAGGAAAGGCAGAGAGCTCTCATTTCTGAGAAATACCTTCTTTTTTTCTTTCTTTCTTTTTTTGGAGGTATTTTGTTTGGTTGAAGTCGGTTAGGACTTGAGAGGACAGGAGGACTGGCTTTAGCAATGTGTGTAGGTTCAAAGTCTCCCCCCAGGTCTGTCCCTTATCCCTGGGGACGTCTGTCAAATCGCTCCTGTCCCCTTCCCTGCCCAGCCCGGGGCCAGCTGAGCAGCAGGAGCAGGTCGTGCAGGCACAGGACCAAAGGAGGAGGAGAGACTGTCCTGGCGTGTGGCAAGGCTGGGAGGTGGCAACAGTCCCACCAGTCTGGTTGTGCGCCCAAGTCGGGGTGTCCCAGCTCCTCAGGCTGCTCCTCCCTTGCTCCCACCTCTGCTCCTGGTGAACTGGCAGCAGGGACGGGTTGTGGTGCCAGGTTCGGCTGCAAGCCGGGTGTGCCGGCCCTCGGCAGCAGGGTCCGCGTGCTGCAGAGGAGAGCCGGGGGCTGCAGGGCTCGGGCAAATCTCGTCGCTGGCTTTCTGCGTGCCCTCAGTCTCAGAGGCAGTGTGGTTGTCCCTCGGGACAGTGGTTCTCTTTGGAGAGAGCCAGGGTGGAGGGAGGGTGCAGCGTGGCCCCAGAGCATGGGGATGCTCTTCCCCCCGGTCCCAGGAACTGGGAGCAACACCAGAGCATCCCACCCAGCGGGAGGGGCTTTGTCAGTGCAGATGGGTCTGGCAGCTGAACCCATTTGCTTGCAGGTGTTTCTATTTTCTCCTCCAAAGCACCTCCAACATGGGCTGATTTCCATGTCAGCCTTCATCAGGAAAGCCATCCTGGTATTTGAGACCCCTGGCTGGAAGGCCACAGGGGCTCTGGAGCATGTGGCCATGGCACAGGTCCGCTTTGCTTCTGTCCACTGATGCTTCCCTGGCTGCCTGACCCGTCTCGGGTAGGCTCTGCAAGAAGCAGAAGCAGCCGGTGTTTCTGCAGCGTTGACCGTCACCAGCTGGGGCTTGGGCAGGAACACGCAACCTGGGGAGGTGGTTGTGCTGCACTGGGGAGGTGGTTGTGCTGCACTGGGGAGCAGGGCCCGGCGCTAACTCAGCCTGCCAGGCGCACAGCTTCGGTTTTGCTAACAGCACACCATGGACCCGTGCTGGTCCTGGCTTCACAAAGCAATGCCAAACCTGCTACTGCTCCGCTTCTTCCCCCTGGGGCTGGTGGCACCCTGTCCCAGTGCTGCTGACCCTCCGGGAGCCCCCTCCTTTCAGCTCCGAGCATCACCTGGCTTTGTGCCGTGGACCTGCCGCTGGGAGTCCGGGTGCTTCAGTGACATTAACGCCTTTCCTCTCCCCTTCCCCAGGTCGGAAAGCAGCCTCTCTAGGTTTGCCCACCGCTTGTCAGTTAAGCAGAAGCAGGAGAAGAGAAGGAAAGCTGAGTATGCCTCGGCTGAGCTGTCTGCCTTCCGGCCCAGGTCTCTGAGCATTGAATGGTAAGAGCTGCAGGACAGGGCTGGGGGAAAGGAGCTCCTGCCTCTCCAGTCCCCCTCCTGTCCCCTGTCCCCTCTGCTGCCACTCTCTGTCCCTGTCCCAGCAACATCCTGTGGGACAACACCCCTTCAAACCCCTCTGTCTGCTGCAGAAGCTCCCCCAGGGCCTCAAGCCAAAACATTCCCCCTCGCCCCAGTGCAGGGAGCAGTGGGGAGCCCCGGCGGCTCCTTCCTTGGGCTGAAGAAGACCCCAGGAACTGAGCCATGGACGTCTTGCAGGGCTCACACGGGGCACGGACATGTGTGTCTGCTGGGCCAGGGCACGTGAGTGCACAACCTCCGGCAGCCCCTGCTGCCAGCTGCTCCTCTCCCCTTCCCTTCCCACCCCACGCTCCTTACAGGAGCTGCCGCAGGATACATCCCGCGG
The DNA here is from genome assembly GCA_013400135.1 of Rhinoptilus africanus. NCBI lineage: Eukaryota > Metazoa > Chordata > Aves > Charadriiformes > Glareolidae > Rhinoptilus > Rhinoptilus africanus. The sequence continues at coordinate 167,611 of VXBO01003066.1, forward strand.
CCCCTTGCTGCCCCACACACCTCTGTTGGATAAACCAAAGCCGAGAGCCACGGCGGGATGGCTGCAGCGATGTGGGGACACCGGGAGCCACAGGGGCTCCCCACTGGTGCCGTGCCCAGGATGAGTGGGGTGAGGGGCCGGGGCTGCCCCAGCATGAGCCACCCTGCGGGGCAGCCCCATGTGCCCACCCCAGAGGGATGCAGTGCTCCCTCCTTCCCCGATGCCACTGCGGGACCCACGGGGCCCCTCGCACCCAGCACAGGTCTCAAACTGCAGTCCCTGCTCGAGCAGGGAGTAATTTATCCTGGGTTTCTAAGCTCTGATGCAACAGCCTTGGAAGCAGATCACAGTCAACCCTCCCAGCGTTAGAGGTGACCTGCTAAGGATATTTAAAAGAACTGGAAATTGCATTGCTTTCTGCTTCCTTAGATGGATAAAGGAGGGTAAAACTTAAAAAAAAAAAAGAAAAAAGAAAAAAAGAGATGCTTAGAAATTGCAAGAATGTCGAGTTTGGTTCTCGTTTTCCCTGCTTTTTTTGGAGATCTTCCTGGCATTTATTGTATGTTCTAACACTTGAGTGTGAGGTTGTGGAGTCCTCCTCAAAGGCTTCCTCTATCTGTGAGGTTAGTTAGGCATCAAAGCTAACTAGGTATTAATGAGGCCAGACAAAGAATTTAAGCTATTTGGTGACAGATTGCTTTCTTCTCCAGTTGCACAACTTTCTTCCCTTTGCTGAAACGATGTCATTGGGAAAGCTGTTCTGCAATTACTGTGTATCTTCCAAACAGACAAATACGTGACTTTGTAATATACCAAAGAGGAAAAGAAGAAAAGAACTCTTTAAAATCAATCAGAGTTTCTCTTTATTCATGATAAAGAAGCAAGAGAAGTCAGTAAATATCCTTTCTCTCTTTAAACATCTATTTGAAGCCCCCGGATCCCATTTTAGCCCTACTGTATCAAGGTATATTTGTGGTACATTTTCACTCACTCTGTTTCCTGGGGGAAACCATCTGTCTTGGATTAGTTTGCAAAGCACCTTGTACAGCAGTGACACTGCAGCAGTAGAGGATGCTATTTCATGGGGCTTTTGTAAACTGGCTCAGAAATGAGCTCTTGGTGAGGAGGAACCGCCTTTGCCTTAAGTTTGCCACAAGCCACTGCGTTGGGGAGCGGGGCTGGAAAGCCTGAGGCTGGAAAGAGAAGGACGCCATGTCACCGCTCCTGCAGGGACATGGGCATGGATGGTCTGGTGGGGGGCAGGATCACTGCCCTGCGGTTTTACCCGTGGCTGGAGATACCTTGAGCTGGATCAGACCTGGCAGCCGGGCTGGGGTGGGCCGGGGTGCGGGGGCTCGATGGCACTCAGTGGAGGGGTGACCCAGGGGGTCACAGTGACAAGGAGCTGGGTGGGCAGCAACGGGGCGAGGACCCTGCCCGCTCCCCGACCATCTCAATGTGCGGTTATTCCTCTCCCTGTTGCCGTAGTTAAGCAGAGAGCCCAGGAGCAGCTGTGCTGATGCAGTGCAGGAATTTAATTAGCTTTTAGGTGGACACAGCCCAATTTCTGAAGAGCGGCTGGGGGCACCCACGCACAGAGCATGGAGTGCTGCCTCCCTGGCAGGACAGGCAGGCTGCAGGCAGGTTTCCACGCGTGCCATGGTGCGTGTGCCTGTGCCACACATGCATGCTTGCGCTCAAGGAGGCACCCGGAGGCTTTTCCCACGCGAGCACCAGCCACCTCTGCATCCGCGTCCTGCAAAAGGAGCACCTGGACTGTTTCTGTTGTGAAACATCATTTCCCTCCTTCCCCCCATACGTCTTCAGCGATCCATGGTTGTTGTAGTGGGATCAGCATCCTCAGATAGTTGCTCCAAAGCATCATGAAGGGCCTTTGAAGCCACGGGTGTCTGCCTCTCCGTGCCCCACACCTTGCCCGGGAGCCCTGGCGGGCAGGCGAGGCTGCTGGGCGCTGCAGCCGGCGGAAAGCGGGGCTTGTGCCCTTCCAAATCTACAGGTGCCTGATTGGGCTTGCAGAGCAGACAGCTGCATGCATCGAAGGCGTGTGTAGTTATAAGGTTAACCCAAGGTCACCACTGCGTTATTTCACCTTCCTGTGTGCGGAGAGTGAATGTCCGCGCTGCGGATGATGGGAGGTTCAGCTCACCCCATGTGGGCAGGAGTGGGATGGAAAAGTGGTGGACTGGGTTTTCCCAAATCGTCAGCTTCTGAGAATCCTGCCCAACTTAATCCCATGGTTTGAAGGCAAGGAGGAGCTCGTGGACCTGCTGTTACCTGTTTCCAAGGAAGAGGTAGAGATTATAAGCACAAATCATCAGTGGCCATTGCTTTGAAAAGCTGGGTGTCAGTCTGGTGGAGGGATTCTGCTTGAAATTCCTACCAAAATACCAGGAGATGCTTGTGTCTCTGCCATAGTGGAGAGCATCCTTGCGTCATCCCCACACAAGGCAAGCTGAGCCAGTTTTCCAGTGTTCCCAGTTGTTCAAGGGCTCAGGTAGGGCTGGATGGAGCTGAGGTAGGAGCTGTGCAGTGTCACAGTGTCTGCCTGAGACCGAGTCCCCTGCTCTGAGCACTGCCAGGTACGACAGGCACGATAGATCATTTCATCTCCCCTTGGCCCTTCTCCCTGGCCCTGGGGACACCTCGGAGCCCTGCGGGGAGGGTTGCTGGGTGCTGGGATTTCTCTGGGCCAGGAGATGCAGTTATTTGCTGCCACAATAAATAAGGTGTTGAATGTCCCATGCTACCCACACGGGGATGCTCCCGTCTTGGGTCTCGCGGTCCCTGCGTCCGTCGGAGCCCGTCTCCCCACCTCACCGGCTGGGACATACTGGCGGGTCGCGTTTCTGCCTGGGCACAAGGCATGCTTTATTCGCACAGCACGTGTTTATGTGCTGCACCGGGCGAGCGGAGCGCGGTCCTGCTCCCGAGCGCGGCTGTCGGTGAGCGGAGCCTCGTTAGTTCCACTTATTAAAAAAAATTGCTGGGGGGGGTAGGTGGGGGGAGGAGGGAGAGAAGGCAGGGAAAAAGTGAAGTAATGAGAAAACACTTCTTACATTCATATGTTGTTTACTGAAATAAATACTTCATTATTAGGCTTTTTTTAGGGTATGTTTTTTTAAAAGCCAGCGCCACAAAGTCCCCAGTGTTAGGGCCGGTGAATGTGCTGTATCACCTCAGCCCATTGCCCCGGTGTCTTGCTGCCGGGAGGTGCCCAGAGAGAAGCACTGTGGGGAGCAGGGCGACACGAGGCTTTCCCAAGCTTAGGAGAGAAACCTGGGGGCTGCTCCTGTCCGCTTTTATTTCGCTTTGCTGATTCCTTTCTCCTCCTCTTTGCTGGACGGTGCCTGCTGTGGCTCGCAGGGCACCGAGGCAGCTTGAGGTCCAAATGAGGAAAAAACTGGCAATTGAGGCAAGGAAGGATTTTGGATCCAATTTATTAAAGCTCTGCTTTCTGCTGGTCTGTGATACTAATCTAGCTCCAAAGCCGAAACAGCACGAAGGCGTGGAAGACAAAAGCACTCTTTATTTGAAGCTCGCCGCCTTCTGCTGTTGGAGTGAAGAAGTTGAGAGCTGGCGGCTCCCATGGAGCCTCCCCGCTGTCTCTACACCAACCCCGAAACATCAGCAATCCCTTTTCTCCCCCCTTAGGGCGAATAGTGGCAGAGAGCCTCCTCTCCTCTTGCGTGTGTCACCTGAGAAATGATCCACGTTTATCTTTCCTCTTAAGCAAATCTTAATTCAGTAACGGGGCTGTGATCTGCTGGCCAGGCGTGTGCCAAGCCTGGGAACCTCTGTCCCCCTCTCGCATCCTTCCAGCTCTGGTGCTCGTCGGGAGTTCCAGCCCTGGCAGGTTTGTCCTCCTGGCATCCCTTTGTCTCCTCGTTTTCCTTTCCTACCTTTCGGTCTGGTTTTCCTTCTTCCATTTTTTTCTGCTGCTTGCCTCACAATCCTTTTCCCATTCTCACCTCTTCTTGTACACCCTGATTTTCCTCTCTATGTTCTTCTTCTCAATTGTTACTTGCTGCCTTTTCTCTTCGAGCTCCTTGAGTTTGTCATGTCGGCCAGCCTCCCTGCGATCCGTGGTGGAAATAGCCTATTCCCATGGTGGCTCCGGAAAAAATGCAGTGCATTCCTCTCTTCCCGTGTCCCCTTATCTCGGTTCTGGTCGTTGGCTGCCCACCACGAGCTGTGAAAGCAGCGCTGGCAGGAGCATGTCGTCTGGTGGTTAGACAGGCGAGCAGGCAGCCAGCGGCTCGGGCTGAGCCCTGCCTGCGTCTTGTTTTGCTGCCTGACCCCTGGCACGTCGCTGATTCTCTGCTCCTCGCTTCCCCTCTGCCGGAGAGAGGGATGCGCAGAGAGCCGGCAGCTCCGAGTGCAGACCATGCTGGGATGGGAAGGTGCGGAGGGGTTTTCCCACGATGTCCCCGCACCGGGGCTGGGTATGATGGCATCCTTCTGCCGTGGGATGCAGCCGCCGGGCACAGGAACTGCACTGGCACCATCGGGCTGGCAGAGGCAGCACACACGACTCTGCTGCCGTACTCTGCCCTGGGTTTTGGTTATAAAGCAAAAGGTTTTTTAATGGAAGCATTTTCATGAAAGTTACTCAAAATTTTATAATGCAATAATATTTCCCCTTGGTATGGAAATTCTCCCTAAGCTGCTGTGCTGGGGCATGAAAGCCATGCCGTGGCAGTGCCTGGCAGTGCTCAGCCTCCGTCCGTCGCTGCTGTCGGCTGTCATGGGCAGGCAGCGTGGACGACCTGGCCCCATCAGCAGCTCCTCGCCTTCCGCCACCCGAATGCCGCGGTCCCGAGGGAGGTGCCGAGCTGCCGGCTGATCCGTCTGACTGTTCCCGAGCCAGAGCACTGCAGGGCTGCTACTGCAAAGCTTGCTGAGAGCCCTGAGCTGCTTCCATCGCAGTCGCCTATGCTCCTGCAGGACTTTCTCCAGGATGCTTGACAATGATCTGTTTGCCAGGGGGAACCAGCAAAAAAGTAAATTGTCAGCCACTTTTCTGGGAGGTGAGGAGGAGCGGCACCGTAACGATCGGAGTTTCACAGCCCTACTTGAGCTGTCTTATCCTAACTTAATCCACATGTCCAAGAAGAGGCTTGGAGCCGCTGCTCTTTCCAGCCAAGGAAGCTCTTAGCCTGAGCAAGGGAAAATAAGAGGGAAAACCACCCTGAGCCTTTCCATGGAAGGGGAGGAGTGCCAGAGCCTGGGAGGTGTGTGGGCATCCGGCGCCAAGAGATGCTCTGGGCAGTCTGCGGAGTGGCCACCACCTCTGCCCCTGCTGTGGTGCGGGGCAGCCAGCCTTGCCGAGAGCTTTGCCTCCCCCATCCCACTGGTGCTGGATCGATCCGGGTGAAATGCAGCTGCCCGCGGCTTGGTTGTGCCGAGCGCAGGTCCTGGACAGGCCAGCGCGGTGTTGAAACGAAACGCGAGGTGCTTTGTCTCGACTGGGAGCGCTTTAAGCCCTCGCTCGGGAACAATGGCCAAGCTATGGGGTCATTTGTTCTGGTATTTCAGCAGCTCCTCATGATTTATGGGATGTTTTGTTCTGCTGCTTGTCTTAGCTTCCCCCTCTCCACCCTCCCCGTCTCCATCCCTTCTCCATTTCAGCTCCTCCTCCCCCCTCTCCCAATTCCCCTAATAGCTGTGGAGCCTCTCTGCCTTATGAAGTCATGGTATCTGTGACTTATTGAATTATCCGTATGGGAGCTGGACTTCCACGCTGCGCTGTGGTCTGCAGGGGCGTCCCGTCTGCCCGGGGAGCCAGCCCGCAGCAGGGCCCCTTGCCCAAGGGCTCTGGCCAGCCTGAGCTTCCCCCCGGTGTGGCAGATTGACGTTGCCATCGGCATGCTGCGAGAAAGTCAGTTTACGGGCGGTAAATGTGGCTAAGACCAGTGAACAAATCTGCAGAGGCTCCCCTGGACCAGGCAGGATGGAGGCTGCCGGCTCTCGGTGCTGCCATCCCCCCACCCTCCCAGGACACCCCTCCGTGGGCGAGGTGGACGCTTTTGGTGATGAATGAACTAGGCATGGGGGAAAGTGGTTCAAGAGCTTGACTTTATCCCCGGCACCCTGAGGGATGGCCACGGTCGGCGCTTCTGGGTGTGTGTGGGGGAACGTGGGTGAAGAAGGGAGTTCAGGGCCATCCAAACCTGTAGGGGCTGTGCAAGGCCTGTGCCTCCCCTCCTGATGCCACAAGTCTCCTTCAGCCCAGGTTTCCTCCTCGTCTGGGGAGAGGCAGCTCGGCTTGTGATTACAAAGAGGTTGGAGCGGTTGGGAGAAGACCAAGGGCCGGATCCTCTCTCCGTGCAGCGTTGTAACCTGCTGCTGCAGGCGCTGGCTCCGGCGGGTCCAGCGCTCCTGTCTGGATTTGCTTCTCCTGTCACTTCTGCAGAAAAATTTGAGCCCTCTGGGAAAGTGACAGAAGGAAAATGTTCAGAGAAGACTGATTTCCAGGTTCTCCCTGTCTGGGACCAGAGCCCACAGCCAGATCCCTTCCTCACTGAGAGCACAGGAAGCAAATATAATTTATTTACAAGACAAATTTAAAATATTGTGCCGATGTGTTGTTCTGGCCATTTCCCCCTGCTGGTAGCTGATACCTCCAAGCCCCTCTAAGATTATTTCTCAGAGCTGCATGTCTTTTATCTCCATCACATTTTTATTTCTTTCAAATAGCCCATTTGCCTGATTTGTTTGTTTTATTCTCATCATCTGTCTGCCATTTCCCATGGCCTGGATCCGCAAAGCAGGATGGATGCCTTGGTCCCTGCTGAGGCTTGTGGAGGATGCCCTTTGTCCTGTAGGATCTCCACTGGTTCTTCCCCATGGAGGCATCCATGCCCAGAAGGTGGCGGTTGCCTGGCTTCGTATAGCAGGCAGCCCACGCCCCATGGTTATGCAGGGGGGAAAGTGCAGAGATGCCACAATCCTTGGTATGAAGGGGAAACCTCACGGATGTCTGAATCAAGCCTTTCCTGATGGCCCCATGGGTTCTCCACACTGGTATTCCCACAGTGCTGGATTTGGAGGGTCTTGGCTCTTCCAGTCCTCTTAAGCCAGCAGACAAAAAAAATCTCAGTATATTTCTTTTAGTGGCAATATTGATATAGTCATGGTTTCTTACTAGTGGTTGGATCTTAGACCTGCCAGCTTTGAACCTAGCGTCTCCGTGAGCTGATGTGCAGCCGGGGAAGGGCAGCGTGGGTGATTTGTGTGTCTGGAGCAGCCCCGCCGGACAACCACTGCGCCCCAGCCCCCGGGCTGCCGGGCTGCCTGTCCCCCAGCCCCGGGACAGCTTTGCCCTGGGAGCAGGAGGTATCGCTGGGCTGGCTGCTGTGCTGCTGGAGAGACGAGTCAGGAGGTGCAGAAGCATCAGGGTTTCCAGATAGTCCTGACAGCCGGCGCTTTCAAGGTATTCGAGTACTTTTAATCCTCCCTTGTCCCTTAAACAGCAGGAGCCCGTTGTGCAGATTTTTGCTGCTCTTAGGTAGTTTCCTGCTGGCTGAGACACTTCTGCCTGCCAGAGCTTCAGGAACCTCCTATTTATCTTCCTGGAGAGTGTCTCTCAGTGCCAGGTCAATATTGGACCTACTGGCTTGGATGCTGGCAGATGGGCAGCACTCAGCAGAGAGGCAAAAACTGGAGGTAGGAGTTGGCCCAGGACACTGGGATAATGAGGACCAGGTCCTTGGATGTCTTGGGATCTCTCTCCATCTTTGCTTGAGTCTTTCCTGCAATCTGCACGCTTACAATCTTCAGACCCATCCCAGTTACCCACCTTTCTTCTGCCAACTTGCTTGGTTTTCAGAGGAGGTTTGCAAGGCCAAGTGAACTCCACATCAGCTGAGCCTCATGGCTGCTGGAGGTCAGGGAAAAGCAGTTACAGCCCTCTGCTCTTCACTTCCAGATTTCCTCCCGTTCTCCCCAACACTGAAATACTCATCCGTCTCCCCCAGTGCGTCCTGCCGTAGCTCACTGCCCAGGCGCGTTCCTCTTCCCCTCCCACTTTGCCTCTGTTGCCTTTCTTTGCGCTGCTGATAGGGTGGGTGGCAGAGGGATGAAGATCTGCCACAAAGAGCAGTTGGGCAATGTGGAGGAGGTTCATGCTTTGCTTTGCCCAAAGTGGAAGTGGACACCTGACAGTAGTTGCCAGTGCCATCATGGTGAGCTGCACCTGATCTTCCCTCTGCCCATGGTGCAGAGGTTCACCTGAGCCCCCTCCAGGTCTGTTCAGACAGAGTCTGGTTTCCACCCATGGAGTGTCCCAAAAGGGCCTGTAAGTGCTTACCAGTTAGTAGCTGGGGGGCAAATCGCTCCTGCCTGAAGTCAGGGCAGGCTCCGTACTGATCGTCTGCTGTGAAAAGCTGTTGCTTCTGAACTTTGAAAAATGAACACATGACATTATGTGGCTGCACTTGTTAAGGACAGCAACGAGAGCAGCTGCTGAGTTCAGCAGAGTTCCAAGAAACATCTCTTCTTGGCATTACCAGGACTGACTCTGCCCCATTGCCCCAAGAAGAGCCATCATCACCTTTGGTGGGATGATGTGGCTTGTTGAGTTGATGTTTTCCATGCAAACCCTACAGGTTTCCAAGCGCATGGTTGTTGTAGACTCTGAGATGGCGGGGACTGCGGGTAGATCATGCAGCATGGTTACTCTGCTCTTCCCACAGTCTTGTTTCTCCTCTCCATCCCCATCTTCCTCATTTAAGTGCTAAAGTGGCCACAGGAGAAATGACCCAGATGAAGAGAGTAGTTCCCAACCCAAACTGACTCATCAAAGTTTCTGAACTTCACAGAGGAGAGTTTCCTGGGCTGGGGGCAAGGGACAAAGTGCTGGCCTGGGGCATAGGGGACCTGGCTTCTCCTGACTTGCTGAGTGAGTTAGGGCAAGGTCTGCCCCTCTTTGTGCCTCAGTTTCTCACTCTTTAAAAGGAGCACAGCAATGCTGACCTCTTTTGTCAGGCACTTTGAGATCTGTTGATGAAGGAGCTGGCATTAGGAGGCTTGGTAACTGGGTTCTGCTGGCAAACCCATTCCCCCAGCCCCAGGGACAAGATGTGGGCTGGCTCTGAGCTCGGAGCTGGCAGGTCGAGCTTTACTGTTAGGCTTTGTAAGTTGAGGATTGCAAAGAGGAGGAAGAGGAGACAGTTGGTCAGAGGCAGTGGCAGGAGTGGAGGTGGGCAGATGAGTCTTTCTAGGTCTGGGGAGATCTGGGCAGTCTTTTACATGTCCCTGTGCACCAGGCTCTGGAGTCAGAAGGTGCTCGCTCCTGCTGTGTGATGGAGCTTTCAGCCTATCTGCAAGCCTGGCCTACGTCAGAAGATGTAAGCCTTGAAGAAGAGACTCATCGGTGGGTCAGTCCCTGCTGCCCCGTGGCAGGGAGCAGCCTCGAGGGCAGAGACAGCCCGGTGAGGCTCAGCTGGGTTTCTGGTGCTGGGAGAGACTGCTGAGCCTCTGGACCTCGTCAGAGAGTGAAGTTGGGTGAGGGCATGGGTTTGCTGGGGAACAAGCAGGTCATCTGAGGCATAACACGTGCCAAGGCACTGCCGGGGATTTTGTCACTGCCCCATGTCCCTTGCAGGCAAACAGCCCATCTCCCGCCCCATCCTCCCTGCAGTGAGCCGGGCTGCCAGCGCTGCCGCGCTTCGGGGGCAGCTCGGAGCCAAGCCCTGCCATGACCCACGCCAGGCGGGTGCTTGCAGTTAGGAGAGCTGTGTCGGGTTTCCCTGTGCACTGAAATCCCGTGAAGCAGCGGGCCAAATCCTGGGAAGCAAGGAGGCTGCTTCTGGAAAGATAAGCCGGTGTGATATTTAGCTAATGCTCCTGCTTTCCCTGTCTACGCTCAGTGTCTTGCTGGCTGTCCAAGGGGCTGTCTTCTGAGGGAACCTCAGCTGTGAGCGTGTTCTTGGAGGTGGATAAGCCAGTGCAGCACTTCCCTGCCTTCTGTGCAAGTGGACAGCTGATGCTGCCAAGAGGTCCCATCCTCCCAGCACTCTCCTGGCCCTGCTCTGCCCCAGTCACGAGCTCTGGAAGGCTCCTGGCAAGCAGAAAAGCAGCTTTGCTCATGGAGCAGAGCTCCACTTGGGTGAACTTTGCATCAGCTTGTGAAGTTTCTTCGGCCGTTTTCTTTCCTGATGATGCAGGCAGGTCAGGAACAGGATGCAGGGGGGAACGGGGGATTGCACGGGGACCCAAAGCTGCCTTCCTCCTGCACCAGCACGCTCACCTCATCCTCCTGCTGTGCCCTGGAGGAGGGTCCTGCTGCCTGAGCAGCTGCTCTTCACCCCAGCTAGAAACACCAGCAGATGGATAGAGCTGTCCCTGGGCTACACTGGGACTATGCTGCTATAACTGCTGCTCTCTCTGCTCTTAAGGGGGGTGGCAGGCACCCCATTGCAGCACACTAAAGTGACCTGCTCAAGGTCACCCAGGAGGTCTGTGACAGAGGTAAGAGTTAAGACCCGCTTTGTTCCTCCTGCTCCCACATTTTACCTGAAGATCACGCTTCCTAGCTTCAACATCTGTGTTCATACCACATCTTTTGGTCTGTCATCAGAAAAATGGGGTGTAATGGAGGAAGAGAAACTCTCTGAGCCGAGGGTTTGTGAATTGGAAGGTGTGATTGCAGCCTGAGCCAGCCTTGGAGAACGCGGGGGACAAGGTGTGGTGTCCCAGAGCAGCATGGCCCAGACACAGCGGGCACCGAGAGGAGCTTTACAGGTCCATGAGCATCTGGGTTCCAAGGAAGCTGTCTCGCAGCATGCAGGCAGGAGAAGCAGAGTGAGGAGCGTGGTGGGATGAGCAAGGTGTCCCAGGAGCATGAGGGTGTCTCCACTGCCCCTCTCGCTGTCCAGGGGAGGAGAAAGGAGCAAGGAGGAGAAAGGAGAGAGCAGCACCCACTGTGTGTTGATGCCACCAGCTCCGTGAGGTGTTTGCCAGCCTCTTGGTCATGGAGGAGACCAAGCCATTTAGGTCTGGCTTGAAGCTCCTGCTCGGTGTAACCATGTGAACAAAGCACTTGGGAGATCCCAAGTCTCTGAGGTGCTGGGGTCAGAGTGGTCTCCTCTCGTCCAGTGCTGCCACCTCCCATCTCCAGGGCCACCTGCGGCCATTGGCCCCTGCCACCCTTGCTCTTCTCTGCTGTGAAGTCATCCTTGTGTGCTGCTGAGGAGGGCACCTCTCACCCGACACATGGATCATAGACGGAGCCAGCAGACGCCTGTTGTTAAGGCTATATAACACTTTCCAGCGGAAGTTTGTTTGCTTATACCTTTGCCAGACTAACTGTTTGGACTGAATTTTTCCATACTCACTCTGCCTCAGGCTGAACTTTCTCTTTTTTTTTCAAGTTTCAGCAGAAGGTTGGGGAAAAATGGTAGCTTTGCCAATTTTTTTTTTTCCCTTTTTTTTTTCCCTCCCATCTCTTTGTTTGAGGACTTCTGGTGCCTCCATGCTTTGGAAAAGAGACTTGAAATTTGGCAGGAGTGGTGCATTCCTGGTCGAAATCAACACAGATTTGGTTAGATTGTTAGCCTCTGGAAAGCATGGTTGTGCATGCTTGGAAGAGCTCTTCAGAGGCGAGCTGCTGAAGTCCCCGCCTGCAAGGAGACCCTGGCCACTGCACCCACTTCTCTCCCGATGCACCAAACACCTCCCAGTCCCTTCTCTAGAGGCAGCTCCTTGCCCACGAAAGTCCAGGTCAGGAGTGCTGGCTGCAAGGAGCCCTGGTGGTGTTGGTGTTCCCCAGTAGCAAGTCTCAAAGCACTTTACAGAAGATGACATTGTCTTTATCTCCATCTCCCGTGCATGGAAACTGAGGGACCAGCTGTGGGCATCACCTGCCTCTCGCCCTCAGTGGTGGAACAGGAACAGAGCTCAGGTCAACTTGGGCAGTGTCTTGTCTCTAGACCAGGAGAAGCTGAGGCAATACTAAGTAAGAGCAGAGAGCATGTCCCAGAGCTCCCCTGTCCTGCAAGACCTTGGGAAAGGGCATTTACACCCCTGCCTCTCCCTTGGGTGTGCTTATCAGCACTGCTCACATCAATGCATGGATGGATGAGTGTGTCCTGATGGCCGGAGGTTTGACCTGGAGATTACTATAGGTTTTAACATTGCTCTTTTATATTAGGCCGTAAAACTTTTCTACTTACTGTCCTGGAGTCTCTGACAATTCCTTCACAGGCTCCAAAATCCTCAGCTTGAGCTTCCTCACGTGGTGGTATCTCAAAGCTTTCTGCAGGAGAATAAAGTGACACATGAGGTGGGAAAGCTCGGGTCTAATGGAGGAAGCAGGCAAACCTCAGTTGGAAGGAAGCCTGGCTGGTGGTGAGGTCTCCCTAGCTAGTGCCATTACAAGAGTGCTTGAGCACTTCTGGGGTGTTTTCTAGCAAAATGGCAAAAAAAGAGATTTGGCTTCTCCTCTTGGACCACAGCCTTTGGACCTTGATGCCACTGGAGATTCAGAGGGAAGGCTGGCTCTGGACATGATTGCTTTTGTAGGTGGCTGGCAGTGAATCAGCTCCTCTAGCATTGCCCTGGGTGGTGCTGGCTTGAGACTGGCACCAGGGCTACACGGTGGAGTTGGTCTCTCATGTCAGAGGAGAAGACCCTAGTGGGTACTGGGCAGGGAGCTGGTTGTGGAACAAGCCGGGAGCAAATTCTGGCATGAAGCTGTGCCGAATGGGAAGCCAGCCTGGGACATGCCACCAGCAGTCCAAGATGATCCCCAACGGGGATGTGGCTGTTCTTGGTAGCGGTGCCAGGGACACCCTGTGGGTAGCGGCCAACGTGCCCAGCGCTGCTGGTTGCCTTCCAGCGGGAGAGGGGTTTTCTGACTCCAGTAACATTTACCAGCTGGGCAGCAGCTCTGGAGCCGGGTGTGTGCATTTGTCTGTTCTTCCATTGTGTCTTGGCCGTCGTCTCCTCCTCCCCGCCGAGATCAATGTCTGTGGCCTGCCTTTTATAACCCCTTTGGGTGCAGCTCTGGAAGTCTTCAGACAGTGGTGCTGGTTTTCATCGTGCAGCTTTGGCGCACTTGAGTAGCTTGGTCCCAGTCTATCTGGATGGCTTGGGTAGGGTGATGCACTGGAGGTGGGTTTCCACCAGAATGGACAGCCCAGTGTTGGGCTGGGGAGGTCCCATGGAGGGCTGTGAAGTGCAGGTTGGATGTAGTTGGCTGGGAATGGGCACCGGCCACAGGTATGGGCGAGTGAGCTCTGGTGACCTCCAGAAGTCCTTCTTTGGTCAATTTTCTTCAATTTCATGGTTTTGGAGAAGAGGTGAATTCCCATGAAAGCCGGATCTCACTAGCGTATTCTTCCTGGTGGCACCAGGTGGCGCAGGAGGTTAAAGGATTTGCTTGTCATCGCTGCAGGTCTGGGTTCAAATGGATTGCCTGTCACTACTGTGATGAGTCTGTAGGTCTCAGCCCTCACAGCATGTGGCCGTGTCCCCGTACCAGGGTGAGCTGCAGCCTAGGGCCAGGCAGAAGGGAAGCAGAGCAGCTCTGGGAGCCCAGTTTCCTGCAGCACTCGGAGCTGAGCCAATGTTTGAACCATAGCGGGGGGCCTGGGTGCGTGGGAGCTGTGGAGCCCCACTGTCCCAGGAGTGGGGCACAGTCTTGCAGAGGAGCCAATCTAAGGGAGGAGAACCCCAGTGGGTGTCAGCGGGGTGAGGAGGAGGAGGCAGTGTGGGATGTTACTCTGGTGCGAGGCCATGCTGGAAGGCAGAGCATTCCTCCCACACACGCATGAGCCATCATGGGGGAAGACAAGTTAGTGCTTCTTCCTGGCTCCCAGGGGGTCCCGGGTGTTTCACTGGGGTGCGGTACATGGTGTCAGCCCTCAGAGGAGCTGGGGCAATGCCACGCTGGCCCCCCCGTGGCCCCCTCTTCCATTGGGACAGTGCTCAGATGCAGCCACTGGCCCCACGCAGGCTGAGGTTGCCGCAGCAGCTTCTCCAGCAGCCTGCCCTGCTCCCTTCCAAGTGTGTCAGGGCCCAAGCAAGGGGACAGGACCAAGCTTGGGTGACCATGGTCTTACATCCCTTCTCAGTCCTCCCAGCATGGCAGCCGGGCCCCAGCCGCACAGCTGAGCATCCCCACGCTAAGCACCCACCTTCTGCTCCGGCTGGGTCCAAACTGGGGCCTTGCAACCCCATCGTGATATTTTTTTCCTCCCTCCTTTTGCCTTCAGTGATGTTTGAGACCAGGCGTCGTATGACTCAGCTTCTGCATTTGATACCCCCGAGAAGAGTTTGCACACATGCATCTGTGGCACAGAACGCTGCTCGTTCCTGGCAGGCCACACCGGGATAGGGTTTCTTCCTGAAAGAAGGGCAGTGAGTCCCCACTGCTCATCCGCTTTTAATATGCGGAAGTCTGATTTAGCCGGGATGGTGCCAGCAGGTCGGGGGTGTCTTCCAGAGCAGTGTTGACCTGCTCCAGCATCCGGGCTTGTGAGATTCTACAAGGACAGGAGGAAGCGCCCTTGCAATGCAGAGCGGGTGCTCGGCCAGTCCCGCTGTGCTTTGGAAATCTCCGTCCTCCCGTCCCTACCTGCAAAGGTCCAGCTGGTTGCGAGTGCCAGAAGCATCGGGCACATTTTGGGTGCTGGGGCTGAACTCCTAGTTCTGGCAGTCGGTGTGGGGCACGGTCAGCAGAAGTTGACACCGATGTAGATCCTGTGAAGGGCAGTTTGAGTGCTGACCTTTAGGTCCTGTCCATTTCTGCTGCCTGGTCCCTGCGAGCAGGTGGGGTCCGGAGGCAGCTCCTGACTCGAGCAAGAAGCCCCCATCCAGCCCCCGGGGGTCACCTCCCATCCCGGGGTGCTGGGGAGCACACAGTCACAGACCCTGCAGTGCAGAAGCTTGCAGGGGGCAGGGGTTTGCAGGGCACAGGGGTTTGCAGGAATTTGTGGGACATAGGGTTTGCAGAGCACAGAGTTTGCGGGATGTAGGGGTGTGCAGGATGCAGGGGACAGGGGTTATGCAGAGCGTAGAGTTTGCAGGGGACAGGGGTTTGCGTAACGCAGGGTTTGCTGGGCAACAGGGGTTTGTAGGGCATAGAAGTTTACAGGGTGGCTGCGAGCCCCGACCGAGCTGGGCCCAGGGCTGCGCGCTTGGCTCTCGGCACCGCAGGACTGGCTCCATCTGCCTCCTGCCCGGTGGCCGCAGGGTTTTCGGGTGGTCCCAGGGCTGTGGTCGCACCCGGCGCTGTCTGTTGCTGCCATGGGTACCTGGTGCTGGGGCGACCATGCAGGGCTTCCCCACGAGCTTTGGTCACGGCTCAGGGCAGCCCGTCCTGCTCAGTCCTGTCTCCATCAGGTTCCAGTTAAAACCAAATGCATTCTCCAGCCTAGGCTGCGCTGCCGTTTAAGCCCTTCCAAAAATGAAACAAATACCCACGGACTGCAATTCGAATTGCAGCTCAATTAGGGCTCGTTCCCAATGCGATCATAAAACCTCCAGTACGAAAACAAACAACCCAACCAAACCACATCCAAGCCTGACAGCATCCTCTGGAATGCCTTTAAAATAACAAGGGGGGCAGAGGAACATGAAAGCGGTGTGGCGGGTGGGAAGAGGGCTCTTGGGCCCTGAGGGGCAGCCTGGGGGTGGGCTGAGCAGGTGTGGGGCAGGGTGCTTTGGGATGGGGACTGGTGCAGAAGTGATGGAGACGGGACAGGGTGGGGACCAGTGTGGAAGCAATGGGTACGATGGAGATGGGGTGGGATGGGGACCGTGGAGTAAAAGGTGAGGCTATGTTCCCAAGACAATTTAGTGACACGAGGAAGAGGAAGATTCATAGGTGTTCTGGAGCGTGGGGGTTGTACTCTGAGCTGCTGCGATAGCGGGTGTGTGAGCGGGACCAGGGGGGCGCGGGGCTGGAGCAGGACCGCAGCGGCTGGAATGCATGTCCCGCGTAACCCTGGCTTGCACCACGTCCAGCCAGTCTGGTGCCGCGGTTCGGGTTTCACGGCGGACTTTAAACCCGGCCATATTTAGCGTGCGCTTCGCTGGTCTGTCAGGGAGGGGAAGCCACAGCACAACTAATAAAAAAAGCCAAACAAAAACAATGTAATTAAAGAGACTCAGCACTGTGTGTTCCCATAGCAAGAACATTTACCCAAGACTTCCTTGCTCAGATACTTAATGTCAAGCAGCAATTAAAGGCTGGCACTGTGGGGAGCGCAGCGAGGAGGGGTTGCCCTGTCCGGGAGGTGAGACCCCAGGGCTGAGCACAGCTCCCCATAGCAGATCTGCCATCCCCAGTGCCCCTGCTGCTGGGGAGGGACTTGGGGATTTCGGCACTGGGAGGTGCCGCAGGGGCAGGCGGTGCTGGTGGCAGGGGATGCTGCACCGAGCAGCAGCTCCTGACCCACCCCGGGCAGGGACGCCCTGGGTCTGTAATGCACGCACCCGCGTAGCTCAGGCCCCACAGAAATTTGGTAGCGCAAAAGAAGAAATGCAGATTTTCTAGGTGCGAGCCTCCAGGCAGGAGCTTTGCTGGGGTAAATTCTTGTGAAAACAATGAAGCTGGTGGAGCTGGGCTGGGGTGCAGAGCCGAGGGCCTGACGTGGACATTGCTTCTCCCCTCCAGTATCTCCTTCCTGACGTGGCTCTGCAGATGGACCTTGTGTGAGTCTCTGGGATTTTGCGTCTTCCCTCCCTCAAGGATTGATATGGGGTGCCCGGAGCCAGGCTGTGCCAGCCAGTGTCCCCGGTGCAGCTCAGGGCTGGCACTCATGGGCTGGTGGTACTCAGCATCCTCTGCCTCGGCCAGAGAGCCAGCCATTGCACACTGTCCCTCAGCACAGTCCCCGAGGAGAAGTGTCCCGGTGTCCTGGCAGGGACACAGGAGAAGCGTCCCGGTGTCCTGTGTGTGCAGGCAGGGCAGGAGCTGCCCAGGAGGGAGGCGCGTTGTGTGTGCACAGCCAGGACGGTGCCGCTTTGTGACTGTGGCATGCACAACAGCAGTCCCCACCGTGAGAGCAGGCAGTCACGGGGGACCCAGCAACTAAAAGGCCAATTTCAGTCACTTTTTAATGGGGGTTGAGCCACAGACTCCTTCTGGTCTTGTTTAAAAAATGTTATTGGGATGCTTAATTAAAAAAAAAGTAAAGAAGAAGCAGCATTATTGTGTTGCAGCAGAATCTGCTCAAACATCCCTGCTCCTTCCTCCCCCAAACATACTGCTGGGCCTGCAGAATCGGGGTGTTTTATGGGAGGCCTCCGCAGACTGTCAGCAAGTGATCTACTGGGTTGGCTCCGAACCACGCTTGGAGTCCTGAAGTCTCTGTCTCTCCCAAGTTCAGATCCTGTGATTTAGGAGGGAGGTGCGGTGGGGGTGAGCCGTGTGGGCAGGCTGTGCCGCACCAGGGACATGGCCGTGCCTTGGGAGGACACTGCTGACTCACCAACCAGCCCCATGATGTGGGACATGGCATTTTCCCCACTGCCGTGGCCCCTCTGGTAGCCGAGCTGGTCCCAAAATCACCACATGCTGCAGCTCCTGCACTCTCAGCGCAAGTGTTCTCCAAGGGATGTAAAAGCCTCCTGATTCAGGGAACAGCCTGGATGTCGAGGCATGATGCTGTATCCCTCTTGCTCCTGCTGGGGAATCCTCCACTTCTTCCCCTGCAGGGGTGCGGGGCGCTGAACGCTGAGGGGATGTTGCAGCTCTCGCTCAGGATGCGCTCTTCCTCTCCCACTTATTTGGGTACCGGGCTGCTGGGACTCGGCTGTCAAATCCAACGCCATGTCATGATGCTGCCTCAGGTTACGAGCTCCTTAAGAAGCACCTACAGTCACCGCGGCATGCCTGGTGTGGAGATGGCCGAGGCAAACTGGTGCCTGATGCTCGGGAGACTGCACCGACCCGGGTGCTGTGCAGCAGCTCCTGGCCTTGCACCGCGCTGAGCTCCTCCGAGCATTGGGCGAATAGTGTTGGGCTTCTGGAACTCAAACAAAAATGTCCTGGCAGGAGCAGGATCTATATAAGTTAGTTGTTATTGCTAAACAAAAGAGGCATGCTCCTTTCGGCTCCATTCAAAACAAAACCCAGCGGGTTTGCCAAGTGCGGAAAAAAAGAGAAAATCTGTAGGAAACAAACAAACAAAGCCCTGGATCTGGTTTGGTGCCTATCCCTGGACCCAGGTTTCCATAAGCAAGTGCATTTTCCAGGCACGCAGATGTTTCCATGGGACAGGAGTGTTTTGTTCCATCTTTGCATGGCCAGGTCACCACACAGTATTTAAATACCATGGAGGTGCACACACCTCAGGCTGGGTAACTGGCGTGCAGGTGCTCCTGGGAGTCCTACAGGGATGCTAAGCACAGTGTTTTGTCCTCATTCTGAGTGTGCCTTTTGGTGGGTTGTGAAATCCCACTCTTTTGGAAGGACTCTCCTAGTCGTGCTCCATTTTGGATCCCGTCTCTATTTCCCCAGTCCTGAAAAGTTGCTTAAACTCAGGGAGAAAGAATGGAAAACACGAGTGCTTCAGCAGCTCGTCTTCACGCAGGATGTGGAGCTTTTGGTTCATGTTCCCGGGAGCTGAGAGAAGCTCCTTTGAGAGTTTGGAGCTCGAGTGTTCTCTGCTGTGGAGTATTTAGTGTCCGAGTGTTTGTGGCTATGGCATGTGATTTCCTGTGTGCGCCAAGGGCCGAGTGTGCTCAAAGGAGGAAAGATGCCTCGCACTCAGCTNTTGAGTGTTTGGAGCTCGAGTGGTCTCTGCTGTGGAGTATTTAGTGTCCGAGTGTTTGTGGCTATGGCATGTGATTTCCTGTGTGCGCCAAGGGCCGAGTGTGCTCAAAGGAGGAAAGATGCCTCGCACTCAGCTTCCTTTGGAAACAGGCTGGATGTCGGTCTTGCCAGCTGATCTCTTGATGCAAGCTCCCGTTGTGGGGGGAGGTTGCCTGGGGTGGGTTGATTCTCCCTGATAGCTGGTTTTTAGGCTTCTCCTGTCCTTTGGCTGTTCTTTCACTGGATAACCCAATGGACTGAATTGGACCACGGGCCAAGAAAGCATCTCTGGCAGCTTGTGCTAACGTGCCACTGGCTACAAGGAGCTCTGCCAGGACCCAGTCCTTCTCCTTCCCACCCCAAGCCTTGTCCTTTCAAAGCATTAACACCTTTCATCTTCCATCCTTCGGGCTCTCTTTTCTTATGTACAGAGCCCTGCGGCATCCCTCTCTGCTGCATCAGGCTGCAGACGGTGGGGAGCAGCTTCCCGAAGTGACAGCCACCCACGCAGAGCCCAAGGACGGGAGCGTGGCGCTGAGCTCATGTCTGCCGCCGTGGGCTGGAGTCTGTCCTCTCACTGCCGGCGTGGGCAGGCACCCGTGAGCTAATCCTTCCCATGGCCAGCGTGGGGGGCAGCAGGGACTGGGCAGCCCTGGGTGTTGGCTGGAATCCCGTTGCCACCAGCGGCAACATCGCTTGCAAATGAGGCTTTTCACAGCCCAGGCTCCCACTGGTGGGATGTGGGGTGGGATGGCCACCGTGGTCCCCAGCAGACACATTGCATGACCTCCAGGCAGGACGGTCATTGGGTGCCTGTCCAGGTACCTCCAGCCCCTGTCCCCAAGATGAGAGTACATGGTGGCAGGGAGGATGAATGATAGAATCATAGAATGGTTCGGGTTAAAAGGGACCTTAAAGATCATGTAGTTCCAACCCCCCTGCCCTGGGCAGGGACACCTCCCACCAGCCCAGGCTGCTCCAAGCCCCGGCCAACCTGGCCTTGAACCCCTCCAGGGATGGGGCAGCCACAGCTTCTCTGGGCAACCTGGGACAGGGGCTCACCCCCCTCACAGCCAAGAATTTCTGCCTCACATCTCAGCTAAATCTCCCCTCTGTCAGTGTCAAACCCTTCTTCCTTATCCCATGGCTCCTCTCCCTGCTCCAGAGTCCCTCCCCAGCTTTCCTGGAGCCTCTGGAGGGACTGGAAGGGGCTCCAAGGTCTCCCCGGAGACTTCTCTTCTCCAGGCTGACCCCCCCCAGCTCTCTCAGCCTGTCCCCACAGCAGAGGGGCTCCAGCCCCCCCAGCATCTCCGGGGCCTCCTCTGGCCCCGCTCCAACAGCTCCGTCTCCTTCTGCTGTGGGTGCCCCAGCGCTGGGGGCAGCACTGCAGGGGGGGCTCACCCAGCGGAGCAGAGGGGCAGAATCCCCCCCTCGCCCCCCTGCCCACGCTGGGGGGATGCAGCCCAGGCTGTGGGGGGTTTCTGGGCTGACAGCGCACATTGACGGAGCTTCTTGTCCACCAGCACACCCAAGTCCTTCTCACCCCCAAGTCCTTCTCCTCCTGCTTTCAAGCCTTTCTCCACCCAGCCTGTATTTGTGCCTGGGATTGCCCTGATCCAGGTGCAGGACCTTGCACTTGACCTGGTTGAACTTCATGAGGTTCGCACGGGCCCACCTCTCAAGCCCATGGTGCCCCTGGGGTTTGCACATCTGGTGCTGCAGGCACCCAGTGGGCCATCCCCGTGGGTGCCCAGGGGACGATGGCCAGGTCCCCTGGGCTCGGGACACACAGGGCTCCTTCCAGCCAGCCCGGGGTCTGGGCTCTGCCGGCAGGACACGACAGCCCTGTCTGACATGGACTGGCTCTCTGCTGGAGGCTGGGAGAGGCTACGCCCTTAAAAAAATGCACTTAAAATCATATAATTACAATTATTAGCACTGTTTACTAGGCCAAGATCTGCAGCACTGGAAACATTAAAACCCAGAATATGCAGAAACCACAACTTTATGAACTACCCAGTGGATTTGCTTGCGTGCATTGCAGAAGGAGGGATAAAATGAAGTTGTCTTATGCACATCCATCCTCATGTCTTTTAAAAACAATTTCTTGTTGTATTGGTTTCGGGAGATGGGTCTGGCCAGCCCCAGTGCATCCTGTAGCAGAAGCTCAGCCTTTTCCATGGGGTTTGCTGGTACGTGGATTTGTGTCATTGCAGACCTGAGGTCCAAACCACCTCCCTGATGGTTGCAAACACGGCCAGAAAGCTGAACTGCTAGGGCAAGCAAAGCACCCGTCCCCTGCTGCAGTGTTTGCAGTAGGTAGGTAAATAATTAGCACCAGGAATTGTTTATGGTTGAGATAAATTTAGTTTGGCTGCACTGAGACTTTAAAGGCAGAGGAGGTGGAACCTCCTCCCACCACCTCAGGATGGGGCTTTGCCATCGGGGCGAGCTGGTGTTTGCTGGTGGTACCTTGAGGGCATGACATCTGTGGGTGTTGTTTTCAGCTATCAGTTGCTCCACCGCAGGCAAAGTTTAGCTCTAGATAAATCAAGACTATTTCACTGAGTCCAGATGACTCATAACCACAGGGCAGGAAACTCTTTTATCTTTGGGGCAGCCAGTTTAATATAGATAGATGTTCACTCCTGAGCTCTGAATAATTTCCGTTTCTTTACTTCTCATTAAAAGCAAATCAGATGAGGGAAAACAGTGAGAAATTTCTCTGTGTCGCCTCTGTTTCTACCATTCTGAGAGAACTTCCTCCAAATTGTGCAGTCTGCCTGTACTGGGTCATTTGCCATATATTTTAATTGGCAGAAAAAAGTGCTTTTGCTCAAAAGCACCACTCCTTTTTTAAACCTTGATTCTGCAGCCATGGCTGGAGCAGGGATCTGTTACAATAGGGTCTAACCCAGCTTCCAAAGCGGTACTTTTGGGTCTTCCTTCCTTTCCTGATGTGGGAGAGCATTGTTACCTCCTTGGATAAAAGGGAACCACAGAGGAATTAGGCATCTTGCCAAGGAGCCTGCTAAAAGAGACATCATCACCTCCAAGCAGCAGCTGGGGGTGGAGAGAGGAGGACTTGGGAGCAGGGAGCTCTTAAACGCAAGAGAAAGGCAAAGTTTTGCTGGAGAGGCTCTCAGGTCGGTTATTTCTCTTTCCTAAGTATGTCAGATAGCACTTTGCTTCTCAGGCTTGGTCCGTGTGTCAAGGGTCCATGGAACCCGCCTTCCTGGTTGCCTCTTCCTGCCAGTGCCCTGTCTGCACAGGCACGGGTGGCTTTTCTTTCTGAGTTTCTGTCTACCAGTGACAGCAGAACTGCATGATGCTTTTCTGCTCCTTTGGCATTTGAGGTGCTGTATTTGCCATCTATAGAGGCTTGTATGTGCCATGTGAGGTGCCCCTTGGCATGAGGAGCCTTCAGCAGTGGCTGTGCCAGGAGCTGCTCCATGTCCATGAGGAAACACGATGTGCTCTGGGTGGCATGGCCATAAGCTGAGGACTCTGTGTCCAGAGCCAGGTAGGTCCCAGTGAGCCCAGGGCTGGTTCTCCAGCACTTCCCTGCATTGTCCAGGTTTCTCCCCACGTGGTGATGCCCTCCTGCTGGAGAGCTGCTCCCCTTCCTCCCCACCAGAACTACCAGGTGCTGCACAGATCTCACCGACCTCCACATGGTTGCTTAGGGGTGTCTTGCCGCCTGAAGCTCTCGTGGATGGTGTTCACTGTCTGTCTGGTCAGTAAAGCCCTGCATTCAGATAACAGCCATCCCTGGAGGAATCCAGGGCAGTAACCTGACACCATGGCTTGAGCCACGCTCAAGACCTCTAAATCCAATCCGTAGGCTGAAGCCAGTGAGATGAGTGATTGGCAGGAGCCAACCTCCCCACCATTTTCCGCTTTTAAATATCACAGTAATAAAAGGCAAAATCATTAAAGGACTTCTGCAGCCCACTGTGCCTAATCTGAAATTGGGACGATGAAGAGCACGTAGCAAGGCTGTTATTAATATCCTGCCTCCTGATGGTGGTTTTATAAACATCATCATGGCAGGCACAGCTTCGCAGTAGCATTTTGGCATGACCTTCTAAACAACTGTCATGCTTTTTATCACACTTACCACTTGCTTGATATTTAACCAATAAAGTGATACGGGGAAGACCTTGCTCCTAAATATCTGACCTTATACAGAGGGCTATGAGGTCAAAACTGAGAGAAATTGTGTTAAGCGTCGTTGTGCTCAATGCTCTTTAGACCTGATGCTCCTTGTCTGGGAACTGTGCCATGGGCTACGGCAAGAAGGGGATCAGATGTTTGACGCCAGTGAAAACCCTCGGTGCTGTAAGGGATGACTCATGGGCAAAAGCCCTACACAGCAGCGAGGCCACACTCGCACTGAAACCGGGGAGTTTGCCGGTGGGCACAAGGTCTTGGGGGGGACACGAGGGTCACAGCAACAGGCAGAGGGGCAGCTCCCCCTCTGTGAAAACAAGAAAGATGCCAGCTTTCCCAGTAACTTGTACATATTTATCATGGTTATTTAAAATAGACATCAAAATCAGAATGGGGAAGAGATTTTTTTAGCTTTATCAGCCTGGATGGAGAAGGTGAAGAGCAGCTATGGAGCCTGGGTCTGCTGGTGAGCTGGAGACTGGGGGGTCACTGGTCCCCATTGGGACCTGCATTGTCTTGGTTCCATTAGAAAAGGCCTTTTGTCCATTCCTTTGCTCTTGCTTCACTTTCATAGAATCATAGAATCCTAGGGTTGGAAGGGACCTCGAAAGATCATCTGTTCCAACCCCCTGCCAGAGCAGGGTCACCTAGAGCACATCACCCAGGAACGCCTCCAGGCGGGTTTTGAATGTCTCCAGTGAAGGAGACTCCACAACCTCTCTGGGCAGCCTGTTCCAGTGCTCTGTCACTCTCACAGTAAAAAAATTCCTCCTGATATCCCTCTTGAATCTCAGAGGGTGCCCTTTGCTGGAATAAAGATCCTGGGGAAAGTAACGTACCAAAGAGGGCTGAGGCACAGCGATAAACGCAGATGGGTTCCTGCTAGAAGGATGGATGTGAAGAGGGTGCACGAGGCCGTCCCAAGCCAACTGCATGGTGGGCAGCACTCACCCAGCACGGGGCTGGGGGGCGATCGGTCCCTGCAGCCCTGGATGGGGCAGCCCATTTCTGTAGGAGCTGGGTGGCAGAGACTGGGAGTAAGGGGAGGTTTCTGCAGTGTGATGGAAGGGGGACCAGTTGCAGAGCTGAGCTGCCTGAGGTTCTTGGGGCATTCCAGCTCAAGGGCAGAGTGGGGCCAGGCTGGCCCTTGGGTCTGGAAGGAAATGTGTCACCTGCAAGGGTTCATACGAACCCCTCAGGGCCCTCACAGGGCCAGCAGCAGTGATGGAGAGGAGGAACAGACTGGCCTCAGCCGATAACAGATGGATGACGCCATTGCTGGCACCAGTATCCACCTTGCAGCTTCTCACACTGGTGCTGCCCCAGCACGGCTCTGGCTCTCCTGGGTCGTGCCTCGATCCCAACGCTACAGATGTGCCTCTGCCTTTCTGGCATGTCCTCACATGCCTTTTTTGCCCACACCTTCCTGCTCTCTCCCAGGTCATCCTCCCCTAAAATGACGCAGCAGATGCGGGACCTGCAGCTGGCACAGGCCAGGAAGCTGCCGGGCCCTTCCTCCCCCAACGCGGCCAAGAGGCTCTACCGAAACCTGTCGGGGAAATTCCGCGTCAACTACACGTCCTTTGACGAGGGCAGCCTGGCGGGACGAGGCGAGAAGGAGAAGCTCCGCAAGTCCTACCTGGTCAGTGCCTGCTGGCTCCATCCAGTGCTGCCATGGCTGGGAAGATGGGGCTGGAGGGTCCATGTGTGGGCAATGCGGTCACCTGGGTGGAAGCCCAAGAGTGCCGTAAGTGAAACTGCCCTGGAGGAGGTTCAGCTGGAGCTTGTCTGGGTGTTTGCTCAGCATCATCTGGTTGTGTCTGCAAAAAGCTGATGCTCCTGAGCTCCTGGGACCAGGGCAGCCCCTCCTGTTTGGGTTTGTGGGGTGCTGGTGAAGGGCTGGAGTGTTGGGTGGGATAGAGATGGGTGCCCCATGCTCAACTGACCTGCATTTCTCCTTCCACACAGTTCCAGAGCAATGCTGCCCTCTTCGAGGCCGTGGAGCTGCAGGACCTAGACAAGGTCCAGGAGCTGCTGAAGCAGTACAGCCCTGAGGAGCTGGACCTCAACACCCCCAACAGCGAGGGGCTGTTGCCCCTGGACATCGCCATCATGACCAACAACGCTCCCATCGCCAGGGCCCTGCTGCAGGCAGGAGCAAAGGAAAGCCCACACTGTGAGTTGGTGTGGGAGAGCCATCCCATGCCCATCACCTGGGTCTCCAGCCTGGTGGAGCAGCCCACCCTAGTCAGATGGGTCTGGGTGAGGAGGTGGTCACTGGGCTCTGGAAAACTGGTGCAGGCTGTAGCAGAGGCTTGAGTGGAGCTATGTACTATAGTGGAGCCCAGGAGCAGGACACAGAGGGGAGGACGGGGGTCTTGGCGGGGGACTTGGTGCCAGCAGAGCCTGGGTGTGCCCTAACCACCTTCTCTTCCCTCCTCCTGGCTCCCCTCCCGGGACCTGCGGCCATGCCCACCCTCCCTGCAGTTGTGAGCCTGGAGAGCCGCTCGCTGCACCTCTCCACGCTGGTGCGGGAAGCAGAGCAACGTGTCAACGAGCTGATGGCACAGGTGGTGAACGAGGCGCCCAACGCCGACTGCTCCGAGAAGGAGAAGCAGCTCAAGGCCTGGGAGTGGCGATACCGGCTTTACAAGCGCATGAAGGCAGGGTTTGAGCATGCCCGTGAGTGCCGCAGGAGGGCTTGGGGGGGGCTGGGGGGCAGCCCCTGTGCTGGGGGAGGGAGCAGAGCTGTGCGTGGTCCAGGCATGAGGCTGCACCAGCGCCCATCAGAGGATCCCCACACCCTGTAGCCAGAGCTCTCTGTATGGGTGAACAGGGGGTGAGCACGCCAGGAATGTGGCCCTGGATGCAGGGGGAGGCCCAGGAGGGACACCGAGGGGTTCGGAGTGACCGTCCTCGCTGTAGTGGTCCCTGCGCTCTCTGTCCCCAGGCGTGCCGGATGCCCCCACCAACGTCCACCTCTCCGTGGCCAGCAGCTCCTCGGTGCAGGTGACCTTCTGGGAGCCCCTAAGCGTTAACTCCGCTGTCGTCACCAAGTACAAAGGTAAGTACTGGGGTCCCCGGAGCAGTGCAGGGGGACACGCAGCCATGGCAAGCGCCCCAGGAGTGCCGGGGGATGCAGTGGGGTGGTCACCCCGTGCGAGCCATGCCAAGGTGCCAGGGGCACGGGCAGTGCCAGCTGTGTGCTCCAGCCTGGGGGTGCTGGGGTGCACGCTGCGACACCGCCTGCCTGCCGCTCAAACAGTGGGAGCCAAACCAAACCACCCTCCTGCAGCAAGGCAAAACTCAGGGGGCCGCTTGTGTGCCCCCCAACAAGCAGGGGCTTGTTTGCCTCTGCACGCTGTGGGGCTTTGCCGTCCTGCCGCTCCTGTGCCCCTCACCCATTTACACCCGTTTTTTTTGGCTTCTGGGAAAATTTTCTCCATTCCAAGCTCCTGATCCATCGTTTGAGGGTGCTGACCCTGTCTGACATGGCTCGTTGAGGAGGACCGTCGCTCCCCATGCTGTCCACCCCGCTGTGGATTCCCCCTCTCCCCTGCTTTCCCTCTGGTGCTGCCCACGGTCCCCTGCAGCTGCTGGCCCCGACACCCTGCAGCCAGTCCTGTCCCCTCTCGGGGCCATGTGGTAACTTGGGGTCTCTCTCCTTTCAGTGGAATGGAGCTGCTCCCCCACCTTCTCACCACTGGTGGGGGAGGCCGTCATCGATAAGCTGAAGAACCTGCACTTCACCATCCAGGGGCTGGTGTCGGTGAGCATTCGGGATGTCCCATGGGGGTCCGGCCTGCTGGGGGGAGAGCCCACGGCCGGGAAAAGCTGCTGGCCTTGGTGCAGCTCGTGGGGTTGCAGTTGATGCAGGGAGGGGATGGGGCATCATTTCAAGCAGGAGGAATAAGGTTGTGCTATGGTGGTGTTCAGCATGGCCCATGGGCAGAGCTAAGAGCGTGGGGCCGGGAGAGGAATCTGTCTGTCCCTGCACGGCCACAGCCGCCCTGGCGATGGGGAAACCCCCTGCACTGGATGCCTGGGGACGCTGGAGTGAAAAGCAGAATGGGTCCATTCACCAAGTGCCTGATTTATCATCTGTCCCCCGCCCTGCTCCCATCTCCACCCATGCTCCTCCTGGGCAATAAATCAGTGGCTCGTTCCTCTGCCCCCTGCACAGACTGACCCCCCACACCAGCCCTGTTGCTCATTGGAGAAGGGGGACCGGCCCTGTCTCCATCTCCGGGAGCTCGGCAAGGTCACGGGCTGGTTGGGGCCGGGGCTCCCCGCTGTTTTATCTTCCTGAGAACCACAGGGGCCATGCTGCCTGTCAGCTGTCCCCTCCCCGGGGGCTGCTGTCCTGTCCCTGGACTGGCAGGAGAG
This sequence comes from Rhinoptilus africanus, assembly GCA_013400135.1. NCBI lineage: Eukaryota > Metazoa > Chordata > Aves > Charadriiformes > Glareolidae > Rhinoptilus > Rhinoptilus africanus. The sequence goes on from VXBO01003066.1 coordinate 194,954, forward strand.
ACATAGGGCGGGATGGGGACCATGACAGGATGGAGCTTGGGATAGGAACGCAGGGAGATGGATGGGGTCACCCTTATCAGGGACGTGCAGCACTGCAGCGCCTGGGCAGGCAGGCAGGGACGACCGGCTCAAGGAGCAGGGAAAGCCCTCGATGCGACTGGAGGGGTTTAGCCCAGGCAGCGGTGCCAGAGCTCCGGAGACGCTGTCGGGGTGGGAGAGCTGCCATGGTCCACAGCAGGATGGGACTTGAGTGGAGCCTGGAGCAGCGCCGCTGCAAGGAGCTGGCCCGAGCCCATCAATCACGCTGTCAGAGCTGCTTTGCAGGCTCCTGTCCACCTTCATGAGTGCCTGGAGGCCTTGCAACATCTGGCAGCTTGACTGGGCTTTAAACAGAGGCCTTTAACCTCTGTCACCATGCCACAAGCCCTCAACAGTGTTGTGTCAGTTCCCTGTCTCCAGGGGCTGGATCCTTGCACATCCCAGCGGGAAGGCAGCACTCCGACCCTTCAGGCTGCGGAAGTCCCGTGTCTTTGGGACCGGAGCATCTCCCAGCAAAGGGCATTCACAGCATCCCACCTTTCCTCTGCTTTCCCCCAAAACCACCCACCCAGCGTGTGGGGATTCTCTGTAGTCTGATAACAAGAGCTTTGTACAGGTGGGGGAGGTCAGAGCTGGTGACCTGGGCTGTGGGCTCCCAGTTTAGTACTCCTCGTGGTGTACTGGACTGAGGGAGGGGAATCTTCCCTCACACGCCGAGCCAGGAGATGTGCTGGTGGGCTGAGTGTGGCTTCCCTCCTCGCAGGGCACAGCTTACTACGTCCAGGTGTCCGCCTACAACATGAAGGGCTGGGGTCCCCCGCAAGCCTCCGTGCCCCCTTTCGCCATCCCTTCCAGTAAGTACCACTGGGAATGCCAGCGTGAGCCAGCACCAGCTGCAGGATGGATGGGGGGAGGTGGCAGCTCCCTTGCAGGGTCCCTCTTACTGCTGGGATGGGGTCAAGTGCTCCAGAGGCAGCATTTGGGGTCTTGGGACAGGCAGGGAGGCTGTGCCCGGGGGTCCAGGATGCTGCCTCCAGCCAAGAGGAGCTTTGCCAAACACTTATTTTTCAACCTGAAATTTCCCCTCTCATTGCCTGGTAAAGGCTGAGCCCTTTTAGGCCACCTGCATCCGCTCATCCTAAGGAGAAAGCTAGGAGAGAGGCTGTTTTTCTTTCTTAGTTAAAAGGAAAGTAATGCAGCCATCTCCTCTGTAGGAAGGAAAAACATCCCTGTGTTTTTTAGCAGAGGTTTGTAATTTAGCGCAGGGCAGCTTTTGGGAGGGGTCAGTCCTTACCCCCTCAATTACATCTGCCACAGAGCTGCCAAGCTTGTGCAAAACCATCGTTGGCACATGCTGAGGGGTGACATGATGGAGAGCCCCAGCTCAGCCCCTGGAGATGCCCCTCCAGGGCTCAGAGCCATCCCAGTCCTGGGTGGCAGTGGGTCCTGGGTGGCAGTGGGGCTGGAGCCCTCCCTGTGCCTCTGCATGCTCTCGCCCATCCAGCCCAGCCCCAGGGACCTGCATTCCCTGGCACTGAGCTGGAATGGGGGTCATGAGCCCCACCAGAGACCAGCCCTGAGCTGTCAGCACTCACCTCCCCACGCTGGCACCAGGGCAAGCAGCAGGAAAAAGCCACCCAATGTCACACAAGGCGCCTCAGGCCACTGGGGGAGACAGACCAGGACTGAACTGGAAGGAGCAGCCCCACAGGGTGAAGTTCAGGGCTGAGCAGGCTCCCAGGAGGCTGCTGCCCGTCTCCGCCAGTCCTCAGCTGTGTCTGCACTGCAGCGATGCAGGGTGTTCCCACGGGATCAGCACGGTGGGCGGTGTAAGGAGCGGCCCCACATGCACCGGGAAGGCTGAGCCCATCCCCAAGAGCCGCAGCAGGGTGGTGGGCATGCGTCCCTGCCACCGCGCTTGCAGGCAGCGAGGGACCAGGGATGCTGCTGCACGTGAGCAGTGAATGCACCATGTTCGGGTGGAGGAGATGGGGCGAGAGAGGTGCGGGCACCACGCGTAGCTCTAGCTGCAGGTACACGAGGGCTATAGCACTGGTAGAAAAGATGTAAAAAACAGTTGCATGTATATGAATGCATATAGCGAGCCTATACCTGCACTGCGTTGCCCTGGCTTACACTGTCCTGGCAGCGGGTGTTGTCATGTTTGCACACACTTTAAAACCCCTTTGCGATCCTGCACAGGTCACATTCCCTGTGACCGAGATCCAGCGGCATCGATACAGAGCGCGGCTGAAGCGAGTCAGACATGAGTGGTTTTTATTTATTTTTATCTCCATTAATATTTCTCCCTTCAGTAAAGATCCCTCCCTGGCCCAGCAGAATATAGCCAGGCACCTCCCTGGGTGTTTTTAAAGCTCCTAAAAATAGTGGTGAGCTCCAGCCAAAGTTAACAGAGCTGAACTTTCCATGGAAAACAGCAGCAGGCAGGACACAGGGGGTGTTTAAAGCAATTAATGTAAAGCTAACGTAGAAGCGCCGGTGGGTCCCTGGTCCCACTCCTGGTCCTGCTGCCGTCTCACAGCGGGTGGAGCTGGCAGGAGAGCTTATTTATGTGTTTGCCGAGGTGAGCCCAGCTCTCAGCACTCACCCGGAGGAAGCTGCAGCTCTGGGGAAGACCTGGAGGAAGACACTGGAAAGAATTTTATTTTTTAAGGCCAGTGAAGTGCAGCAGCAACAGAGGGGACCTTGTTCTTCCCCTCTGCCATGCTGGAGGGTGGCTGGTGGCCATGGGGTGCTGTGTAGAGCCAGGGTGCTCCTGGGAAGAGGGGCACAAAAACAGGGATCTCACAAAGCCCAGCCCACCCAGAGGTGCCCAGCACCCGTGTCTGCTGCCGTGCCATGCCGTGCCGTACTGTGTCTGTGGGACACATAGGTGGGGTGCCAAGAGGTGACCTGCCATGGAGAGGAGGGGACGGGAAGCCCTCTGTCTCCCAGGCTGCGGGGTAGGTGCTGGGGGTGATGCTGGCCTGTGCCCCACAGACTGGCGAGAGTACGACGGCCGGGCTCCTCGGCGAAGGGGACAAGCTGAAGCTCTGGACCATCTGCTGAGCCAGGTGAAGACCGTCCACCAGCATTGCGTCTGCCACGGTGAGTGCACGGCATGGCGCTGGGGGGAGGGATCCAGCCGGGCCCCCCAGGGCTGTGGCATGGGCTGGGGGCTGGGCTGACGCCAGGAGTAGGTCTGTCCCACGGGTGAGCGTAGCAGGGAGATCGCTCAGGTAGGGCAGACCTTGACAGAGCCTTCCCACCGGGTCAGGGTGCTGTGACACGGGCTGCTTGTGTGGCCCTTCGTCTCCTGCTGCAGCATCCTCTGCTCTCTGCTCCCCAGAGCCCTGCAAGAACCAGCCCCAGAGCAGGAAGCACTCGGTCTCCAAGAGCCTCAAGCACCTCTTCCACCCCAGCAGCAAGTTTCTCAAGACGCTGAAGCGGTGAGAGGCTGGTGCGCGGGGGTGGTGGAGAGCTCGTCTACTGGCGGGGACGTAGGGCTGCCCGTCCTGGGCATGGCCGGGGGCTGCATGCCCAAGCCCGGTGCTGGGGGTGCTCAGAGCAGGGTCCTTGCCTGGGGCAAGCTGATGGTGTTAGTGGAGATGAGTCCTATTGCCCAGAAATCAAATGTTTCTCCTTGGTGTTTCTATTTGGAGTGGCCAAGCTGGCCCCGTACCCAGATCCCTGCACCATCTCCAAGCATCACCCAACACCCCACACTCCTCTAGACTCCACCACCTTCCCACCACTCACCTTCACGCTTGGCCTCCAGGCACCCCAGCATGTCTCCTGCACAAGCCTGGCCCCATCGCCCGCCCCTGTGCTGCCCAGGGCATCAGACACGGCGTCAGCTGTGGCACTGGCCAGGCTCGCCTTGCTGGCAGTGTTGGGCTCCTGTTCCTGCTCCTGTACCTGCCGTGTGCCTCTTCTGCCGTGGGCTGTTGGAGAGGAGCTGAGACCCAGGGCAGGGCATCTCCTCTGCCCTTGGGAGAGAGACCCTTTAGGAAATGAAGCTGGAAGATGGAGGTGACACTGAAGTCTGTCTTCCCTCCCATGCAGGGGCCTCTACCTGACAGCCATCTTCTACAAGGACGACAACATCCTGGTGACCCACGAAGACCAGATCCCCGTGGTGGAGATTGATGACACCTACTCCTGCCTGCTCATGCAGGATTTTCTCTGGTTCACCAAGGTGGGTGGCCCAGGGACCCTGTGCTGTGCACTGGGGCACGGCAGCAGTGTGTCTTCTGACGCGCCTCTGCCTGGCCATCACCCCAGACGCTACTGAGATGATGGCCACCACAGTCTGTAGAGCACCTTCCTTGCAGCACCTTTCCCGGTGCTGCCTGCAGGCAGCAGCGCCCGTTGTGTGCAGGGCGCCGCGGGGCTGTCGCCGGGGCTGGCTGGGTCTGACTCGGGCAGGGAGCAGCACAAGGGGACCCCCATGTGCACAGAGGGAGCATGAGCTAGCCCACTTACAATCATCTGATGACACAACATCTGGCAGCTCCTGGGCTTCCTGGCGTTGCCTCCAGGAGATGCCAGCGGCTTCTCGGCTGTTTGACTGCTTCACCCCAGCATCCTGCCGTGGCAGCTTGGCCCCTGTTGTACAGAGCAGGGCCTGCAGGGTGCTGCTGCCCGGTCCTCCGCTGTCAGTAGTGACAGGCGGGCAGCTCACGGCCAATATCTTTTGCTGGATGGTTTTTATCTACTGAGGGAGAAGGTTGTCTTCTTTCTCCTCTTGGCTGTCTTCCATAGGATAAGAGGAAATGGCCTCAAGTTATGCGAGG